>MCJB01021069.1:320262-407814 GCA_002018475.1 Nicotiana obtusifolia
AAAAAAATATATATATATATATATATATATATATATATATATATATATATATATAATTCTAAACCCAATAACAAAAATTATGGTTAAAAAATTATAAATTTAAAATTCGAAATCCGCTTGTGTTGATCTGCCATCACCAATCACCCAATACTAGTGTGAATATTCTTGCTTCAGATACTATTAACAAGAGTATTTGGTAGGTAGTACCACTTCTTACATAGTAAATACATTATTCTGAACAGTGGATTGATCAAAGGAAACAACAAAAAGAAGTCAATAGAGACGACGCATCCTCTTTCCCAAGTCTGCCACTTTCCACCATTCACCGCTACTGTAAGTAGAAGACAGCTAATTCTCCCTCCCGATATTGACCTCACACCAAACCTCCCCCCTCCCCCACTCCACACTTCCCTTTGTCCCAATACTACCACTTCCATTCTTAGGGGTGGGACGACACCTTTCCTTTTTCCACACTACCTATTTTTTAGTGGGTTCAGAATTAAATGTGATAAGTTCAACCTTTAAAATCTTTACCAAATTAATTAATTATATTTTTGAATTTATTATGAGTTTAAAATTTAATTTTATTAAAATTTTCAATAATTTTTCACACACATATATATCTATTATCTTCTCTCTATTTTACATGATATTATTTACTTGAATATAATGACATATTTTTATATTTAAATATATTTTAATTTTAGTACTATTTATTTTACTGATAATTATATATTTTTACAGTCAAAAAAATTTCATGACATGTAAAACATCAGAAATTTTAATTTTTTTTAAAAAAATTATCGTATTCAATCAAACAACGCCATACTAAGTATAAAATATTGAGTTTAGGTGAAGAGGAAAACATAGGCTCCATTCACGTCTCGCTCCCCTCCCCTTTCCCACCCTCACGTAGTTCCACCGTCCAATATATATATATGATTTTCCTCACTCTGTGTCTTTAAGTCTTAACTGTATTTTCTTGTTAGTCATTCGCAACTCAGAAAAACACTTTTCTTGCCCTCTCCGAAGCTCCATTTAGCTCAGACTACTTCTTGTCGGCAACTACATTCTTTTTTCTTCACGGAAGTATTTACTAAATCAGAAAGCCAAAATGTTCTATGGCCGGATAGACAAACAACCCAAACCTGAAGATCCCTCTCGCCGACAAATACTCCCTAAGTCCGCAGACGACAATATTAATGCCACCTCCAACCCCAACAGAGTTAAACTCTTAGTACTCATTTTCTCCACTATCCTTATACTTACCTCTGCAATTTCTGCCGCTGTTTTAGTTACTGTCCGAAATAAAACCGGTCCCACTTCCACATTGCTTCATTCCAAGCCTACCGTAGCCATATCACATACCTGTAGTCGCACTCGTTTCAGAACCCTCTGTTTAAACTCTTTGCATGAATTCCCTGGCGCACTCTCTGCCTCTGACGACGACCTCGTTCACATTTCCGTCAATTTGACGCTCCAACGTTTTGGCAAAGCACTTTACATGGCTTCCGACATTAGCAACCTTTACATGAACACACGGATAAGGTCGGCTTACGAGGATTGTCTAGAGCTGCTAGAAGAATCAATTGACCTTTTAGCCCGTTCCTTAACCTCCGTCTCCCCCGGCGCCGGAAAGTCAAACAATCACGACGTGCTGACGTGGCTTAGCGCCGCTCTCACCAACCAGGACACGTGTACGGAGGGTTTCGCTGATGTTAACGGGAACGTTAAGGATCAGATGACGGAAAAATTAAGGGATTTGTCGGAGCTAGTAAGCAATTGTCTGGCCATTTTTGCGGCCATGAACGGCGACGATGATTTCTCCGGTGTTCCGATACAGAATCGACGGAGGAGATTAATGGGATCAAATAATGCAGTGTCGGCAAAAGAGGAGGATTTTGCGCCTTTTCCAAAATGGTTGAATAGGAAGGAGCGAAGGTTACTGGACACGCCAGTGTCGGCAATACAAGCAGATATAATTGTGTCAAAGGACGGTAACGGTACGTTCAAGACAATTGCGGAGGCTATTAAGAAGGTCCCAGAATACAGTAATCGTCGGATAATAATTTACGTCAAGACAGGAAGGTAAATAATTTATTGAACCTTTTTCTTGGTACTAGCTACTAGCTTTTGTTTTTCACTTTTTCTTTAATCAAAGGGTACTTTTTCAATCCTGTGCTTTTAATCCCACGTCAGTTGTGAGTTGTAGCTTTGAGTTTCTCATTTGTTTGTCCTAGTGATTGGAGTCATGCATGATATTCTTTTCTAGTAGCTAGGCGTTATGGAATTGAAGTAAATTAATTTCGTGAGTTGGTCACCTGCATGTAAATTGACAGGTATGAAGAGGATAACCTGAAAATTGGGAGGAAAAAGACGAACGTGATGTTTATAGGAGATGGAAAAGGCAAGACGGTGATAACAGGAGGGAAAAGCGTATCACAGAATCTGACGACATTCCATACCGCGTCTTTTGGTATACTACTGCCTAACCTTCTATTTACTCACTTTGGCTAGCTCCATCATTTTTTTTAATACTAACATGGTTAATCCATACGCACTTTGGCTATTGCATCAAAATGTTTGTTACTTTTTACCAGCACACACACAAATAGTTATTGATATGTATTCGGTAATTTTGTACCATGATCATTAGCTTAGATAGACAAAAAAAAATCTATCAAATATTTTCTGGACGTTGAAATTCTGGTGCCTGCTCCACTTATTTATATGGTTTCCTTCTCTCTTGTTATTCTATTTGTGTTTTGTGATTTGTGGAAAACAATGGGCGTGGGACTGCCTTCTTGCCTGGCGATGTAGTAGGCATACCAGTAGTAGACACATGCGCTTGTCATTGAATTCTTAGCTACTTCCTAATTAAGTTTCTTGCACCTCTTCACGTGGTCAGTCGTCACTTGCATTGCTGCCCTCCAAACATCATACTCTCTAATTCATTTACTTTTTGGTACAGGAGAGAATAAATGTGTTGGAATCAAATAGATATGACTAAATACTAATTTACATTATCAATCTCAATTAGTTAAATTTTAAGCCTATATAGTTTATTGACAGAAAATAGAAAACTGAAAAAAAAAAAAAAAAAAAGGAGAGAAAACAACAGATGCATGCGCAATTTTTACTCCTAAAGTTACATATTTGTTGAAGCATATGTTAGATACAATATTTAAAAAGGTGGAGGCATAGATTCTGGTGTTTTACCTACCATGGGAAGCAGTGTTTCATATGAATGGGAACTGGGAATAGAAGTCCCAAGGCATAGGATGTTAGCCCCAGTCCCCACAATTTTTGGTTTTTTAAAAAAAAATGTGAGAAGTAATAGAGAATATGATGAAATTACAAATTATTTTGACCCTTATCCATGGCATGATTGGTATTTTCATCCATAATCTGGAGAGCAGTATTAGAGATAGCGATATGACCTTACTAATATGGTGGGCTCAATTTAAAGAAACAATCACATGTTGGGGTGGGATCATTACTCATATACCCATCTAACTCTAACTATTAGTGTCCTTTGACTCATTCTCTAATCATAACAGGGTATATAATAGGCTAGTTGCCATCTTTATCAGTTAATGTTATCAAGAGATTTACCTATAATTACCTAATAAATACCTAATTGTGTAAATATTTTTTATATCGTCAGTATGCTAAATTTTAACTCTGCCACCTTTATAACACTGGACCATGCTATTTTAACTAAGGGTTCATGGCCTCACAGTGCAAATTTCCTGATCTACAGCGGCAACTGGAGCTGGTTTCATTGTAAGGGACATCACATTTGAGAACTACGCTGGACCAAGCAAACATCAAGCAGTAGCTCTTCGCATTGGCGCTGATCATGCTGTGGTCTATCGTTGCAATATCATCGGATACCAAGACACTCTCTACGTACACTCTCAGCGCCAATTCTATCGCGAGTGTGATATCTATGGTACGGTCGATTTCATCTTCGGTAATGCAGCAGTAGTCCTTCAAAACTGCAGCATCTACGCTCGAAAGCCCATGGACTTCCAAAAGAACACCATCACTGCCCAAAACAGGAAGGATCCCAATCAAAACACTGGCATTTCAATCCATGCTTGCAAAATCGCAGCCGCATCTGACCTTGCGGCTTCCAAAGGAGGCTTTCCCACTTATCTTGGTCGACCCTGGAAGTTGTACTCTCGAACCGTTGTCATGTTATCTAACTTGGGTGATCATATACACCCGCGTGGTTGGTTAGAGTGGAATGCTACATTCGCACTTGAGACATTGTATTATGGCGAGTATATGAACTATGGACCGGGAGCAGCCGTGGGGCAACGAGTGACTTGGCCAGGATATCGGGTGATCACGTCCGTGGAAGAGGCCAGCAGGTTCACCGTTGCACAATTCATTTTCGGATCGTCGTGGTTGCCTTCAACTGGGGTGGCTTTCTTGGCAGGGTTGAATACCTGAAATTAATTGTATAATGAACATACTCCAAGATGGAGATTTAATATGTTTTGTGCAGTGGTATATGAATAACTTATGTCCCATTAATAGGTCGCTAAATTGAATTTGCTCCATTATATTATTGGTGATCTGACCGAAGATACATTTTAGATTACAGCTTCATTGTTTACTAAGTGCAATATGTAATTTGTTTTTCTTTTTGTTATTATTTGATCATATATACTAGCAAAAGGTATCCTTTCAATGAAAAGGTGAAAGCTTTCACATTTGTGCAACAATGAGTGGCACTGATCAGATTTTTAATTTCAACAAAGTGGTGAGAGGGGACTTTCGTGAGTGTTTTTGTTTACCCTAAATTTCGGATAACAATTGAATTTATATGTGATTTTAAGGATATGTGATTCAATTTGATAAAGTAACGAATAATATAACGGAAATTAAAGTCAATAGATAAACGGAGAAGAGATGCAAACCACAAGCCTTGGATAATCCTGGCCTTGACTGATTCTTTCAAGATGAAAAGTAAATATAAATGGAACCAGATGAATAAAGTAATGTAGAAAAATAATAAAAGCTGTTTTCTTTTTTTTGTATTGATGATTTTCTTGAGATGGCCTTTGGACAATTACATTGCCCCTTTACATAGTTGGGGGATAATCTTTTATACAAGGTAAGAATCTATTTACAAAGTAAAATATCCCTTGATTTGCTGGTTTAACGGTCTTATTGATTGATGCCGAGATTCCCGCCGTGATACTCACCTATCACAGATTTTCCGGTCCTTTTGTCATTCAAATTTGATGGCCTACCCTAGAAGGTTTCCTGGAATCGAGCTCGATAGACTCAGTTCGGTCATCCTGGCTTCGTACTCTAATTCAACATCATTTGATCTCGACCTTCGATCTTTGGTGCCTCGACCCCGATTTATCGAGCAGTAATCATGATGGATACTAACCGTATAGAATCGGGCCCAATTTGACTATATATGGGGGAGCCCGAGTTCGACCTCATACAGATAGTCCCCTCGTTTTTCGGAGAGTAATGACGAGAAACGATGTGAGCCGTAACTTTTTGGTTATGATGAGTGACGACATATTTATGACGCGTGTGGCACGGAAGTCGAAACGTCCCATCAGAAGAACCGAACCATTATACTGATAAGTGGCGGTGAAATTGTGACGCACGTGGTATGTATCGAAAACGTCTCATCAGAGACAAACCTCTACAACATCAGGTACACGCCAATTAATGCTTCGCCGCTTTGGGACGCGAGGCCGCTTTTGAGAGGTCATAAATACCCCTCTTCATCTTCATATTCAGGCGTTTAAGCTGTCTGAACAATTGCACCATTCCTTTCTTCAACCTCTCTGAAGTTTTCTCGCAAGTGGCCTCCGTTTTGTACTTTTGTTTCACCTGCATCTTCTAACTTCTTTATCTCTTAACAAGAACGGCGAAGACCTCTAAATCTGTACCTCAGAGATAGACTCCTTCTTCCTCCCAACCCGTTGAAGACACTCAACCTGTTGATGTTGAGGAAACCATGGCTGAGCCTCCTTTGAAGGCGTTTGTACCGACCGGATGTTTAACTGGGGCAGACTTCAAAGTGGATAAGACCTCTTCGATACCGAGCCGGTGCGAGTCGGTTACAAGATGCATTTGTTCGATTACGGACAAGGTCCTCAACAAGGTCAAGGAGGACTGTAACTGGATCGGCAAGTGTGTGGTCGTTCCCTCAACAGAAGAGGCGATCACCACCTACGTGGAGGGTTATCTAAGTATTTGCACTTACCCCTTCACGTTGGGCCCTTTGGACCCGGTTATCGTTGCCTTTTGTAAAAGGTACGAAGTGACTTTGGGTCAGATCCATCCCTCTTTCTGGACAATAGTCATTCTCTTTAGTTCTTTTGCAAGCACGATCGACGGGCATCCTTTTACCATCGATCATCTTCTGCGATTGTACAGTCCCCGACTTTACCGAGGGGGATTAATAAAACTGGCTCGCCGGGAAAGTAATGCCCCCTTCTCTAGCATCGATGAGGATAGAGATTGGGGCTGGTTGGGCCGATATGTTCGAGTGAAGACGTCGGATCTGATCCCAGCCGAAGATATGTCTTTTCCCGAGAAATGGAACATGAATCGTAAGTGTTTCCCTATCTCTCAATTTGTTCAATATTTTTCCCTTCCTCACTTTAATAACCAATTTCATATGATGTAGTCGTATCTCGGATGCCGGCCACGATTCCCCATCTGAAGGAATGGGTTGAAAAAATAGTGTCCCAGAGACCTTATTCAGAACACGCTTGGCGTGAGCTCTCGAAGGGCCGATAGGAGGCCCGACTCCATGGTGAGACAGGTTAAATTCGAGTTCAGCATTTTAGATTATTGTTTCTAATTCGTTCCATTCTCCCTTTGTAGGTTTATCGAAGGACGTTGAAATGAGGCCTGCGTCCACAGGTGATGAGGTTCCCTGCGAGCCCCCTGCTTCGAAGCAGGAGAAAAAGAAGAAGAGGAAAGAAGCCCCCAGTTCTTCAGAGCCTGGAAAAAAGAGATCGAAAAAGAGAATAGCTCGTAAGCCCAAGAGCAATATTGGTGATCAAATATTGTCTTCGGACTCCCTTCATCGATTGAGGGACGAGTCCGAAGAAGATGAAGATTTTGATTTTGTGGCTAGTGGGCCATCCCAAACTGAAGGACGAGGGGTCCCCGAGCCGAGAGCTGATGAAACAGACCTTCATCGAGTCGGGGGCTCCAAGGTGGGGGCAAGAACTGGGGCTTCTCCCGAGGCAAGGAGGGTTTCGCAGGGCGTCTTAGGTCCCATAGAGTTGATAGATTCTCCTTCCTTCTCGGAATTGACACTCAACGAAGCCCAAGCAGCAAAAGAACGTTCCCCGGGCGGGGGCCATATACCGGAAAGCCCTTTCCGTGGTTTCTTCGATGGCGTGGATTCGGCATCCGCGGAAGATACCTTTGGGCTCGGCAGCCTGGAATTACCGAGGAAAAGTCCATCCACCGGCACGAGCGGGGTTTCTTTCGGTCCGATGTTGGTCGACAGATTTCCTACTCCGAGTTCATACCCTGATCGGAAACGGACCATATCCTTTACCATTCCTGAAGATGCTAAGGTCCTTTCCGCTCCTATAAGTGTGGCCAGCTATCTTCGGCGTTTGGTGACCGAGAAGATCAGGCCAAGATGAAGG
This sequence comes from Nicotiana obtusifolia, assembly GCA_002018475.1. Lineage (NCBI taxonomy): Eukaryota > Viridiplantae > Streptophyta > Magnoliopsida > Solanales > Solanaceae > Nicotiana > Nicotiana obtusifolia. Next base: position 327,918 of record MCJB01021069.1, read on the forward strand.
AAATGGATGCATCCTGCTTGTTCAACGAAGCTCAGCAAGCATTGAATAGGGTAATTTTCTGATAAGTCTTATCTGGTGTTTATTATTTTGTACTTTAAAACTTTGGCTAACTGTAACACTTTCTTTTGTGTTTGCAGGACTCGGTACTTCATCATGAGGCTTTCCTTCGCTTCCGAGAAGAATCGGGACACTGTGAACGGCTCGAAGGAGAGATGATGAACCTTCGGGCCGAATTAGATCTCATCCGGAAAGACAATTCCGGCTTGGTCGAGCAGGTGGGGCAACAGCTCGATCAAATCAACCAACTCTGATCTGAGGTAAGCATGGCTAGAGTTGAAGCCAATGAGTGGAGGAACAAGATGGATTGGCTGGCTTCAGAAAAATAGGCCTTTCATGCTCAGTTAGTTTCAGCAGAGGCTCAACTGGGGGAAGCAAATGGGAGGATCGAGGCTTTGACTAGGAGCACCGATGAACTCCAGTCTCAAGTCAGCATGATTACCTCGAATCGAGATTCTATAACCAACGAGCTGCGAATGGCTAAATTGGAGGCTGCTGTGATCAAAGCTAGGCCGATGAGCTGGTGGCCCAGTACAAGGCCGATGCCGAGGCTGCTCAAGATCAATCAAGAAATATGGTTGATCACATGAAGTGGCAATCTCGTCGGCTCGTCCTCGAGGAGATCCATGCTCGAGGCTTTGATCTATCGGTAGAGATCGAAGATGCCAAAAAGCCGAGATCGAAGCTAGAAAGTTAGCTTTCCCGGAGGAGGATGATTTTGATAACTCTAAAGAATGAGGCGTCCCTTTCTTTTCCTTTCTTTTATTATGTAATGAAATGCCCACTTTTGTAAATGTACTTCGTTATATATATAACAACCTTTTTCTTTCCACATTTTCTTAGCTTTCAATCATTTTATTGACTTGGTATAACTCTTAGCCTTAGAACTGAGGGTTTGGTTCAGTAAATTTTCTATCCCCTCGAATTCTATTGGCTCGATTTGACCTTAGCCACTTAAAATTTTGAATTTGCCTAAGTAGGTTCCCCCTCGAGTTCCTTTAACTCGAATTTCCTTCGCCTTTTAAGGTTATGGGGTTTGCCTTAGTAGGCCTTATTCCCCCTCGAATTTCATTAACTCGAAATGACCTCAGCTTTTTAAGGTCCGAGGTTAGCCTTAGTAGGCCTTGCTTCCCTTCGAGTTTTGTTTACTCGGAATGGCCTTAGCCTTTTAAGGATCGGGGTTTGCCTTAGCAGGTCTTACTTCCCTCAAGTTTTATTAACTTGGAATGGCCGTAACCTATTAAGGATCGGGGTTTGTCTTAGTAGGTCTTACTTCCCCTCGGGGTTTGTCTTAGTAGGTCTTACTTCCCCTCGAATTTTATTAACTCGGAATGGCCTTAGCCAATTAAGGATCGGGGTTTGCCTTAGTAGGTCTTACTTCCCCTCGAGTAAGTTTGCTTTTCGAAGAGTCCCCGAGTGGAACGGTGTTTATTTGAACAAAAATTAAAGTGGCCCTTAGGCTTGTTTGATCGGAGATAAAATATTTGTATATAAGAGATCTTTATTCTCGTTCATGTGCTTGTACAATTTAAGCTAGGGTTCGATCAATCTATCTGGGCACGGTTCCTTCGACCGTTTGACCCTTACATTGAATCCTAATGATCTTTGATTGTAGAGATTTTTTGCCAAGCCAAAGTAGTCAAGCTGCCCTCCAATATTTGAGGTCGATTGATGATTAACATCGAATATTTTTGTCACAATTTGTTATCGGCCTTCAAATCTAAGTTAGCACGATTTACTAGTTGCCTTGTTAAACACATTGCCGTAAAACCCAGTTTGGGACAAAACCGGTTCAAGGAAAAAAGAGTGCAACGCGTGCTTCCAGTCCTAATATCCCCTACTCCCCGATTCAAGGAAACTTTATTCGATACCTACGAATGTTAGTTTGCCAATGTAGAATAAAAACAAATAATAATAAGGAATGAAGGATCGTACCTTAGCAGTAGTACCGTTTCAAGTGACTTATGTTCCAGTTGTTTGGTAGTTGTTTGCCATCCATTTTTCCAAGCTTGTAGGATCCCTTTCCGGTGATTTTTATGACAGAGTAAGGTCCTTCCCAGTTCGGTCCCAATTTCCCTTCATTTGGATTTCGTGTGTTGGGTGTGACCTTCCTAAGTACTAAATCTCCGATATTGAAGTGTCAAAGATGGGTTCTCCTGTTGTAGTATCTTTCGATCTTTTGTTTTTGAGCAGCCAATCGAACGAGGGCAGCTTCCCTTCTTTCATCCAATAGTTCCAAATTCGTATTCATAGCCTCGTGGTTCGATTCCTCGGTTGCATAGCGGAATCTGACACTTGGTTCATCGACTTCGACCGGTATCAAAGCTTCGGCACTGTAAACCAGGGAAAAAGGAGTGGCTCCAGTGCTCGATTTCTCGGTCGTGCGATATGCCCACAGGACTTCTAGCAATATTTCCTTCCATTTTCCCTTCGCATCGGTTAATCTCTTTTTGAGATTTCGAAGTATTATTTTGTTGGTAGATTTGGCTTATCCATTCCCACTGGGGTGGTAGGGCGTTGATAGGATTCTTTTGATCTTGTTATCTTCAAGGAATTTTGTCACTTTGTTGTCGACGAACTGTTTCTCGTTGTCGCACACGATCTCTGATGGCATTCCAAATCGACATATGATATGATCCCAAAGGAACTCGATTACTTCTTTTTCCCTAACCTTCTCATATGCATACGCTTCCACCCATTTAGAAAAATAATCAGTCATAAAGAGAATGAATTGAGCCTTACCTGGTGTGTAGGGAAGAGGGCCAACGATGTCCATTCCCCACTTCATGAACGGCCATGGTGATAAGATCGAGTGTAACGTCTCTCTAGGTCGATGGATCATCGGGGCATGCCTTATTTAAATCCTTATAATCTACACACATTCTTAGTTTATTCCCTTTTTTAGGGACTACTACTACGTTTGCTAACCATTCCGGGTATTTGACCTCCCGAATGGACCCTATCTTTAGAAGTTTAGTTACCTCATCCTTGATGAATGCGTGTTTGATCTCAGACTGAGGCCTCCTTTTTTGCTTGACCGATCGAAACTTCGGATCTAGACTCAGCTTATGAGTAGTTATCTCCGGCGGTACACCTGTTATATCAAGGTGGGACCAAGCGAAGAAATCTTCGTTAGTTATAAGGAATTGGATAAATTTTGTCCTGAGCTTGGAGCTTAGGCCCGAGCCCAGATATACCTTTCGTTCGGGCAAGTCTTCTCGGAGTGTGACTTGCTCGAGTTCCTCAACCGTCGATTTGGTGGCATCGGACTCATCGGGGCTGATGAAAGATCTGGGAATTCCGTAATCATCATCCTCGACATATGTTTGTTTATCCACGTTTGTCGAAGATGATGTCTGTGTGCTATTTTATCTTGCTCTCGACCCTTTGCGAAGGAAATGTTGGTGCTGGTGTATTTCTTCCCCCGCGAACATCTCTTTCGCAGCTGGTTGTTCCCCGTAAACCGTTGTAATTCCATCGGGTGATGGGAATTTCAACACTTGGTGCAGCGTCGAAGGCACGGCTCTCATGTCGTGGATCCATGGTCTCCCGAATAGAGCGTTGTACCCTATGTCCCCTCCGATTACGCAAAACTTCGTTTCTCGAATGGTTCCGGCAGTGTTTATCGGTAATGTTATTTTGCCCTTGGTGGTTTCGCATGCCATATTGAACCCATTGAGTACTCGGATTGTAGGAATGATTCGATTCGTCAGGCCGAGTTGTTCTACGACCCATGATCGCATTATATTGGCCGAACTGCCTGGGTCGATCAATACGCGTTTTACTCAACTCTGTGTATAAGCACAAATATTACTAGTGCGTCATTGTGCGTTTGCATAATCCCTTCTGCATCATCCTCGCTAAAATGTAAGATCCCCTCCATCGCGTAATCTCGAGTGCTCTTTTCCCTGGTGATGGATATCTTGGTGCGTTTCAGCATCGGACCTTGAGGGGTATCTACTCCGCCGATAATCATGTTGATCGTGTGTTGTGGCTCTTCCTAGCTAGCCTGTTTATTTCTATTTCCGAAATGATTCTTCGCTCGGTCGCTCAAGAATTCTCGAAGATGTCTGTTATCGAGCAACCTTGCTACCTCCTCTCTCAATTGTCGTTAATCTTCTGTTCTATGACCGTGAGTACCGTGATATTTACATATCAGATTAGGATCCCTTTGGGCTTGATCCGATTGTAACGGTCGAGGCCACTTAGTGTCTTTGATGCGACCAATAGCTGATACGGGAGTGGCCGCATCAACATTGAAATTGTACTCCGATAACTGTGGTGCCTCTTGATGACCGGTGGTCCTCTCGAAGTTGCCTTTAATTATGGGCCCTCGGTTATTCTGACCTCGATCATTTCTCCTTTTATGTCTTGGGGAGTTTTGCCTTGCTGTAGTGATTTTCTATCCCCATGATATGGCCGATGTCATTCTCTATTCAATCTTGGTTCACAATAAATCTCCCTTCGAACTCTATCATGAGTTTTAACGGGATAAATGGATCCTAAAGGGGCTCCAAGCTGATCATCTTCGACTCTGATTTTCGATTGGTATCGGTTATGTACATCGGCCCATGTGACGGCAGGATATTCTATCAAATTTTGCTTGAGTTGTTGTGAAGTCGTCGAGCTTCGAACGTTGAGCCCCTGGGTGAAGGCCTGAACAGCCCAATCATCTGTGACCGGTGGCAGGTCCATCCGTTCCATCTGAAAACGAGATACGAATTCTCTGAGCATCTCGTTATCCTTTTGTCTGACTTTGAACAGGTCCGAATTTCTCGTTTCAACCTTGATGGCGCCTGCGTGTGCTTTTACAAAAGAATCTGCAAGAATAGCAAAGGAGTCAATGGAATTAGGGGGTAAGTTGTGATACCATGTCATGGCTCCCTTCAACAAGGTTTTCCCGAACATTTTCAAAAGAACGAATTCGATCTCGTCGTCTTCCAAGTCGTTCCCTTTTATAGCGCATGTGTATGCGGTCACATGCTCATTTGGAAAGGATCGGTCGTTCCGTTGTACTTGGGGATTTCGGCATGCAAAATTTTTTGGGTATTGGTTTTAGAGCGGCGCTCGATGGGAAAGGTTTTTGTACAAATTTTTTGGAATCCAGGCCCTTTAATATGGGGGGTGCTCCTGGGATTTGATCCACCCTGGAGTTGTACGTTTCTACCTTTTTGTCATTTGCCTCGATTTTTTCTCTCCGGATTCAACTCGTCTGGTTAATTCCTCGAGCATCTTCATAATCCCATAGTTTGCCCCCGATTCACCTTCATTCGGCTCTCCCGTAACTGGTTCATTCCTAGGAAAGTTCCCCTAGAACGGCCAAGCTCGGCTTTGTTCGATATTTGGCTTCGATTTTATAACTGAGCTATGGGCTGCCTGCTGGACTTGCAACATTTCGAAGATCATCCTGAGGCTGATCCCTTCCCTTTCGTCGTTTTGGGGATTCTGTGTCGTTGGCCGAGGTTCCTTACGAACGCTATTTGACGGGCCAGTAGTTTGATCTGCATCGACTGCCACTTGTGAATTAGTGTCGATTGGAACTTCATCACCGGGTGCTGTGTTGTTGTTTTCTCCTTGATGATCGAATTCATTATCGACGTACAAAGGTATGGATTGAGAATGTGACATAGCCGTATTGCAACCTGAAATCAGAGATACTTCGAAGAGCAAGTGTAAAATAATTTGCGTGACAAAAAATTGTATCAAACACTCACTATTATCCTTAGCCCCACGGTGGGCGCCAAACTGTTTACCCTAAATTTCGGATAACAATTGAATTTATATGTGCTTTTAAAGATATATGACTCAAGTTGATACAAGTAACGAATAATATAACAGAAATTAAAGTCAATAGATAAATGGAGAAGAGATGCAAACCACAAGCCTTGGATAATCCTAGCCTTGACTGATTCTTCCAAGATGAAAAGTAAATATAAATGGAACCAGAAAAATAATAAAAATTATTTTCTTTTCTTCGTATTGATGATTTTCATAAGATGGCCTTTGGACAATTACATTGCCTCTATAGCTGGGGGATAATATTTTATATAAGGTAAGAATCTATTTACAAAGTAAAATATCCAATTGATTTGCTGGTTTAATGGTCTTATTGATTGATGCCGAGATTCCCGCCGTGATACTCATCTATCATAGATTTTCCGGTCCTTTCGTCATTCAAATTTGATGGCCTACCCTAGAACGTTTCCTGGAATCAAGCTCGATAGACTCAGTTCGGTCATCCTAGCTTCGTACTATGATTCAACGTCATTTGGTCTCGACCTTCGATCTTTGGTGCCTCGACGCCGTTTTATCGAGCAGTAATCATGATGGATACTAACCGTATAGAATCGGGCCCAATTTGACTATATATGAGCGGGCCCGAGTTCGACCTCGTATAGTTTCCTTTAAAATTTAGACTTTCCAATCGATGACCTTGGTCCTTGATCGGTGACTTTGAACTAGTCAAATGTATAATGGACTTTGGACTTTGAGTAAGATAGTAAGGCCAATCACCAGAGACCTGGTTACAACCAAGTGAATAGTCCTAGAATAAAATATAGAATATATATCTTGTGTTTATAATTTCATTTAGAAGTAAGTTGTAATCTAAGGCTTGACTATGCACGAAACCATGTTTACATTAATTATACATGGAATTATTGATTGAAACAAGTGGAGTACATAATATTTGTGAAATTGAGAACAAATGAAAGGATGAGGGTGTAAACTATAAACCTTATTGGTCGTCTAAGATGGTCCCAATCCTAGCAAGCAGCGTCCACAAGGCACAAATATTTGGAGAGTTGGGAACTTGGTAAAGAAGAAGTTGGACTCAAGCGCCCTTCATGTTTGCTCATTTAAGATCCATCAAAAAAATACTCCCAGCTTCCAAGGCTGGCCTCATTGGCTTTAATCCGTGAAATATATAAATGGGCCAAGATTCAGTGCCCTGGTCCTTAAGGGCTAATTTGGACAAGTGTATCCAACTCAAGTTGTATATACCGTGGTATGTCGGTCAGCTCGTATATCGATTAATTTTATATATACCTGCTATTTTCCACTAGTTCTTTGTATTTTGCCCACTTAATGTGATTATGTTTTTGTGATAATGGAGTCATTTTATTCATCTTAAAAAGGAAAACACTGTACAATTTTCTCCCAACACTTGAGCTCAAAAATCGCTTCTCGTATCATGATTTGAGTGAGACAACATCGGAGTGTAACTTAACGTCAAAATCTTAAAATTCCATCAGTCGACAAATTACGTCAATAAGAAAAATAAGATGATCCAAGTCCAGATAACCTTCTTCGGGTAGGGTTGATGATGTAGCACCAGAGAAAGAAAGGAGAGAATAGTGAGAGACATATGAGAAATGTCAGAGAAGTACAAGAGGAAAAGTCTTAGTGTGTCTAAACAAAGATTTATAGAGCAGGAAACTCTGAATAAGTTAGACTCTTAAAAGAACAAAAGTTTTTTATCTAATTAAGAGATAAATGATAAAATTAAAAGGATAATGGCAAGGATGGAGTCTGATGTAAGGACAAAATCTCATCTAGAAAGATTTGAGCATGATCTAAAATTATATAAATTAATATATATAGAAAGAGTTGTACAACAGTTTATCTCAATTAATTGTGCTATAAAATCTTCAAAATCTCTTAGAAGTTGCATAATTCTCTTTGTGCAACTTGAGATGGAGCACTGAAATGAGGGAAGCTTAGACTTTCCGATACATGCAAAGAAGAAAAGAGATCGGGGGCTCAAATATAACTCTTGATGGATTCATAGTCTTTTGCATAAAGTTGAACCTATTACCCCTTCAAAATTATTGGTTTAAAAAAATATATATATTAGGAAACCTTAGCAATCCCTTGCTTACATGCTCCATCTGCAACTGAATATGATAAGGAACAATGACACTGTTACACACCATAGTTTCGTACGTAAGAGTACGTCGTAAGTCAATTGATGTAAGCTCTGAAATGAGATCATTTTTAAAAGTACATAAAATAAGTTAATCATGTTAACTTGGAGTTTACAAATATTTAAGATTATGGACTGCAGGTACCAAGAGGGTTGGAAGGCTTAGAAGCTAAACCAATTAAAGAAAATAAGTTTCGTCGAAAGTCGACAAGTTGGAATATTATAACATATACTTTTTGGGTAAGACTAGGGTGCTCAAAATGATAAGGAGGTTATGTTATGAGTTATTTTTGTCTTGTGATAGTCGTGTGTTATGTTTTGAAGTCAAGCGAGTTATGAAACAAAAGTTGGCAAAGATCATCACAAGTTATATTCATAAATATGCTGAAATTAGGTCAAATGTAGCTGAGCATTTCTCCCAATTTACTTGGAATTACAGGATTATCCACATATCAAATTGACGACCTACGAGCCTAGTTTCTAACGCATTAAACCGTTCATCGATACAACATCGGAGTAGAGAGATATGTGCAGTTTCGCGAGACTGCGCAGACTACATAGGTGACAAGTAGGTGTGTCACTGAAGCTTTTTGAGAAATACATTTCGTGTGTTATATGAGGTTTTTTGGGGACATATTATATACCAAATTTAAGGTATTGGAATTTAGTTTATAACACTCTTAATCGTTCGCTCATATGACATCCGGATAAAAGATATAAGCGTCGGAAGAAGGGCCAATGCTAGGGTGCCAAGCTAGCACCTCTTTGACTTTTCAAAAGTAAGATATATATATATAGGGTTTTATATCGTCTTTCTCTTCATTTTCATAGAACACCACCAGAGAACCACCAAAACCTTACCCTTAAGCTCTCTACAGGGGTTCTAAAGAAGATTAACATCACGGGTACGAAATCAAGAAATGATAACATTAGAACGATCCCTACGACGTAAGTATCGCTATATCGCCTCTCTTTTTCTTTGTAGTTTGAGTTTTGGAAGGTACTTCATAGTTAAGAAAACATCTACTTTCTGTATTTAAGCTTTTAAATGTCAAGAAAGTTTGATAAATTCGTTTCCTAATAGTTAGAACTCATGGGACGGTGATCGAAAGCCGTGAGTTTGATTTATTTCACTTTTAGTGGACTGTTTCGTAGTCTTGGCCTCTTATGCTGATATTTTATGGAGTTTTGGAGGAGAAAAGGTGTGGAGAAACACCACATAATGACAGAATGGTAGACTGGTCATTCGTCGTTATATTTTTTAGGTTGTTTGACACTACTTTGATTGTCGATTTATGCATGAAGTGATTAGGGTATGTGGGCTGTTTTGTGGTATATTGTGATGGAGATAAGGTTGGAAAATGATGCATACATATTGTTATTGTTGTGTTCTTTTTGTTGTTGGTATATAGTATTGGATGAGGGCCTTATTACAGGGGAGATGCTGCCCAAATTTACGTAAACGAGCTACTAGTTTAAGTTGCGGACTTAGCCTTTACTCAGCATTGATTTGTGGTAGATTGAGCTGAGTTGTTTGAAGAATTGCTTGAAAGATATTAAGGACTCAAAGGAGTTAAGGTATGTTAAGGATAAACCCTTCCTTTATTTTGGCATGATCTCGTAACTACATGTGTTTGATAATGAGGCATAAGAGAAGTTCATATTCCCGAATTTATGTACATTATCCTGGTCTCATAAGTTACCATATTCTCCCTTATCGGGACTTGATATTCAATTGGGTATTGTCTTCTTCCAGTCAAGAGATCAGAGAGTGTGTGTGTGTGTGTGTATGTGTATATATATATACACACACACACACACACACACACACAGAGTATTACAGTATTTTCACCACCATCGAGCAATAATCGGTGGGAGGCCCCTATTGGGCAACCTTTGATCAGATGGTAAGTTATATACCGAGCCTACTGTGGCCGAGCGCCTATGAACGAGCCCAGAATGGCCGAGATACAGAGCCTAGTATGGTCGAGCGCCTATGAGCGAGCCTACTACGGCAAAGCAGTTACTCATACCGAGCCATATAGGGCCGGACAACTATATTACTTACTATATTGAGAGAAATGAGTCAGTATCGGCAGGTAAGCATATTTTCAATTATATTTGACTCCCAGGTACTTTCAGTTATTATATTATCAGTTTAGTTTTAGATTTCAGTTATTCTGTTGCCTTACATACTTGGTACATTATTTCATACTGACGTCCCTTTTGCTGGGGATGCTGCATTTCATGCTTGCAGGTCCTGATAGACAACTGGATAGACCTTCCCAGTAGACAAAGTTAAACATCAGCTTGGTTGGTAAGCTCCACTTCCTCGGAGTTACCAAGTCTGTACCTTGGAGTCCATTTTATATATACAGGTTTGATGAGTAGGTCGAGGTCCTGTCCCGATCATGATACAGTTCAGTTATCCCTAGAGGCTTATAGACGAGTCTTGTACTTTTTTTTATATCAGTATTGTGGCTTTACCAGTCCTATATAGATGTTTAGTTTGGTATTGTTGGTTGTAGACGTTATTTTCAGATGATTCAGAATATAGCCTCATCACCTAAGTTGAGGGTTACCCCTCCATAATTAGCAGTTATAAAGTGATAAGTTCAGATCAAGTATGGCACCAAGTGCCGGCCACGCCTCTTCAGGTTTGGGGCGTGACAGGCACAAGCAAGGAGTTTTATTGAAGATATTTTTGATAGGTGCTTCTGCGGATTATGACATTAAAGTTGTTGACCCAATAATATAATGCACATTGGTTTCTAGTTAATATATATTCTTTAGTATGCATAAAAGTATCTGCACATGTAAGCAGTTATGAGTGGGGTCTTGAGAAGTAAGCTTGACAATGATCCTCTTACCTTAAACCTGAGGAGTATATATTATTAGTACTATGTCCCTATTATAGTTCATGTCATCCTATACCTATCAACCATCTCAACAAAAAGTGTGTGGACAACATCTATACTACTAAGTGCGCCACAATACCTATTATCTTGGTGAGACTCTATATACATATATATATGACTGCGATCAGGACAGGTCAATTACCTAAGGATTTGTTGATGAGTTGGTTTCGAAACAACTAAGGAGCATATTATTTATTGTTCAAGTTTGGATTTCATTTCAACCTACAGAAAGGACTTCTGCAACCCAAAAAAAAGAGTTAATACCCTAAAATTTTCTTAAATTATCATGTTTTTGTCAGTTTCCTACTTAAACTATTCGATGTCCCCAAACCCCCTGAACTATATTGCCCTTCATATTAAAACTCTCTCATTGCAGGTGCATCTAGTACATGCTCCTAATTATCTAAAAAATATGTCATGTAGCACTACACGTAGCTATTTAACTCAGCCTAAAACCCGCATAAACTATCATTTTTTTTGTCAGTTACCTACTTAAACTATCTGGTATCCCCAAAACCCCCTTAAACTATATTCCTCTATATATTAAAACCTCATGTTGGACTTTTAAAGGTGCGTCTGTCTAACTATGTTAACTTATGATTTGTACAAAGTTTTTTATAGTTTGCTCATGATGTATTACTCTCGGATGATTGATTAATTTTAGGAGTTTTGGCCAAAATAATATCTAATGTACTGTATTAGTTTTAGGTTTATTTGTGATTGTGCTTTATGCTAAACTCCAATTGAATAAGTCCTTATTTATATTCACTTTGTTGCATAGTTAAAATATAAATAAAGGCGTATAGTGTTGCATTTCTTAAAAATCATCTTATATTACATAAAAGAGATTACACAAAATAAAATTTTGCAAATAAAAATCAATTGGCCAATAATTATATTTTCTAATTCCAGATTACATAAAGAAGGTTCAAGAGATTCAACTTTTTCTCTACAAGGTGTTGAGTTTAATAAGAAGATTTAAACTGGTATTCTTTCAACCACTACTAAAAAACAGTAAATTCGCGACTGAAAATTTTCGACCGAAAAAATTAGTCGGAAATTTCCGACTAATTCGGTCGGAAATTTCAAAAATGATATTTGTTATATTTTTTAAATTCTTTCGACTATATTTTCGACGACATTGGCAGCAACGTTTGGCGCAAAAATTCGGGATAAAAAATTTCGGCAGATACGGTCGGAAACTAAAAGTCAAACTGTTGGTTTGACCAATTGCGGCCGAAACGGACGCAAACCTTTTTAAAATTTGGTCAACTTATTTTTCAAATTTGCGACTGAAACAGTCCCTATTATTACAACCTAATTGGTCGCAAAAGTCTTTTAAAACCCCAGCGCCGCCCCTATTTCTTTCTTCTTCTCTTTTCTTTGTTTCTTCTTTCTTCTTTTCTCTTCTTCCTCCATTGAGACCCTCCCCTAGCTGTCCACACTCGCTGCTCGCTGGAAAAGGTACGCCACTCTCTTCTCTCTTCTTCCTAACCTATCCGCCCCCTTCCCTCACCCCTACAGTTTCCCTCTCTCCCCGTAACTGCCCCCAACCCCCTTCCCGCACCTCTATACGTTGCATTCAGAATTGTAAGTTCCTTTTTATTTTATTTTTACTTTTTCTGCAAAACTATTTTCAGCATTATGCTAAATCCCTTTTTGAATGATTTTATAATGGTTAGAATAGGAATTGTTTTATTGGGTTCGATTTGTTCATAGTTGCTTTGATTTTTGCAAAGTAGCATTTTTGTCTGCTATTGATTTGATTGTTGCTCCATAGTTGTGATGGCATGCTAATTTGCCTTTGCAATATTAATAAATAATTTTTTAAATGTTCTGTCTTTAAAAAATAGTAGAACTATAGTATTGAGCTTTTTGTAGTAAGGACGAATTCAAATTCTTTGAATTATTCAATTAAAGGGTTTTATTTTCTAATTATCCCAAATTTAATCATTTGAAATCGATTGATTTGTAGTGCCCCGAAGGCTAGTATATTGAAGCTTGACAGTTAATATCTTGAGGTATTTATTTAGTTTGACATCTCCCAATTTTTCCTGGCAAAGGTGGATTATCTGGTATCATTTTTCTATTTTGGGCATGCCGTAATTCACGTAATTTTTTTTGTTCATTTAGTGTTTTGGTCATTAACATCCTAATCTATCATTAAGATGTATTTAGTACTTTTAAAATTAAGGTTAGTACCTATATGTGGTTTTAACAATTGCAAAGTTTATGTATACGTGGAATTGTTAATTTTAAAGAAGAATGAATTGGAATTGTATTAAGTAGTTATAATTTAAAGCCTTAGTTTTAAGTTTAAGAAGTTAAGCTTATTATTGCCGTAGACAATAAATTTGCGTCGAAAAAAATAATCGAGACCGAAAAATATTGCAACAATCATAGTATTTTATTTCAAATATTTGGTGTTACAATCTCTATGGATCCTATGATAAAACTTTTCCAATATAAATTCAAAGGCCTTTGAGCTTGATCCTGAATTTGAATTTGATTTATCCATCGCAAACGCTTTGATTGTTGCCACGAATTTTATCACGAACAAGTAGCCTTGATTTTGAATGTCTTGTATTTGATTTGACTTTGTTCTTGATCATAAATACTTGAAATTTGTATTTAAGTGCTTGAATGCTTGAACACTTGCAGTTTATAGAGAATTGTGGCCTTTGATCCACGAGCTCCCTTGTGTCTTCTTGTTTTAACTTCTAGTCTCTTTTCTGAGTTATGAAGACCCCTATTTATAGTTGTGGGAGAGAATAGTTGTGATGAGAATAAACTCTTTCCGGCCAATCAGATTGAAGATTGATAAGGCCGTATTTGATTGGCCAGAACATGTCACTTGCACATGTGGCACAGTTTCATTGGCCTTTTAATTTAACTTGGCATGCGTTGTCATTTTGACACGTGGCACGATCCTATTGGTCCTTCCACTTGACTTGGCGCGCCACGTCATTTGACACGTGGCACCAAATTGGGCCTCTAGGAAGATGACATCTTGAGCTTAATAAAGTGGGCACATCATTCGCAGCCCATTTAGATGGGTTAGCCCAATGAATTAAGATTTATTTATTTAATCCATATATATTGTTATATTAGCCCGTAACATCTATTTGGACTAAAATATATTTAATTTAAGATTAAATCCAAATTTCTTATGGATTTAAATATGATAAAAACTTTACTGCCTACAAATGCCTCCTACTTCAAAGCTTGTCGGGGTATGAAATCACCTAACCCATGACGAGTCTTGAAGTATAACGTACATAATACATATACATATCCTCTATATGCATATATAATATACTGGGAATATACATTTGTTCACGCACCTCTTGAAAGTAATTATTTCCAATCAGCTAGAGTGGTACATTTTGGCCAAGTGCACTTTCAAAATACATACGCCAATCTCAAGACATCTTTGCTTATACTTGTGGAATATTGATGCTATAGAACTTTAGCAGCATATTCAAAAAGAATGATACTTTCTCTTGACTAGTGGGCCCACATAGAAGTATCCCTTTGATCAATTATGTCTATCCATGTGATAATTAGTACCTTGATTCCATGGGATTGCATTACTCAATTATAGAAGTATACACGGACAAGGCTTGCTATAAAAACTCCATCGATACGGGATGCTGTAAATTATACAGAAGTCAACTTTTCTTCTACTTAAAGAATCATAATTGGAAAAGGATTTTAATCCAACTAGGAAAAAGAACACTAGAGCCGCCTCTTAACACCTGATCCCACATCAGTACTATTCCACTAATAGCCGTATTTGGATCTGTATAACCCACGTGCTCGTACTGGTTTCTTGAGTATCCATCAGCGGCACTATTAAGCATCTTCAAGCCTGTTTGAGGCCATATTAGTCAGGTACTTTTTCTTGCATTTTTTTTTTAATTTTGTCACTTTTTGTAGGCCAAGAAAAGAAAAGTCGTTGAGTGTCAAGTTGAGAGGTAATTTCATGATGTCCCATAGAAGGATAAATTCATCACGGCATATAGATGATCAAATCCTCAACAACATATAAGAGGATAAATCACTCGCAACATATAAACGAACAAATTCATATAACTATATAGACGGCTAAATCCACATTACTATATAGACGGATAAATCCATATCAACATATAGACGGACAAATCCATATCAACATATAGACTAATAAATCCATATCAACATATAGAAGATTAACACCATGACAACATATAGAAGAACAAATTCTCAACAGCATATAGAAGAATCAACCCGCAATAGCATATAGAAGGACAAATCCATGGCAACTTATAGAAGGATCAAATCTGTGATGAGACCAGCTTAAGGTGCAAAGGGACTTAAACGTCCGACATAAGATTGGAAATTCACAGTTCTTTTTAAGGACAAACCCGTGAAGAGACCAACTTAAGGTGCAAAGGGATTTAAGCGTCCACCTTAAGATTGGAAAATTAAAGTTCCTTTTAAGGACAAACCCGTAAAGAGACCAACTTAAGGTGCAAAAGGACTTTAACGTCCACCTTAAAATTGAAAAATTAGAAAGCCTCAACTTAAAGACTCGATGGATTTGTAGACTTCAACTTGAAGACCGACAAACTTAATGATTTGACGGATTTGAAGATTTGGCGGATTTTGATGCGTCAACTTGAAGAGCGATGGACTTTAAACTTCAATTTGAAGAATTAGCAGACTTGAAGACTTCAACTTAACGACTTGGGGGGCTTAAGCAACTCAACTGAATTCTGGCGAACTTAAGGACTTCAACTTAAAGACCGATGGACTTGGAGGGCTTGAATACTTCAACTTAAAGACTGGCGGACTTGCAGACTTCAACTTGAAGGGATGTGGACTTGAAAACTTCAACTTGAAGGGCAGTGGACTTGAAAACTTCAACTTGAAGAACTGGCAGATCTGAAGATTTTAGCTAGAAGACCGGCCGACTTGAAGACTTTGAGGACTTCAACTTGAAGACCAAAAACTTAAAGGTTTGGAGAACTTGAAGGTATAATGAATCTCTAGGCTTCATTGCAAATACTTGGTAGCCTCCTAAAAGACTATAATCATTCCATCGAAGACATCAATTACCATAGAAGCTCGCCCCCTTTAAATCAGATGGGATCTAAAGTTCAACAGAAGAATGGTATTTCAACCGAATTTTTCAAGTGCTGATTGAATGGATTAAATTCCACTTCATTTGGAAAACGATTGAGGCAATATGTATCTACTTGTGCGACTCAGCCTACGTACCTCGGTGAAGAGGATCAAGTCATATCGTAGTTCAAAATGGATAAGTTATTTTATGTCCTAACTTTTGCCTAGGCCGCCTCTTTCGAGGTTTTCAATCCAGCAGACCTTTTTTTCTGGGCCGCACACAGTTTATACTCTTGCAGGCCAGGAGTAACATGCAGCTTATGCTCTTGCGTCAAGGAGCGCAGTGACTTGCAATTTAAGCTCGTGTTTTGAGGAGCTTTGCAACTTGAAGATTTTGCTCGAATTTGAAGAGCTATATGACGGGCAGTTTAGGCTCGTGTGTCCAAGAGCGTTGTAATTTGAAGATTTAGCTTAAAATTCGAAATGCTTCGCAACTTTAAGACTTGCTCGAATTTGAAGAGCTTTACAACTTGAAGACTTTGCCGAATTTGAAAAGCTTTACGTCTTGAAGTTTGACTCGAATTTGAAAAACTTTGCGATTTGTAGTCCTTGCTCGACTTTGAAGAGCTTTCGAATTGAGCCTTTGCTCGTATTTGAAGAACTTTACGACTTGAACACTTTGCCGAATTTGAAGAGCTTTACAACTTGAACACTTTGCTCGACTTCGAAGAGCTTTACACCTTAAAGATTTAGTTCAAAATTGGTGACATATAACATATACTCATGTACCAAGAAGCATTATAACGTGCAATTTAGGCTCGTGCATTAAAGAGCATTGCAACATGCAGTTTAGGCTCGTGCATCGAGGAGCATTATAACTTGCATTTTAGGCTCGTGCGGTAAGGAGCATTATGACTTGTATTTTAGGCTCATGCGTCAAGAAGTATTATAATTTGCAATTTAGGCTCGTGCGTTGATGAGCATTATAAGTTGCAGTTTACGCTCGTGCATTGAGGAACATTATAACTTTCAGTTTAGGTTTATGCTTTAAGGAGCATTACGACTTGCAGTTTAGGCTCATGCGTCAAGGAGCATAGTGACATGGATAGACTCTTTGGTTTCATTCTCGGATGAAAACTTGCCCCCATCCTCACCTTTTTGTTCTTCTTCTTCGTCGTAAGGCTCAAAGACAGGTAGCTCTTGGTCTCCACTTGTGGCCATACTTAGTTCGATATCATGAGCACGAGTTGTTAGTTCTTCAAATGTTTTGGGCTTTATGCCTTGTAAGATATAGCGAAGACCCCAACGCATGCCTTGAATGCACATTTTGATGCTAGAAGTTTTGCTAAGGCGATCTTTGCAGTTGAGGCTTAAGCTCCTCTAGCGATTGATAAAGTCAATAATTGGCTCATCCTTTCTTTGAAGAGCGTTTGTAAGTTCGATCATGCTTACAGTGCATCTTGTGCTATAAAAACGATTGAGAAACTCTTGCTCCAACTGCTCCGAACTATCGATAGATCAGGTTCGAGATCTGTGTATTAATCGAATGCATTACCTTTGAGAGAACGAACAAACTGTTTGACAAGATAATCGATATACGTTCCAGCATTGTTGCAAGTTTCAACAAAGTGTGCTACATATTGTCTCGGATTTCCTTTGCCGTCAAATTGTTGCAACATAGGAGGTTGATAATCAACATGCATCTTCAAATTATCAATTCTTCGTGTATATGGCTTTGCATATGTGAGAGATAATTTGGGCGACTCAGGCTTATATTTGATAGCCTCCACGATGAAGTCCTTTAATTTCTCAACGGGAATCAGACCTTCAGCCGATACTTGAATCTTCTTAGTTGTCGTTACTTGCTTTTCGAAGGAGTCTTCTTTCTCTTATGATCTTTGAAGATTTAAAGGTGTTTGTGCGGATTCTCCCTCTACTATGCTATCCAATGTATTTGTTAACTTGGAAAGTTTAGCGTCTTGATCTTGCACACGCTTTGATAAGCTTTCAATTGCTTTCGTCAAATTTGTAAGTTGTTCTTCTACAGTAGAAGCTTTAATAACCATTGCTTGCATGATCGCGGTAGAGGGTGAAGAATAATATGGATTATTGTTGGGATAGAGCTTAGAGGTCGCATTAATGGAGACTAGAGCAGATCCAACACTCAAGTCATCATCATCGACTTGGATGAAAGGTTTCTTGGACTTATATAAACTAATTTGAGAAAGAACCTCTTCAATCCTTTCGGCGACATCGTTCCCTTTTTGGGTCACGCTTGTAGAGGGTCTTGTTCCTTTTGAGGATGAAAATCCAACATTAGGGCTTCATGCGAACGACACTCGAAGGGTTTGTTGTCCTAAAGAGCTTACTTTGCTCCTTGTAACTAGCCCAAAGCTTCCAAAGGTAATATTGAGGATGTTTTCCACATCAGCATAGAACTTGGAATTAGCACATGTAGTGGAAGTTGATCCGGAGTTTATTTTCTTTGAAGCCATTTCGATGTTCTTGCACTTTAATAATTGAAAAGTTGAGATAAAAGGTAGAGATTGTCTCATTGAGCGTGCCAGAATTTGTAGACAATAAATTTGCATCGAGAAAAATAACCGAGACCAAAAAATATTGCAACAATCATAGTATTTTATTTCAAATATTTGAGTGTTACAATCTCTATGGATCCTCTGATTCTACTTTTCCAATATAAATTCAAGGGCCTTTGAGCTTGATCTTGAATTTGAATTTGATTTATCCGTTGCGAGCGCTTTGATTGTTGCCACGAATTTTATCACGAACAAGTAGTCTTGATTTTGAATGCCTTGTATTTGATTTGACTTTGTTCTTGATTTGAATACTAGAAATTTGTGTTGAAGTGCTTGAATGCGTGAACACTTGTAGTTTGTAGAGAATTGTGGCCTTTGATCCACGAGCTCCCTTGTGTCTTCTTGTTATAACTTCTGGTCTCTTTTCTGAGTTATGAAGATCCCTATTTATAGTTGTGGGAGGAAAGAGTTGTGATGAGAACACATGGCATGATCCTATTGGCTCTTTCACTTGACTTGGCGCGCCATGTCATTTGACACGTGGCACCAAGCTTGGCCTCTAGGAAGATAACATCTTGGGCTTAATAAAGTGGGCACATCATTCGCAGCCCAATTAAATGGGTTAGCCCAATGAATTAAGGCTTATTTATTTAACCATATATATTGAATTTATATAATTGATCCAATTATATTAGCCCGTAATATTTATTTGGACCAAAATATATATAATTTAAGATTAAATCCAAATTTCTTATGGATTTAAATCTAATAAAATTTCACTGCCTACAATTGCTTCCTAATTTATTAAATGGACTAATATTAAATTTAAAACTTAATATTTTCTACATTAAAAGGAATTTGTAAATTTGACAAATTATTGGCCATGTGTGGACTTTATGAACATATAAGAAGCTATTTAAATTTAATTTATATTTTGAGAGATTTATATAACATTGAATAAGTATTTAAGATTTCGAGTGTTAATGATTTTAATTTAAAAGAATATAATACTTTAAAAAAATGAACCTTCGAATTGGCGTAACCTATTAATTACTTAAATAAACTAAAATATTTTAAATATCTTATAAATTTCAAGTTTTTTTGTTTGTGTAGATGGCATTTGCACATCGTAGGTGGATGTATAATAGGAATCATCCGAATCGTGTGGGGTTAAGGGATGAATATAAAGAAGGGGTTGTTGGATTTATTGCTAAGGCAAGGACACTTGATGATTTTCGTATTGAAGAAACTATTAGGTGGCCTTGTGTGAAATGCAAGTGCGTTAAGTTATTGGGAGAAGATGTTATTACATGTCATATTTTTAAAAAGGGATTTATGAAAAATTATTATGTATGGACTGCTCATGGGGAGAATCTTGGTAGTGTAAATGATGTTGATAATTCTTTTGGTGGTGTTGAGGGTAGTTCCGTAGTGGAGAATAATGTTGAAAATTCTAGAATCAATAACATGATGAAGGATGCCTTTGAGATATTCCCGAGGCTCAATCTGTACCAAATGATGAGGCTAAGAAGTTCTTCAATGAGTTAGAGGAAGCTAGTTGTCCACTGTATGAAGGCTCGGTGCAGTCCAAGTTGTCTATTGTTGTTCGATTACTTCAGATTAAGTCGAATAGTTCTATTTCTCAATCAGGCATGAATTCTATCATTGGACTTATAAATAAACTTAACCCGAGTAACATTGACCTACCCAAAGATTTCTACACGGCAAAAATATTGGTTTTCAAGTTGGTTATTTAATCAAGGAGGATTCATTGGTGTGAGAATGGTTTCATGTTATTCTATAAGGATGATGCATCTTTACAGAACTGCAAATTTTGTAACAAGTCTCGTTACAAGGATGCCACAAATGATAAAAAGAAGAAGATCCCGGTGAAGGCGATGCACTATTTACCCCTTATACCAAGGTTAAAGAGGTTGTATGCATCAATGAGCTCCGCTCCTCATATGAGATGGCATTATGAGCATAGAAGGCCAGATGGTGTTCTATGTCATCCTTCAGATGGAGAAGCATGGAAGCATTTCGATATGGTGTTCCCGGACTTTGCTAGTGAACTAAGAAATATTAGGTTGGGATTATGCACTGATGGATTCACTCCATTTGCAGTCTTTGCTGCATCATATTCATGTTGGCCGGTGTTTGTTACGTTGTATAATCTTCCACCTAAGTTATGTATGACAAGTCCTTATTTGTTTCTAACTTTTGTTGTTCTAGGTCCACGCAATCCAATAAAGTTGATTGACTTTTACATGCAGCCTTTAATTGATGAGTTGAAGTTATTGTGGCATCAAGGCGTGGAAACATATGATGTATCAACTAAGCAACACTTCAAACTGCGTGCTGCTTTGATGTGGACTTTAAATGATTTTCCTGCTTAGGGAATAATGTCGGAGCGGTCGACTGCCGGAAAGTTAGCTTGCCCGACTTGTATGAAAGATACAAAGTCATTCACCTTGAAACATGGAGGTAATAACACATGGTTTGAATTCCATCGCCACTTATTGCCAATGGATCATGAGTTCAGGAGAAATACTAGTGCATTTATGAAGAACAAAACTGATTATGAGGAGCCACCTTCCGTCTTGTCTCCAGAAGAGATTTGAAACAGATTTAGGGATCTGCCTAAGGTAACAGAGTATCCCTTGGCTAATAAGATACCTAGTTATGGTGTTGCATACAACTGGACTAAACAGAGTATATTTTGGGAGTTACATTATTGGAAGCACAATCTTCTTCGACATAATCTTGATGTCATGCATATCAAGAAGAACTTTTTTGACAACTTGTTTAATATTGTGATGGATGTCAACAACAAGACAAAGGATAACTTGAAGGCCAGGATGGACTTAAAGGAATATTGTAGGCGAAGTGAGTTGTACCTAACATATTTGAACAACAAGATTCAGAAACCAAGGCCAATTTTACCTTCACCTTGAAGGAGAGAAGAGAGATTTGTGATTGGGTTAATAATTTGAGTATGTCCAATGGATATGCATCAAACCCTTCCAGGTGTGTTGACATAAAAGAAGGAAATTTGACGTCTATGAAAAGCCACGATTGTCACATTTTCATGGAATCTTTGATGCATGTTGCGTTTAATGCATTTCCTGATAGAATATGGAAGCCCATCACAGAGGTAAGCTTATTTTTCAAGGAGTTGTGTTCTAGCACCTTGAGGGTAGAGAACCTAACTTACATGGAGAGTAACATTCGCGTAACTTTAAACAAGTTGGCGAAAAATTTTCCTCTTGGGTTTTTTGACGTGATGGAACATTTTTCAATTCACCTTGCACAAGAGGCATGGCTTAGAGGGCCAGTTCAATGCAGATGGATGTATCCATTTGAGAGGTAATTAATAACTATTAATCCTTATGTGTTTTATTTTCACATTATTTGATCTAGAAATAATGCTAATATCTAGGATTATTGGAAAATATAAGCGGACTGTCAAAAATAGATCTAGGATTGAAGGATCGATTTGTAAGGCATATGTGGCTAGAGAAACTTCTTAATTTTGTTCATATTATTTTGAACATGATGTGCCATGTTTGAGAAATAGACCTGATCAGCATGAGGATGGAGGCACCGATCCTTCGTATTCACCATTTTTCATATTTAATCAACCAAGTAAAGGCGGTCCAAAACGTAGTTCTTTTTTTAAAAAAAAAAAACACTAGGCTGTCTGCCTAGTGCTGGTTATCATATATATATAACAAAATTACAGAGATGGAGGGGGGCATAGACCTGACCTCTATATAGGGATGTTGTGCATGTTTGATCATCCACATTTGGTGATCAAATGTACCTAAGTAGCTAGGATGTGTCAGACCTACAGGCTGTCCAAAACGTAGTTCAAAATGACTTTTGAGTGAGATGGAACTAAAGTTAGCTACAACACATGTGCTTTTGATTTGCGTAGAGGTCCAACCTTACTATAAGTAAGTATACATTTATATTACCGACATATATTAAAGATCATCATCGTTTTAACTAATGACATTTTTTATTTTGTTGGACAGTTGGTTTGTGGGTACATATGGGCAAGAGCTTGTTTATCCAAAGTTTTCAGAATAGTTTAAAGAATCTGTAAGTGTTACTTAATATTTAAATGGTCTTATTAACGGTAAATTATAATAAGTTATATGTATTTAAATAATTCTAAATTATTTTACCCTTTATAGGTTCATAATTCAGTTAATGGCGTAAATGAACAATTTTTAAAAGATATAGCTTGGGGCCTGATCCTAGAGTTAGAAAGATTTCTAAGCATTGTATCAATGGGTACAAGTTTGATACTAAAGAATGGTCTAAGGGTAAAAAAATAAATAATAGTGGCGTGTGTGAAAGCCGATGGGGATATTGATTATTATGGTGTGCTTCAAGAGATCATAGAACTTGAGTATAAAGTGGGTTGGCCGGAAAAAAAATTGGTACTCTTTCGGTGTAAGTGGTATGATCCAACACCAAATAGAGGTACGAAGGTGCATCCTCAATATAAAATTATTGAAATAAAACACACGGGGATGTATAGACTCTATGACCCATTTATTATTGCACAAAATGTAAAACAAGTATATTATGTTTTTTTTTTTTTTAAAAAACAAGTATATTATGTACCTTATCCTTTATGCAAGAATAAGTTTGCATGGCGGGTAGCGATAAAATCTAAGCTAGTGGGTACAATTGAAGTCGAGGATGCATAACATGTAGTATACCGAAATGACACTTCAAGTGTTGAAACAATAGTGGATGATGAATTAGCAGATGAATTGCAGGATAGCAACGGCCTATACGAAGAATTCGATCCTTCGGTGCTAAGATCAATTTTAACTGGAACATCAATGGAAAATGACGACGAAGGTTCAATTGATGAACATGAAACAAGCGAGGATGAAGAATTATATGATAAAAATGAAACAAGCGATGAAGAATTATATGATGAAGAAAATGAAAATGAAACAAGTGATGGGGATTAAGCTATTTGTGTGTTTTATAACTTGTTCAGTATTTATATGTTATAGTGTGCTTCATTGTAATATGTAATAAAATTACTTTATATTATTAATGACATCTTCGTTTTTTTATGTTTATATTGTTATATGTATTATGTATACTTTATGATTATATTTGTTATGTTAGATTTTTTTACATGTAAATATTTTATATCCATTACATAGATGGATTCTCATGGTAAAAAAATTAAAAAATCTAAGAAGAAAAAATACACTTTACCTAGACCAAGTCAGCTTCCTCCACCTATACCAAATATGAGACCTCCTCCTATGCCTCTTCGTCCTTCCATGCCAGCTTCATAGTCATCTGACTTTTCCAAAGTCCCTCCCCCGTCTAGCTCGCTTCAGTATTACTCCATGCCTTCTCATGGTGGCTCAGCTTCGACCACCATTAATTTTATACCCACGCCTCATTCCCAGCTTCTTCCCCGCGTGATCCTGCTAGTCAGTTCAGTGGTTCACCACCGATTGCATCCCTGAGCCATCATAGTAGCCAGCATGGTGGTTCATCTTTTGTGCCTCATACATTGACCACTGAATTATCATCTCCATCATCACCCACGCCAAGTGTATCTAACTTGGATATTAGAGGCTCTCACACAGCTGCATCCCTATCTATCAGCACTTCTACAGTTGCTGGTACCGTGAGACAGTGTACTGGAGGGACTGTACAGTACGATCATCTTCATCAGCTGATCGTTCCCCATGGCGACATGCGAGTTTTCCTTCAATTTCATTTTAAGATCTCTCAATAAAATTTTGCATATAATGAATTTAATGACATTTTCTATGTGTTAAATTTAATGCAGGTCTTTGCTATCCTATCAGGCCGCGCATATGGTGATGGAATCTATGAAACCATTTTTTTATGAGCCATGAAATTCCTGGAGACAAATACCTTTCCAGATCAGAATGAATATGTGATAACAATTTAAGGTAAGAATAAATTAACTTTTGTTAATACTTATCCTCATTCGTCTAATATTATTTATTCAATTTTACAGGTTAGGTGTGTATGGCAGCCTGCACTTGACAATCTGGCGCGCAACACACACATATATGTATAGTTACTTCTTAATTTCTGACTGATTTGACGGTCGCAAATTTGTTATTTTTTCGTAGTGAACGATATGTGTAAGACATGAAAGAAGACTAAAACAAGAAAGAGAATAAATTATTTCAGAGAAAACAAGAGAGGAAGAATTTTTTTTCAAAGGAAACCCATATGGAGAACTGAAGAAAAAATGTTAAAAAATAAAGAAGGTGAAAAATAAAGAAAATAATGTGCAAAATAAGAAAGATTGGTGAAAAATGAGGAAGAAATGTGGATATAACTGAAACAAGGAGAATATTTATTTAAAAAATAAATTTGAAAGAGGGTTAGGCTAATTAGCCATTTCAAGGGAGTCATTTTGATGGCTTTTATCAGCTTTCACACGCTCCCAGGGGAGTATTTACACATGTTATGCCATGCCAGCAACGGGGTTTTAATATGAAGGACAATATAGTTCAAGGGGATTTTGGGAACACCGAATAGTTTAAGTAGGAAACTGACAAAAATATAATAGTTTAACATAGTTTTAGGGTATTAACTCAAAAAAAAAAAAGCTATTTGTAGGGTCAATTGAGCATCATCAATATTATTGAGTTGAACTATTTTATTTTTTTTGAATTCGCATTTGCAAGCAGTGCCAGTATGCAGTGACACGCCTTTGCATCTTCAAGTACAATAAAAAGTAATATAAGACATGAAGTGTCACGACCCAATTCCCACTATAGGTCGTGATGGCGCCCACCATCGTTATTAGGCAAGATGGTGAACTACCGGCTTAATTATTTATTTTATTATTTTTGAAATCATGATTCTTATTAGACAAAGAAATTAATGCATTAAAAATCGTAAATACATACCATTTAAATAAAATATGAAGTAAAACAGTGTCAATGTTAAGCAAAACCATAAACAATTTCTAGGACATCCCCAAAATCCGATGTCACAAGTGCATGAGTGTTTGTTAAAGAGTGCAATAATAATACAACATCTGTTTGGAATATAAAATAGACAGGATAAAGTAAATAAATAAGATGAAGATTCTGAGGGCTGTGGTGCTTAGCATAGAAAGCAGCTTACCATAAAATCCCCTCAACAGTTGCACCTACGTGCCAGGATGACCACCAAATGAACCAGTCAGATCCTGCACATTTAGCACAGAAGTGTAGCTTGAGTACATAAATCAATGTGTACCTAGTAAGTATCTAGCCTAACCTCAGAGAAGTAGTGACGAGGGGCCGACATCGGCACTTACTAATGGTCCAATAAATTAATATGTTAAATCATAAACAGATATGAAGCACAATAGTAATAATGAGGTAAAAACGGTAACTATCATAGTCTTCCAACATTCCGTTTGACGATATAAATCTCTCAATGTCATATGCTATCTCAACAGATTAGAAACATCAAGTGTAATCTCAAACGGATAAGGAATATCATATAAATGCCAGGTCTCAATAAAAGGTGGAATCTCATGAATATCCAGACTGCTAGCGGCATCACGCACGATTATGCCGAGATCGTACGGCCCGATCCAGAGTGGTGTGTACAATGCCGACGGTCGACCAGCGCGAACCAGAGATGCATCTCAATATACTGTCGAGGCACTCAGCCCGATCCACAAGAAAGGAAGAAACTTATCGACTAGTCACATGCTTACAACACAGGTATAGGAGCATAAAGTAAACATGACTAGCATAAAATAAACATGATTTTTACCATTTATCAAATATCTCGTCAACCAATTCAAGGTAATAAACCTCGGCGTAACATATACCCAATTAATTTCAATTATATGTTCAAGTAATTAAGCTAGCAAATTGTGTTCGAATAAGTCAAATATTATATGATAAAGTCCTAAGTCTACCCCGACATAAACATGCTTTTAGCTACGTATGGACTCTCGTTACTTCGTGCATATGTAGCACCCACAACTAGTAGCACATAACCATTTATTACCTACGAGATAGTTTTTCCCCTCACAAGGTTAGACAAGAGACTTACCTCGCTCTGGAATTCCATAAGCGGCTCCAACGCCTCTCTAACACCTCAAACCGATGGCCATCAATCCGAAACTGGTCGAACAACATGCAAACCAATAAAAATATACTCCAACACTCATAATTAATCAGTTTATAACAATTCTCAACTCCGCTCGAAAAGTCAACAAAGTCAACCCTCAGGCCCACGTACCCGGATTCCGAAAATTTTCAAAGATAAGCATTACTCATAACACCACGAACTCAAATATATAATTTATTCCCAATTCCCTGTCCAATTTCGTGGTCAAAATTCAAAAAATATCAAATTCTAGGTTTTCTTCCAAAATCTCACAATTTCTACAAATTTTCATGTTTAAATCCATATATAAGTCATGTATTTAACTTACAACAAGTGGGAATCACTTACCTTGTATTGCTTGATGAAAATCTCCTCAAAATAGCATCCCAAATTCGGCCACCCAAGTGAAAAATGAGAGAAAGGGAGCCATCTCCCGAATTAAAACAACTCCGCCCAAACGACCCTTCTTCACGATCGCGGAAAGCACCTCGTGATCCCAGAGGCCAACCAACCTCACCCAGGGAATTGCTCTACGTGAACGCGAGATCCTTCTCGCGATCGTGAAGCACAGCCTGCCCAAACCTCCGCAAACACGAAGGCCAAACTTAGCCTCAACGACTTTCCTCCTACGCGACCGCGTGAGTCCTTTTGTGATCGCATAGCACAACTCTCCTAAACAGGTCTGCCTCCACAATCCACCGTGTTCGCGACTCTGCCCACGCGAACACGAAGGACCACCTGCTCCAGCTCTGCGATCGGGATCGCGATGCACAAAATCTCCACCAGCCCAGCTAACCCTTTGTGATCGCAACCCTGCTTCCGCGATCGCGATGAACACCAAACACACCAGAAACCATCAGCTACAAAACAAAGAGAAATGATCTGAAACCATCCCAAAACACATCCGAGGCCCCCGGGACCAACCTCAATCATACCAACAAGTCCCAATACTTTATCCAAAGGCTCGAAACACCACGAATAACATCAAAACAACGAATCAATGATCAAATCTTTCTTTCAACTTTCAAACATTCAAACTTTGACGAACACGTCTGAATCACACTTAAACATTCCGGAATGATGCCAAACTTTACATACAAGTCACAAATCACAATACGAACCTATTCCAAGGCTCGAAATCCCAAACGG
The DNA here is from genome assembly GCA_002018475.1 of Nicotiana obtusifolia. NCBI lineage: Eukaryota > Viridiplantae > Streptophyta > Magnoliopsida > Solanales > Solanaceae > Nicotiana > Nicotiana obtusifolia. The sequence continues at coordinate 355,754 of MCJB01021069.1, forward strand.
ACATCTATAACACCAAAGTCCACTTCAAACCAAACTTAGGAAATTGTAAAACCTTCAAAATGCCAACTTTCCACATTAGGTGCCAAAATGCTCCTTGACCATCCGATACTCAACCCGAACATACGACCAAGTCCAAAATCATCATACGGACCTATTGGAATCTTCAAATCGCGATTCCGAGGTCGTTTACTTAGAAGTCAAACCTTGGTCAACTCTTTCAACTTAAAGCTTCCGAATTGAGAATTTTCCTTCTGAATCAACTCTGAACTTCCCGAAATTCAATCCCGACCACACGTACAAGTCATAAAACATGAAGTGAAGCTACTCAAGGCCTCAAACTGCCGAACGACGCGCTAGAGCTCAAAACGACCGGTCGGGTCGTTACATGAAGTAATGAGCAAACTTCTTTTCCCCTCTCAAATTCAGTAAATAATACTTAAGAGGATTAACAATAAAACTAGCTGAATTTGAAGGGGGAGCCCACAATATGGTAACGTTTGACATTGCTGGAAGTTGAAAATTTCCATTACAAGTATAGTGAATCATAGATGATGTAGATAAAATTAAATGACATTTCTAAGTTCACTGGAACAAAGAACAAAACAACTGATCAACCACTGTCAAAATTTTGGCCAACAGGCTGGAGAACAAAAAGAATAGAAGGATTTGGAATAAGTACAATATGGACAATGATATGTTACAATTATATACAACAGCCTAGTTTGAACCCATGAAAAGGCGGCCATCTTGCTAAGCGAATGGAGATGGCTGAGAAGCTATGATGTGCCCCCTTAATTAATTCCTTAAATACTTGCCCTTTAATTTTCTTATATAGGAGAAATTCCCCGTGGGATTCTGGCCCGACTCCAGTTGGCCTCCAAATAATCAATGTAAAACCTGATGTTCTTCTGATTCTTGAACTCCTTTGCACTGCATAGAATTGTGTCATCGAAATACCAATGTGGCAGAGGACATCTAACACGACTTGGAGGATTTGTACTTGCGCATGAGTCTAAATTTCCGAGTCATCAACTTCAGAGGTTACCACAAAGCTGGGGAATGCTAAGGTTATATCCCTGAAAAGTAATAGCAATTTACTTTTCTTTTTTCGACTATCCAAATTGATTGCAGGAAAAGAAATTCAATTTAGACATTTCAAGAGGAAACAGGAAAAAGTAAAAGGAAGGTTTCAGGGTAATCATAGTTAATAAGCATAATGAACCTATCTGAGTTTTCAGTGATGCAACACTTACATAAGATATGGAAGTGTCATATTCCTTAGTAGAGACGGATTCTTTGAAACAAATTCCTTCCATTCTTCTGGATCTATCCTCCCATCACTCTTTGTGTCTGCATCACTGAATGTCTGGCACACAAGATAAAAGATAGATTGTGAATATGACCGCCGAAGGACTACATCTTGACAGTTGGGTAAAAGATAGTTTAGAGCAGTCTTCACCTTATCTACGATCATCTCAACTACATCATCTGAAAGTACCAAGTCTGATTCATGCAGCAGCGCCAATACCATCTCTTTCAACTGCAAATTATAACAATGTCACATAGAGATATACCTTTAGCTAAGAATGATTTTCAAGACGAGGGGAGGATAGAGTAGCATAATAAAAACATAATTGTTATACCAACCTCTTCTCTCTCGATATAACCAGTGTGCCTTAGATCATATAATCTGAATGCAACTGCAGAAGATATTAAGCTAGAGGGATCATGTCAATAAAGACGCACGTATAATGCATTTCATTAGAAGATTAAAAGTGAGAAAATGAGAACTAAGTGAAAGGAACCATATGGATAGTATAAAAGCCAGCAAAGTTCATTTCCTACATGCCATTTTATCAGCTATTGGTGCATTAGGGTGGAAGATACCCAGTGATCGGACAAATTCGCCAAACTCAATCACTCCATTGCGCTTAATATCAAAGAGATCAAATACCTGCATAATTTTAGAAGAAAGGCATTCAAGAGATAAACAGTGTCAGATGAACAAAGAGAATAGATAAATTGACAAAAGCAGTAAAATTGCCCAAACAAATGCAAGAAAAGCAGTTGATTTCCAGGATAAGAGTTTGCGTGTTACTAAGCAATGTATAAAATTTTGTGAAGATTCATCCGAAGGGACCATTGGAATGAAAGTTGGCTGAGAAAACATACCCTATCTGCAAACAGATTCCTCTTTTCTTGGTTCCTGAAGAGGGCTAGCTGAAACTCTTCCTGATGATGGCATTGCAAGAATTAGAATAGGTAGCTATAACACATTTTAAGCCTTATCAATTAGCTAAGTACCATATCAATTATACATTTAAGAATCCAGAACCTGTAAAGATATGTGTATTTCTATTTGCAAGCAGTAGAGATATACCTTATGAATGAGCCCATCATCAATTATGCAGCTGCTTATTCTTTTGAATAACTCATATAATGCTTCGACTTCACTCACTGTAACTGCAATATTTTGAACAGTTGATATAAATGCTTGGCAGTTGTACTGAGAAGTTACTGATAATCAAAGCTGATACATTTTTTTACCTATTCTTTACATCCATGCTACTAAACCTTGTGATGGACGCAAGATTAAAATTGCTATTAAAGCGACCAGATTGACAAACCAGACCATACCCCTCGTTCACAGAAGACATAATGTCATGGTTTTCATAGTAAAAAGATTTGTGGGCAATCCTCATCCTGATCTTCTAATTTTTTTTCTCTTATTCCTTAAGAAGGTTCTTCTTTTAACTGTATGATGAAGGAGGGTGGAGATGTACAAGCATAAAATTATCTATATGGGAAAAGATATTTGAGCTCTTTGTGCATTGTAGGATGATGGTGTTTGACTGCTCCTCTAAGGGCCATATAATGTGCAATGTAACTAAACAAGTAGGCGAACTTGACAGCTAGGAAACAAGCAGGCTGTAACTTCAACTTGAACAGCACAAATGACCAAGATTTTGTAAAGGATGCATACTCACAAGGTGTCTCAGCAGCAAGTACAGTGGGCTCCTCGTAACCGGGTGTGTATTGGGTTGTTGTTTTTGAGTAAAAGCAGCCCATCGTAAGATAGTAACAACAGATTGTCTTAGAAACAATATACTGAGCCAGAGAGAATTCATCAAACACTCCACCTGCCACAATTAAGATTAGTTCACTAACAGTAATAAGATTGATAGTGACTAAACAGCAACAACCTAAGAGCACAGAAATTCTGCACTTAACATTAAGAAGGGAACTTCACGTTCACAGCCATTCCGAAATCATCATGGAATTCAGCAAATAAATTATATAAAATGAAGAAAGTTCTCCAGCTCTATTGTAATTGTCAGCATTAAAAATGCCATTATAGAATGCATTTACTCATTAAACAAATCGCGGTTAGGCGGAAAGGTTTTAAAGTTTAAATATGCATGATCATCACACATAGTTCGTCGGTGACATGCAAATATGTTGGGTTTAAGCTTCTTAGAGCTTAAAAGAGGGTGAATGGGAAATGGAAGGAAAAATGAAATTTTGATTTTTCCTCCTTGACAAAGGGACATTGTCCCATATTGGAGGAGGAAGAGACTTTTGATGGCTATATATACAATTGCTCTTCTTCTAGCTCTTAAGGAGCTAAGAAGAAGGCAAGCCTCGAGCCGTCGTCGTCGTCGCTCACTCGGCTTCAGCCTCGGATTCGGATTTTGTTAATATTAAGATTAACGTAATATTATTTTAATCCAAATTAGCCATTCTTTTTCCTCCATGTTTCGATTTCCCGTTTTATTTTGCGTAAATAGCCATTTACGTAATGGCCGTTTTACGTGAACAGTCATAACAGACATTCTGAAGAATTGCACCTCTTCGTTTAAACTCAACATGTTGGCTATAAATAGCAGATTATTCCCTCAAATTTTCCTAACAAAAATTCTGATTTTTCCTTCTTCTTTCTGCATTGTTTTAATAGAAAAGAAAGCAGTAAGTGTGATTTACTACTGTCTTTGCGTTCGTTGTCACTAGGGTTTGGAGTACACCTTCACCAGTGAGGTTATCCGTTCTATCTTAGGAGGAAATAATTCTAAACCTCGGGTACTAGGAGAGGATCAAGCTCCTAAAGGAAACACTGTGAATTCAATGGACTCGGATTAATTCTATTCTTCTGCATTTCTGGTTTTACATTGTTTCAATTTTTTGAATATATTATCGAATACAGAATACTAACAAGCTTAAGGAACTTAACTATTTTTTCTGTATTCATGTTATATTCTTTTTGTGGGAGACAAAATCCTAATGATTTCTACTCTCAGTTTGGAGACTAAAATCTTTCGATTTTCAACTCCTTGGTCGACATTACGAGATTAAAATCTTTGTGATTTTCTACTCGTTCTGTTTTCAGTTTGAAGAAATAAAATCTTCACCGTGGTTTTAAATCTGTTCCTGTTAAAGTTATTCGGTTTGAAGATTTTAAATACTTCACCGCTAATTAATTTTGTTTCTGTTTTGTTGTTAACAGAAATGACAGAAACAGTAACCCGTGGTGGGCTCTACGAGCAATATTGCTGCTTCCGGTCGCTCTGTGGCACCACCGGCTATGGCGGAAAAGCCTAGAAAATTTTTCGGGATTGATTTCAAACGTTGGCAACAGAAGATGTTCTTCTATTTAACTACTTTGAGTCTACAGAAGTTCATCAAGAAGGAAGTTCTGGTTCTGCCAGAATCAATTCCTGATAATGAACGTTTTATTATGACTGAGGCATGGAAGCACTCAGATTTCTTGTGCAAGAATTACATTCTCAGCGGACTGGAAGATGATTTTTACAACGTCTATAGTAATGCAGAAACTTCTAAAGAACTATGGGATGCGTTGGAAAAGAAGTATAAAACCGAGGATGCCAGTTTGAAGAAGTTTGTTGTAGCCAAATTTTTGGAGTACAAGATGGTAGACAACAAACCTATTATTACCCAACTTCAAGAGCTGCAAGTTATAATCCATGATCTCCTTGCTGAAGGTATAATCCGAATTAATGTTTCTGTTGAAAGTATTAATTTAGTTACTACTTATGAATTTTTCGTCGAAGGTTTGGTCATCAATAAGGCATTTCAAGTTGCAGCAATGATTGGGAAGTTGCCTCATTTATGGAGGGACTTTAAGAACTACTTGAAACACAAGTGCAAGGAGATGAAACTTGAAGATCGTATCATTCGATTGAGGATTGAAGAGGATAATAAAGCTACAGAAAAGAAGACACATGGGAACTCAACAATTATGGGAGCAAATACTGTTGAGACTGCTCCAACTAATCTGAAAAAGAGGAAGAAGTCTTCTGGACCAAACAACTATCCCAAGGGAAGCTGCCACAACTATGGAGAGGTTGGACACAAAGCTGCAAAATATCGTGCTCCAAAGAAAGAGAAGAAAAAAGGTCAAGCAAATATGGTTGAAACAAATGATGATATTGATGACTTGTGCGCTATGTTGTCTGACTGTAACTTAGTGAGAAATCCTAAGGAGTAGTAGATTGATTCTGGAGCCACCCGCCATATTTGTGCTGTTAGAGAAGCATTTGCTTCATGTGCTCCCGCTGGACCCGACGAGACCATTTTTATGGGAAATTTTGCAACGGCCAAAATTGAAGGCTATGGAAAAATATTCCTGAAGATGACCTCTGGCAAGGTGGTGACTCTGAACAATGTTTGTCATGTTCCTAAAATAAGGAAGAAATTAGTTTCTATTTCACTTCTTGTCAAGAATGGGTTTAAGTGTGTTTTTGTTTCAGACAAAGTTGTAATAAGTAAGAACGAGATGTACTTCGGAAAAGATTACCTTACTGAGGGCCTTTTTAAGCTAAATGTAATGGTTGTTGACAATAATAAAATTTCAGGTTACTCTTACTTGAGTCAAATGATTAATGTCATATACGTTTGGGACATGTCAATTATAAAACGTTGCGGAAAATGATTAATTTTGAAGTATTGCCTAAGTTTGAATGCGACAAATCAAAATATCAAATATGTGTGGAATCTAAGTATGTTAAACATCCTTATAAGTCAGGTGAAAGGAATTCAAATCTTTTAGACTTAATTCATACAAACATTTGCGACATGAAGTCAATACCATCTCGTGGTGGAAAGAAGTATTTCGTAACTTTTATTAACGACAGTACTCGATATTGCTATGTTTACTTACTTAATAGTAAAGATGAAGCAATAGATGCATTCAAGCAATACAAAAATGAAGTCGAAACGCAACTTAACAAGAAAATCAAAATGATAAGAAGTGATAGGAGTGGTAAATATGATTCTTCTTTTGAAGAGATATGTTTAGAATATGGAATTATTCATCAAACAACGGCCCCTTACACGCCCCAATCCAATGGGATTGCGAAAAGAAAGAATCGATCATTAAAGAAAATGATGAACGCCCTATTGAAAAGTTCTTGTTTGCCACAGAACTTGTGGGGGAAACCATTCTTACAGTTAACCGGATATTAAACCGAGTACCCTATAGCAAAACGCAGTCCATTCCATATGAAAAATGGAAAGGAAGGAAGCCCGACTTGAATTATTTTAAAGTGTGGGGGTGTTTGGCAAAAGTGCAAGTTCCTAAACCCAAAAGGGTAAAGATAGGACTGAAAACCGTTGATTGTGTTTTCAAAGGATATGCAACAAATAGTAAAGCATATCGATTTCTAGTTCATAAATTAGAAAATCCCGACATTCATAAAAATACGGTTATAGAATCAGATAATGCTGAATTTTTTAAGAGTATATATCTGTATAAAAAGGAGTGTGAGTCAATTGGTGAAGGACTAAACGACTTCGGGAAGAAACAAAAGAAAGTACGTGTAATCAGGAGGATCCAAGACGTAGTAAACGTCAAAGAACGTCCACTTCATTTGGACCAAATTTTGTGACTTTCTTATTGGGAAATGAGCCTCGAACATTTAAAGAAGCTATGACTTATTCCGAATCATTATTTTTGAAAGACGCAGTCAATAGTGAAATAGAATCCATACTAAACAACCATACATGGGAATTGGTTGATCTTGCAATAAACCATTGGGTTCTAAATAGATTTTTAAGAGGAAAATGAAAGATGATGGTACTATTGACAAATATAAGGCAAGACTTGTGGTCAAAGGGTATAGACAACGAGAAGGTCTTGACTATTTTGATACATACTCTCCAGTTACAAGAATTACGTCCATACGAACGTTAGTAGCATTAGCTGCGGTATATGGTCTTGAAATTCATCAAGTGGACGTTAAAACGGCTTCTTAAATGGAGATTTGGCGGAAGAAATTTACATGGAACAACCTGAAGGGTTTGTGGTTCCAGATAAAGAAAAGAAGGTATGTAGACTTGTTAAGTCGCTTTACGGATTAAAACAAGCACCCAAACAATGGCATGCGAAATTTGACCAAACAATGTTGTCAAAAGTTACAAATCACATAGTCATTGTTTGCTTATATGTGGATGATATGCTGATAATGAGTAATGACATTGCCAACATAAATGCAACTAAGCTTATGCTAACTAGCAAGTTTGATATAAAAGACTTGGGAGTTGCAGATTTAATTCTGGGTATTAAGATCCATAAGATTCCTCAAAGTCTGGCATTGTCGCAATCTCATTACATTAAAACAGTATTTGAAAAATTCAAGTAATTAGATTTTAAAGTTGCAAAGACTCCAATTGACGTGAATCTTGCACTTGCAAAGAACAAAGGCCAAAGCATATCACAATTGGATTATGCTCGTGTGCTGGGATAATGTATATCATGAATTGTACTCGACCAGATATAGCTTGTGCTATAAGTAAATTGAGTCGATATACGAGTAATCCAAGTCAATCTCATTGGATGGGGATGAAACGAGTGTTGGGATATTTAAAACATACCCAAGACTTTGCTTTGCACTACAGAATACTAACAAGCTTAAGGAACTTAACTATTTTTCTGTATTCATCTTATATTCTTTTTGTGGGAGACAAAATCCTAATGATTTATACGCTCAGTTTGGAGACTAAAATCTTTGGATTTTCAACTCCTTGGTTGACATTACGAGATTAAAATCTTTGTGATTTTCTACTCGTTCTGTTACGGTTTGAAGAAATAAAATCTTCACCGTGGTATTAAATCTGTTTCTGTTAAAGTTGTTCGGTTTGAAGATTTTAAATACTTCACCATTAATTAATTTTGTTTCTGTTTTGTTGTTAAAAGAAACGACAGAAACAGTAATCCTCGTGGTTGGCTCTACGAGCGATGTTGCTACTTCCAGTCGTTCTGCGCCACCACCGGCTATGGCGAAAATGCCTGAGAAATTTTCCGGGATTGATTTCAAATGTTGGCAACAGAAGATATTCTTCTATTTGACTACTTTGAGTCTACAAAAGTTCATCAAGGAGGACGTTCCGGTTATGTCGGAATCAATTCCTGATAATGAACGTTTTATTGTGACTGAGGCATGGAAGCATTCAGATTTCTTGTGCAAGAATTACATTCTTAGCGGACTGGAAGATGATTTTTACAACGTCTATAGTAATGCAAAAACTTCTAAAGAAGTATGGGATGCGTTGGAAAAGAAGTATAAAACCGAGGATGCTAGTTTGAATAAGTTTGTTGCGGCTAAATTTTTGGACTACAAGATGGTAGACAGCAAACCTATCATTACCCAACTTCAAGAGTTGCAAGTTATAATCCATGATCTCCTTACTGAAGGTATAATCCGAATTAATGCTTCTATTGAAAGTAGTAATTTAGTTACTAATTACGAATTTTTCACCGAAGGTTTGGTCATCAATGAGGCATTTCAAGTTGCAGCAATGATTGAGAAATTGCCTCCTTTATGGAGGGACTTTAAGAACTACTTGAAACACAAGCGCAAGGAGATGAAACTCGAAGATCTCATCGATCGATTGAGGATCGAAGAGGACAATAAAGCTGCAGAAAAAAAGACACGTGGGAACTCAACAATTATGGAAGCAAATATTATTGATACTGCTCCAACTAATCCGAAAAAAAGGAAGAAGTCTTTTGGACCAAACAACTATCCCAGCAAGAAGAAATTCAAGGGAAACTGCCACAACTGTGGAAAGGTTCGACACAAAGCTGCAGAATGTCGTGCTCCAAAGAAAGATAAGAAAAATGGTCAACCAAATATAGTTGAAACAAATGATGATATTGATGACTTGTGCGATATGTTGTTTGAATGCAACTTAGTGGGAAATCCTAAGGAGTGGTGGATTGATTCTGGAGCCACCCGCCATGTTTGTGCTGTTAGAGAAGCATTTGTTTCATATGCTCCCGCTGGACCCGACATTTTTATGGGAAATTCTGCAACGGCCAAAATTGAAGGTTATGGAAAAATATTCATGAAGATGACCTCTGGCAAGGTGGTGACTCTGAACAAAGTTTGTCATGTTCCTGAAATAAAAAAGAACTTAGTTTCTATTTCACTTCTCGTCAAGAACGGGTTTAAGTGTGTTTTTGTTTCAGACAAAGTTGTAATAAGTAAGAACAAGATGTACTTAGGAAAATGTTACTTTACTGAGGGCCTTTTTAAGCTAAATGTAATGGTTGTTGACAATAATAAAATTTCAGCTTCTTCTTACTTGAGTCAAATGATTTATGGTATATACATTTGGGACATGTCAATTATAAAACCTTGCGAAAAATGATTAATTTGAAAGTATTGTCTAAGTTTGAATGCGATAAATCAAAATATCAAATATATGTGGAATCCAAGTATGTTAAAAATCTTTATAAGTCAGTTGAAAGGAATTCAAATCCTTTAGACTTAATTCAGACAGACATTTGCGTATGAAAATCAATACCATCTCGCGGTGGAAAGAAGTATTTCATAGCTTTTATTGACGACGGTACTCGATATTGCTATGTTCACTTACTTAATAGTAAAGATGAAGCAATAGATGCGTTCAAGCAATACAAAAATGAAGTCGAAACGCAACTTAATAAGAAAATCAAAATGATAAGAAGTGATAGGGGTGATGAATATGATTCTCCTTTTGAAAAGATATGTTTAGAATATGGAATTATATATCAAACAACGACCCCTTCCACGCCCCAATCCAATGGGATTGCGGAAAGAAAGAATCGATCATTAAAGGAAATGATGAACATCCTGTTGATAAATTCTTGTTTGCCATAGCTAACCGGATATTAAACCGAGAACCCCATAGCAAAACGCAGTCCATTCCATATGAAAAATGGAAAGGAAGGAAGCCCGACTTGAATTATTTTAAAGTGTGAGGGTGTTTGCCAAAAGTGCAAGTTCCTAAACCCAAAAGGGTAAAGATAGGACCGAAAACCGTTGATTGTATTTTCATAAGATATGCAACAAATAGTAAAGCATATCGATTTCTAGTTCATAAAGTAGAAAATTTTGACATTCATAATAATACGGTTACATATTCAGATAATGCTGAATTTTTCGAGAGTATATATCTGTATAAAAAGGAATGTGAGTCGATTGGTGAAGGACTAAACGACTTCGGGAAGAAACAAAAGAAAGTACGTATAATCAGGAGGATCCAAGATGTAGTAAACGTCAAAGAACGTCCACTTTATTTGGACCAAATTTTTTTGACTTTCTTATTGGAAAATGAGCCTCGAACATTTAAGGAAGCTATGACTTGTTCCGAATCATTATTTTGGAAAGAGGCAGTCAATAGTAAAATACAATCCATACTAAACAACCATACATGGGAATTGGTTGATCTTGCAACAAACCATTGGGTTCTAAATAGATTTTTAAGAGAAAATGAAAGATGAAGGTACTATTGACAAATATAAGGCAAGACTTGTGGTCAAACGGTATAGACAACGAGAAGGTCTTAACTATTTTGATACATACTCTCCAGTTACAAGAATTACGTCCATACGAACGTTAGTAGCATTAGCTGCGGTATATGGTCTTAAAATTCATCAAATGGACGTTAAAACGGTTTCTTAAATGGAGATTTGGAGGAAGAAATTTACATGGAACAACCTGAAGGGTTTGTGGTTCCAGGTGAAGAAAAGATGGTATGTAGACTTGTTTAGTTGCTTTACGGACTAAAACAAGCACCCAAACAATGGCATGCGAAATTTGACCAAACAATGTTGTAAAATGGTACATTTCACATAGTCATTATTTGCTTATATATAGATGGATATGCTGATAATGAGTAATGACATTGCCAACATAAATGTGACTAAGCGTATGCTAACTAGCAAGTTTGATATGAAAGACTTGGGAGTTGCCGATTTAATTCTGGGTATTAAGATCCATAAGATTCCTCAAGGTCTGGCATTGTCGCAATCTCATTACATTAAAACAGTATTTGAAAAATTCAAGTACTTAGATTTTAATGTTGCAAAGACTCCAATTGACGTGAATCTTGCACTTGCAAAGAATAAAGGCCAAAGCATATCACAATGGATTATGCTCGTGTGCTTGGATGTTTAATGTATATCATGAATTGTACTCGACCAGATATAGCTTATGCTATAAGTAAATTGAGTCGATATACGAGTAATTCAGGTCAATCTCATTGGATGGGGATGAAACGAGTTTTCGGATATTTAAAACATAACCAAGACTTTGCTTTACACTACAGTAATTATCCTGCGGTGATTGAGGGATACTGTGATGCAAATTAGATCACCGGTTCAACTGCTTCTAAGTCCACAAGTGGATATGTATTCACTATTGGTGGAAGAGCGGTATCTTGGAAGTCGTCCAAACAAACGTGTATTGTCCGCTCTACAACGGGGGCTGAATTTATAGCCTTAGATAAAGCCGATGAAGAAGCTGAATGGCTCCGGAATTTCTTGGAAGATATTCCATTTTGGCCCAAACCGTTGGCACCAATATGCATACATTGCGATAGTCAAGCGGCAATTGGAAGGGCTTGGTAACGGTAAAACTCGTCATATACGACGAAGACATAAAACCGTAAGGCAGCTACTCTCTAGGGGGATCATCACAATTGACTACGTAAAACCAAGCGACAATGTGTCGGATCCACTTACAAAAGGCCTAACTAGAGAGGTAGTTGAAAGATCATCGAGGGGAATGGGACTATGGCCGAGGACAAGTCATAGTAGCTGTAACTCTACCTAGAATACTGGAGATCCCAAGGTCTAGGTTCAAGGAGATCAAACAAAGTCATTAATGACGGTTCAACATTGTCAACTAAATGTTTTGGTCCATTCTCGTGATGAGACAATGTTCAGTAACAAGGATAAAGCATTAAGGCTTTTTAATGGTTTCTAAATTTGATACGGGATATATCAAAAAGTGTATCTACAAGATGACACGTTTAGGTTTCACCTATGTAAGTGAGAAGTGTTAGCCGCTTCAAGGAAAATTTTGCAAGGCCAGTTCTCTACGCACTTATGAAACCAGGCGGTATTCATGACTGAAACGAACACAACAATGAGAACCAAAGACGGTTAAGGGTTAGTTGTGTGACTTATGGTTGTCTAGGTATACACCAAAGTTCGACGATTCAAAGATATCAAATCTATCGATTGATCGAGTATATCCGACATAAGTTCACTACGGAAAGTTCACAGGGGAACCTACTTATCCAGATGCGATTAATCATTGCTTATAAATCAGATAGTTTTCATGTATATTTCCGTTATATAGCCATTCACCATTCATGTGGGGTTGTTGGGTTTAAGCTTCTTAGAGCTTAAAAGAGGGTGAATGGGAAATGGAGGGGAAAATAAAATTTTGATTTTCCCTCCTTTACAAAGGGACATTGTCTTATATTGGAGTAGAAAAAGACTTTTGATGGGTATATATACAATTGCGCTTCTTCTAGCTCTTAAAGAGTTAAGAAGAAGGCAAAGCTCGCGCCGTCGTCGTCGTCGCTCGCTCGGCTCGGCTCGGCTTCGGCTTCGGCTTCGGCTTCGGTCAAATGATCGATTGATTGATTAATTTTTTGGAACAAATTTATTTGTTAATATTAAGATAAACGTAATATTATTTTAATCCAAATTAGCCGTTCCTTTTCCTCTTGCGTTTTGATTTCCCGTTTTATTTTGCGTATTACGTAATGGCTGTTTTACGTGAACTGAACATTTTGAAGAGTTGCACATCTTCATTTAAACTCAACATATTGGCTATAAATAGCAGACTATTCGCTCGGATTTTACTTACGAAACTTCTGATTTCTCCTTTTTCTTTCTGCATTGTTTTAACAGAAACGAAAGCAGTAAGTGTGATTTACTACTATTTTTTGCGTTCTTTGTCACTGGGGTTTGAAGTACCGCTACACCAGTGAGGTTATACGTTCTATCTTGGAAGGAAATAATCCTAAACCTTGGGTATTAGGAGGGGATTAAGTTTCTTAAGAAAACACTGTGAATTCAGTGGGCTCGGATTAATTATGTTCTTCTGCATTTCTGGTTTTACATTGTTTAAATTTTTTGAATATATTTTCAAATACAGAATACTAACAAAATATTCAGGCCAACATTCTTTACTCAACAGCCAAGGCATCAATTCTTGTTTACATTTACTAAAAGGTAGCAGATAATGGTCAAGGCTACATCATACGTTGCTGTTTATGAATTTATCAGCTTCAGGGAGATAATGCAAAGTTTAAATAAGACCGGGGCAACTTTTTTGAACTATAGAAGTCATAGACATAATAGAATTTCCTCTGACATATGATATATATATATATATATATATACACACAGAACATATATACCATGATCATAGCATAACAAAAGAGAAAATAGCAACCAACGAGATTACCTAACAGAGAAAGACCATAGTCTAAATGCAGAAACAAATGAGCTAAGAAGTGGCCTGTCTGCCCTTCAAGCATATATTCAAGTTTAAAAGGTGTGGTTTAAAATTTTCAGAAAACATTTCCAAATAGAAAAAAAAAAAATTGTGTTTGGGTAGAAAACAGAGGTGAAATCAAATTGCTTTAGTTTTAGGGGAAAAAAAAAACAAGACTACAATTATTTTAAAAACTATCTAAAACCGCACCAAAAACCAAAAGTGAGTTCAAAAGCAACAGGAATGGTAAAATTCCTATCAAACCCAAAAATTTTACTGAGACCAATAGATTTTAAAAAAAAAAGACATGCACATTATATCCAGGAAAAGATTACAGAGGAAGTGGTGCAAGTTTGGAAGCTTGTGTACAGAAAGGCAACATAGTAATAATTTATTTTCTGCGCTGCTATAAAGTATGGAGAAAAGAAAAAGCCAAGTAGAGAAAAGAACAAAGAGAAAGGGGACAATGAAATTGCATTCAAGAATGAGTAACCCATAAAATTGAGTTTAGGGTATTGAAGATAATCTTAAAAACGGAAAAGTGAAAAGGAAAGGAGAAATCTCAAGTTGTGTGAAACTTGCATTACTCATCAAATTAAACTGAATACCGAATTTATGGGACAAATGCAGCACTCAAAACTTCATCATTTTTTATTAACAGCTTTTTGAAGGTACAGAAATGGGAAACAGAAAAAGATTGATAGAGATGCAAAAATCATACTTAACAAACTAAAGAAAGTTGCAGAAAAGAACAAGTCACCAGAAACTTGGGAAGACGGCTAAATTTGGTGTTCGTGTGTATCTGTGTTTATATTATATACACGCATCCGCTGGATTAATTTGAGCGTCCACCTAGGTAGCCATGAAAAGAAATTTTGACTTTAGACCATCTCCAATCTTGCATCATTTCTTGCAGCAAATGTTATTTTGGTGCAAAAAATGATACAAAATTGCTCCAATCTTGCACTATATTTTGCACCATTTTGGTGCATGAATAGTGTTGTACCATTTTATTAGTCATCCATATATATTATTATTTTATTATTATATAACACTTTTAATTTAACATATTATAAATTTTAATTGTTACATTTACATTCCTAATATACCTATTCATCTACACAATTACTATTCATTAATATTTTTTTTTTATTATATAACACTTTTAATTATATTTTATTAATGATTTCACTTTTATTTGAATTATCCATTAATATGTATAACGTATAACATTTGATTACAATCTATATTATTTAAAATTTTATGGTATAAAATAATTTTTTGTTAAATGATTTATAACAAAATATTATGAATTACATGGAATGGATAAGTAAAAGAAATAATATAATATAAGAGAGAGAAGAATATAAAAGGAATATTCTTTTTTGGTGCAAAAAATGGTGCAATAAGTTGGAGTTAATTTGCACCATTTTGATGCATGCAACAAAATGGTGCAAAAAATAATGCATAGGGTTGGAGATGCCCTTAGTAAATACAAATTTGGTTTCTTTTTCCTTTTTGTATGTAAGAGTCGCCGTGAGTGCTAGTTGTAAATTGTAATACACCAAATTTTAATCTTTTTCTTTTCTTTCTGTGAACTGTCCGGTCAAAGTTGACGAGCTTTCAAAAACTTCGCTTTCACCCAAATAGGATGACGTGAGATAGAGAATAATAACTCCTACTACCATTTGAATAAAAAGTAACGTAAATTTTTTGTATTTTAGTTTTCTAGACAATAAATTTACGTCAAAAAAATAATCGAGACTGATAAATTATTATAATAATGTGTACAATCTCTATAAATCCTCTGATTTTTCTTTCCAATAGTAAATAAATTCAAGAGCCTTTGAGCTTGACCTTAAATCTATATTTGTTGTCACGAACGGTGATCTTGAATTCAACTAGCACGAAGTTTAATTTAAACTCGTATTCCTTGTATCTTAATTTGTTATTTGTTCTTGAGCTTGAACTTGATTTCTTGAACTTGAACTTGATTGCTTGAAGCTTGAAACTTATAAAGAAATTTGCGGTGTTTGATCCACGAGTTCTTTCTTACTTCTTATTATAACTTCTGGTGTCTTTTTCTGAGTTATGAAGACCCTTATTTATAGGTGTGAGAGGAAAGAGTTGTGATGAGAACAAACTTTTTCCGACTAATCAGATTGAAGAGTGACAAGGGCGCATTTGATTGGCCAGAACATGTCACTTGCACACGTGGCGAGATTTCATTGGCCTTTTAATTTGCCTGGGTGCGCCTTGTCATTTTGACACGTGGCATGATCCTATTGGCTCTTTCGTTTGACTTGGCGTGCCACGTCATTTGGTTCGTGGCACCAAACTCGACCTCCACGAGGATGACATATTGTGCCTAATGAATTGAGCTCATCATTTGTAGCCCAACTAAATGGGCTAGTCCAATCAATATTTATTGTCTGATTATATTAACCCATAATATTTATTTGGACTAATATTTTTAAATATAATCCAAATTATTCTATTGAATTTAAATTCAATAAATTTTGCATGCCTACAATTTTCAAATATTTTACATGTAAACAATAGTAATTCCTTTTTGGAGATTTGACGTTAAAAATAATTTCACAAAACTAATTGACCCATTAAATACTTCCTCTATCCTGATGAATGTACGGTTTAATATGAAATTAAAAAAAAAATCTAAAAAATATATAATAAATCTCTTTCTAGTTCCAAAATTATTATTAAGATTAAAAAAGAAAGTTTAAAAATTAAATTCTTAAATACAATAAATATTATTACTCTATTTGTTTAATACAACGAATACACGTTTGGCAGCCGTTGCAGCTGCATCGTGTTGGCGCTAGAGGTGTACAAAGAAAACCGACAAATCGCATCAAACCGAGGAAAAAAACGCGATTATGGTTTAGTTTGATTTGATTTAGTGCTGGAAAAAAAATCCGACCGTAATTGATTTGGTTTGATTTTAACTAAAAAAGTTAAACCAAAACCAAATGAACCTTTCATTACATGTATAGAAGTTTTAAATATATTTAATACATAAATATATATAGCGTCGTTTATAAATATTTCTTAGACTTTTTCATGATTTTATCTTTTAACGTATTATTTCAAGATGAACTTATAATTTTTAAATGCTCCAATAACTTTTATAGTTCATAAATATTAGTAACTCAAATAAATTCCAAACCAAAATCAATTCAATACCAATACTATTAAAAAACACTCAATTCAATTGTACTAGCAATGACATTACGTTGGATGTCCCTATCTTTCCACTTTTTTTCAGATATGGATTGCGATCTATACTATACTCGTATGAATTTGCTTTCTATGCTATATAATATTGCCATGTTTCTTCAAATTGACTTTGTGTAATCCTTAAAGGACACTACAAACAAAAAATGTGCTCACGCCTCTAATTAAAAAAAGAAAAAAGGTAACAATTACTTATAGTCCAGTGAGTTCGTCAAATTACAACAAAAGCTTGAAATTTATTATTATGTTCTTCCTTCCTATTTTACTTAAATCTTGGATAAACCCAGAAGCCTCTCACGGCAAGTTATTTATATTTGCCCCCCGTAGTGTGGTTGACAATTCTGTTATTGCGTCACATTTGTTTAAACATTATTTGCTTATTTGTTGAATGTCAATAACTGGAAACCATAATCTGATGTGTTGACAACACATTACGATAAGTCTTGTTGAAATTTGCGACATAAGATTACCACTGGTTATTTTATTTAATTTACACGGCGTAAAAGGAATATCAGTATTTTAAAAGGTGTTTTGAGGCGAGCTCCGGGGCAAGACGCATCAAAAACGTTCCGAGACGATAGTGTGGGAAAGTCTCAAGAGGCGTACGCTCGGTAATTCGGTGTACGCGTAGGCATTCGGGGCATATGATCGGGCATTTGAGGCGCGTTTTTTAAGTGAGGCGTAAGCCCGAGAGACTTTTTCAAATTAAAATAAAATTTGTTGAATAAGTCCTTCATACAATACCCAAATTCTTAAAAGTCAGCTTGTTAATTACTCAAAAGTTTTAAAAAGGAACTGAAATGTATTAAATTTAAAGTCAAGACCTTTTTATTGATTGAAGCCCTAAATCATGGTCTTTCCCAATTTTTTATCTTGTCCGCTAGTCTGCTAATATCTCAAAAGTAACGAATTTTCAACTTCTTTTTACAAATACAAAAAAAACTTCATTCTCCTTCATAGTAACAAAGTTCAAAGTTATTCAATTTTTATACAATTTTACCGGTTTATAATTACTGTAATTATATTATTTTATAAAATATTAAAAATTAAATACTTATGGGACTTACGTCCCGTGCCTTAGGGCTTACTCCTTGCCGAGTCATATATAAAATACCTCGACTTACGTACACACCTTTTAAAACAATGAGAAAAATCTTCCGGATTTTAGTTAGTACCATTTTTTCCAATATATTCTTTCGAGTGTGATTAATTTGGTTGTTTACTGCAAAAACGTTCTTGGGAGTTCCTATTGCTATGTATGGAAATTTTGTATTATTACATAAATAAAGTGGGAGGAAAGAAAATTCTATTTGTGGGACTTGAAACTTTCAATGAACTTTACCTTCAACTTCTTTGCTGTGACTTTTAATTTAATTGGTGTACTTATCTCTAGATAGTCTATTAGTTTATCCCTCAGATTAGGAAAAAAAAAAGAAGAAACCAATTTAAGAAACTTTAAAATTCCTACAATTTATTAGCAAGAGTTGATGATATAGATAGCTAAATCCAATTTGTAAATGTATGTGAGTGAGTCCGTTTGGACATAAGAAAATTTTTATTTATTTCAAAAATATTTTCGAAACAATCTTTGGTTGTAAAATTTTTGTAAATTTTCAAATCCAACTTGAGAATGTATTTTCGAATTTGAGAAACAGGTATGGAAAATTGGAACGTTGGTAATTTTACGTGTTATAAATTTACCTTATATTTTTAAAATTTATAAAAGGACCCCGATCAATTATTAAACCTAGGTAACACCTACAACTACCTATCATCTGATTGAGTGACCTTGGACTATATTTTAACATCCACTGTTGAGATCTACAATTTATACTTTTACCTGAAGGAGCCACTGCAACTTTTATTAGAGATTGTTCGTACGGTTGAACAATCAACATGTTTGATTGTTTGTTTCAAGTAGGATAATCAAGTCAGGGTGATTTTGATATTTTTTACAAATTGTTAGGTATATATCATATTTCATGGTTTGCAAAAAATATATTCAAATATAGTGCAAAAATTATAACCAAATACAACTTTATCTTCAAATTAAATTTTAGTAAAATTTCAAATTTAAAAACATAAACTTGAAATTATGTCCAAACGCCTACTTAGTAGAGAGTACCTTTGAGTTAAAGATATTTGTTTTGAATATGTACTTTCTTCGATGTTAATTAAGTGGGGTTGTGGACATAAAGAATTGTAAATTTCCAGATAAAAAGTGAAAGAAAATTTCAAATAAAAATAGTATTTAAAAATTAGAGTTGTGTTTGGATATAAATATAATTTTGGATTATTTTAAATTTTTGTGAGTGATGTAAATAAAAATTCTGAAAATAATTTTTTGGAGTTTTTAAATTTTTAAAAAAATTTCGATATTCATTTTTAAGTGAAAACTGTAAAATAATGATCAAACACTAATTTTTTAAAAAAAAAGTAAAAAATTTTTAAGAAAAAATGAAATATTTTTTATGGCCAAACGAAGTCTAATTATCTGAAGTCAAAGCAGTGCATTTAATATGGGCAATGGAAATTGTAAAGATGATACACTTGAGGCAATTGAATGACAAAAGACAAAAAAAAAAAAAAAAAAAATTGAAAAGAAAAGGTAGAGAGGGCGAGGGGAAGAGAAAAAGTAACAAGCCAGTAGTTGCATGTATGACTGGCTGGTTGTGTGTTTGCAGCTGGCAGCTCCGGAAGACGGGAAAGGAGCTTTACTGGTATCCAAGCGACACGTTATTCTTGCACTTTTAACCGCTCCACACAAGTATTTACGTTACTAATCAATGAGTATACTATATTATACACTTACCATATTATAATATAAAGTTTTGCTAGCTCTTTTAGTAGGCGGAGCAGAGCAGCTATTTAAATTAATTTTCTTTCCATCCATTTCATTAGATCCAAACCTTAAAAAAGGAACTTGTATGATTATTAGAATTCATTCACTGTATTCCTACTTTCTTTTTGCTTAAGGGCCAGCAAGAAAATTTAAAAGACATTTCTTGCATGATATGGAGTAATACATGTATAAACCTGTCTGTCGGATATGGTTAAGTATGAAGTGTTAAACGCGCGATACACATAGGTTAAAATAATGACAACTTCAGAAGATTTTGAGAAGGGCATGAATAATTTCACAATTTCACCTGCTAGTTGTTAGGGCAAAAAGCAAGAAAAAGGAAATAGTATATGCCAACTTTTTGAAGATGTTGATTGCTAATACATGATTCACGAATCACAAATGAAGATTGAAGAGCAAAATGAAAGGCTGAAACGTGACAGCACTAAGGTGTCGGCGACTTAAGCAAATACCCCCATTGTTGATTCTGTAAATAATCAAAGTACCTAGGAAACTTGGTTCTACCTTTTCAACTTATCTGTCCTAACTAAGCCTAACGACATTTGAAGGTTAATACCAACTTTTCAGCCATCCTATATGTATGAGTCAAAATCTGTCTTTAAAGTATTTAAGCTAAGGTAATATTGAGGGAAGAGCTCTCGCGTCGCCTTAGTTAAAATGACCTAAGAAGCAGCAAATTCCCTGGCCGAAGTGTTGACATGAACCGTGTCGAGATGTCAACAATGGTCGAGGTCGAGGTCGAGGTCAAATATTGTTGATAAGAGCTGTAACGGCTAGTTTTTCAGGATATGATATTAAAAGAGAATATTTTAGTAGATATTCTCTGCACTTGTACTATTAGGGTTTCTTAGGAAAATGTCCTATATATATAGAAAAAAAAAGACTATGATAGGGGTATGTAATGTTCATTTGTAAGAACACACTTTGACAAAAAGATTCTCTCTCTCTTGCTAAGATACAAACACCACATTTTCACTAAGATTCTTGTCGATATTATTCCATACTTTTCCATTAGATCGGAGAATAACTCGAATATTCAAGGATTTGTCTGTCACTATCATTGTAGAGGAACATCCATCTAGTTCATCCTTTATCGGGCGAATCATTCCTCCTATTTACTTAAAAGCCATTTATTGTTATTCATTGCTATTAAATGCTATATTATTGTTCATGCTTTTTGGAACAGTTATCACTATTTGACCGAACACATCTAATGTTTATTACACCTTTGAAAGCTACATCTAAAGATATTATTGTTAACTAAGTTTAACCCATAATTACATAAATTTAATTATACCAAGAGCCATATTTTTTGTCAAACAATTTGGCGCCATCTGTGGGGATGTCTTAGTTAAACTTTTACTTTGTTCTAAATCTACAACAAGCACGGTCACTAACGTAAAAAAAAATTAAGATCTCCTCTCTTTGTGTACACAAATCCCAACATGGCAAGTAACCGAGAAGAAAGGAAAAGAATAACAAGTGACCTCCCAACCAACCTCATGAAGGCCATCAACGAAAGCTGTGAAACAACAGACGAGGGCACGATGCCCAGTGCTTCCCCTAAGACAAGATGGGTCACTGTCCCCTTACTGTCAGCATAACAAAATCCCGTGGTAAGGGAATCTCCACATCTGTGGAAGAAGAGATGCCCTCAGCTGTAAGATAGCTCCTCGAAGCGTGGCTAACTGACACGCTAACTAGCGTCCTCAACAAGCCCGCTTGGAACACGACCATAGAAAATGCAAGGGCTAGTAAGATATAACAAGCGGACGAGCAATGCAACCAACTATTCCCTCCAACGACAGTTATTACTCACAATGTCATTGATAGTGCAAGTAACAATTCCCTCACAACCATTCTAAAAAGGATGAAAAAAATAGAGAATGAAGACAAGACACTCCTGGACCAAATTAAAGAACACCAAGAAAGGGTCGACAAAATACCGGGCGCTCCTAAGCTGTTGCCGAAGAAGGACGCCGGCCGGTTCGTCGAACAGCCGTATAGTGATGATGCAGCCCCACATGCTATACCAAAACCTTTAAAGTGCCGCCCTACTTCAGGATATATGACGGCACAACCGACCCTGAAGATCACGTGACTCATTACGTCACCGTCGTAAAAGGCAATGATCTCGCTAAAGAACAAGTATCTTCCATTTTGCTGAAGAAGTTTGTCGATACCCTCATAGGAGGGGCACTAACATGGTATTCACAGCTACCAGCACGCTCCATAGAAACCTTTAAAGAAATAGTTGACAAGTTTGTAACGGCCCATGCCGGAGCCAAGAAGGACGAGGTGAGAGTGAACGACATATTTGCTATTAAACAGTCTTTGGGAGAGGGACTGAGGGACTTCCTCGCGCGGTTCAATCGAGAAAGGATGACTTTGCCAAACGTGTTCGAAGGGATGGCGGTCGCAGCTTTTCAAAACGGGCTGAGTAGGGATGGTTTAAGAGCGACGAGAAAACTCTTGAGTCGGTTGATGAAGTACCCCGCAACCACCTGGGACGAAATCCACAATGGTTATTGTGCCGAGATCCGTGAAGATGAGGACGACCTCAACGGGCAAACTAACCTCGGTACAAGCTGAATCAATAAAGGATCGAAGAGACAATGCCAGAAGAGATCATCCAATTTCGCGACCTAACAGGGAACGACATCAACCATATATCAGGACGGCCGCCGCGCCCTCCCCCTGCTATGAAGAAGGTCCATCCAGACCGAGGGCGGGAACTCATAGAAACGACAGAGGTATGCCCCCTATTATCTGCTCACAATTTTTGTGTGTCACCTACAGAGATATTCTACGCCCTAGAGAATCTCAGTCCAAAAGTGAAGTGGCCGCCAAAGATGAGATCGGACCCTAAGACCAGAAAATCCGAGGCCCTCTGTGAGTTCCACCAGGAACGAGGGCATAAAGCTGAAGATTGCATCTCCCTGAGGCAGGAGGCGTGAACATGTTACGACAAGGAAACCTTAAAGAGCTGCTAAGCGATAGGAAAAAAACTAATTTCGCTAGAGGAAGCGAGCATCAAGGGCTGCCTAAGCCACCCTCACCATCTCGTACCATCAACATGATCATCGGCGGCGACGACATCTCTATCAACAGCGTGAAGTTCACCACTATACACAAACTCAAGCGATCTATCACCCGCAAACGGTATGACGAACTCGAAGAAAGTATCATCCTCGACAAGTCGGATGCCGACAGTTTGGCTTTTCCTCATAATGACGCCCTCGTTATTACTCTATGAATTTTAGATACTAATGTTAAACGCATTATGATAGATGAAGGGAGCGGAGCGTGCATTATTCATCCCCGAGTACTTACCCAAATGAAACTCGAGGATAAGATAGTACCGCGCTGCATCACGCTAACTATTTTTAACAATGCAGTTGAACGGATGTTCGGGGAAATTACATTCCCCGTATTGGCCTACAGCGTGACTCTAGAAACAATATTCCACATCATGGACCAAGACATCGTGTACAACACCATAGTGGGACGACCGTGGATACTCCCCATGAAGGTCGTCCCTCCAGCTTATACCAAGTCGTCAAACTCCCAACTCCATGGGGAATATTCAGCATACGAAGAGAGCAACGTATGTCCCGATAATGTACCGCATTGCTTTAGACAGCACGACCACCCAACAAAGGAAGGACAAAGAAATAGAGGCATAGCAATCAGTAGGGTCGAGGTCAGTGCATGACGAGATGGGGGAAGGCATCAAAGACCCCGACATAGTCGAAGCCGCAGGATCGATCATAGAAGACCTCGACCCCATTCAATTCGATCCCAACGACCATAACAAGAAGTCCTATATCAGTTGCAAACTTCAGGAACCAGGTAAATTCAATCAATTCTTAAAAGCTAACACTGCTTTTTTTGCTTTCATCCATGCAGATATGCCGGGCATCCCAAAGGAAATCGCCACACACAAATTAAACGTCGACCCCTTCCACCCCCTGGTGAGGCAGGTCAAGCTTAAATTCAATTCCGCAATCAATGACGCAATGCACGAGGAGGTGGAAAAACTGTTAGAAAATGTTTCCATCAGGAACATGAAGTACCCCAAGTGGGTCGCCAATGTAGTAATGGTTAAAAAGAAGAATGGGAAATGGCGGATGTGCATGGACTTCACATACTTGAACAAAGAATGCCCAAAGGATTCGTTCCCGCTGCCTCATATGGACCAACTCATTAACGCAACGGCCGAGCATGAGCTACTAAGCTTCTTAGACGCTTACTCAGGCTACAATCAGATCCTCATGGAAGAGGAAGATTAGGAAAAAACAACGTTTATCACCCACCAAGGAACACATTGCTACAGGATCATGCCCTTTGGACAAATGAACGCGGGGGCGACTTATCAAAGGTTGGTGACAAAAATGTTCAAGGATCAGCTCGGTAAGATAATAGAAGAATATATAGACAACATGCTGGTCAGGTCCAAAAGGGAAGAAGATCACATCGACCATCTAAAAGAAACTTTCAACATACTCAAACAGTACGGAATGAAACTGAACTTGGAGAAGTGTGCGTTTAGCGTAGCCTCAGGAAAGTTCCTATGTTTCCTGGTATCACAACGAGGGATCGAGGTCAACCTTGATCAAATCAAAGCCATCGAGGGGATACCCGAACTCTTGACAACCAAAAAATATGTCTAAAGGTTGACTGGCCACATCGTCGCCCTATCAAGATTCATCTCGCGGTCATCGAATAGGTGCCATAAATTCCTTGGCATACTCAAGAAAGATAACGGCCTCCAATGGACTTCGGAGTGCGTCCAGGCTCTGAGGGAACTAAAGGCATACCTGTCGTCGCCGCCCTTGCTTTCAAAACCAAAGCCGGGGGAGCGTCTCCTCGTTTTATCTAGCTATATCCGAGGTAGTTGTAAGAGCAATCCTAATTCAAGAAAATAAAGGTACGCAATCTCCCATCTATTACATTAGCAAAACACTAGTTGATGCCGAGACGAGGTACCCGCACCTCGAGAAATTTTCTTTGGCCTTAGTCGTACCTTCACGAAAGCTTAGACCATATTTTCAATGTCACCCCATCTCGGTCGTCACAACTTTTCCCTTAAGAAACATTTTACATAAACCCGAGCTATCGGGAAGGCCGACCAAATGGTCATCGAGCTAAGAGAGGACGATATCACATACTAGTCGCAAATGGCGATAAAGTCACAAGTGCTTGCTGACTTCGTCGCGACTCCAGCGCAAAAATAATTCCTGAAGTCGAAAGGGAAGCCGTCCAAACTTCCCCCTCAAACACAAGAGCTATGGGTCCTATATACTGATGGCGCATCCAACACGTCGGGGTCCAGATTGGGACTCGTACTCGAAGTCCCAACAGGCGAAGTAATTCTCCAGTCCATAAGGTACCTGGATATGGCTAACAACGAGGTCGAGTATGAGGCCGTCATTGCAGGTTTGAGACTAGTGCTCAAGTATGGGGTGAAACGGTTAAAACTACACTGTGATTCCCAGCTTGTAGTCAACCAAGTCACAGGGACTTTCCACATCAAGGAAAAAAGATTGCAAAAATACCATACCAAAATCTGCAAGCTGCTGCCCGAGTTCGACGAATGCCAGTTCGACCAAATTCCACGAGCACAGAACGCCGAGGCAGATAGCCTTGCTAAACTAGACAGAGCCACCAAAAACATCACAAAAGGAGACAAAAACATGGTCTATCTCCTCAACTTATCGCTAGACCAAGTCGAGGTAAGAACCATAAACTTAACTTGGGACTAACGCAATCGTATTATCGCATACTTGCAGGACGACACACTCCTAGGCGATAAAAAAAAAGGCCAAGAAACTGAGAATGCAAGCATCCAGATACAATATCCTCCACAATGACCTGTATAAGAGAACTTACGGCGACCCTTTAGCGAAGTGCCTGGGCTCAAACCAAACTCGGCGCGTCCTAGAAGAAAT
Organism: Nicotiana obtusifolia; assembly: GCA_002018475.1. Taxonomy (NCBI): domain Eukaryota; kingdom Viridiplantae; phylum Streptophyta; class Magnoliopsida; order Solanales; family Solanaceae; genus Nicotiana; species Nicotiana obtusifolia. The sequence continues at coordinate 381,616 of MCJB01021069.1, forward strand.
CCACGAAGGCCATTGCGGGGCTCATTCCGGCAACCGAGCACTGGTCAGATGCCTCATACGGGCAAGATATTAATGGCCCACCAGGAAAAATTAGGCTGCAGACTTTGTGAAGAGATGCGAGCAATGCCATAAGTACGCCCCAATGATTCACCAAGGGGGATAACACCTCCACTCAGTTACCTCACCTTGGCTGTTCATCAAATGGCGAATGGACATCGTGGGCCCCCTCCAGGCAGGGCAAGGTAACATACGATTCCTTTTAGTTTTAACTGACTATTTCTCTAAGTGGGTGGAAGCAGGAGCATTCGCCCAAAACGGGAACAGGAAGTAATCACCTTTTTGTGGAGAAATATTATATGCCGTTTCGGCCTTCCTAAAGAAATTAGCTGCGATAATGGACCCTAGTTCACGGGAAAGAAAACCGCTGAATTTTTTGAGAAATGGCATATCAAAAGAGTACTCCCAACCCCGTACCACCCTGGGAAATAGGCAAGCAGAGTCCTCTAACAAATTGATACTAAACATCATGAAGAAGAAGCTTGAGGACGCCAACGGACTGTGGCTGAAATTACTAGCAGAAGTATTGTGGGCATACCGAACAACTCCGAAAACGAACACAGGAGAGACGCCCTACTTTTTGGTCTACGGGATCGAGGCAGTAACACCAGTCGAGGTCGGAGACCCCAGTCTAAGGTACTCCTATGAGAGCGGCGCAAGCAACGACGAGAGCAGAAGGCAAGAACTCGACGAACAAAGAGATCTGGCCTATATAAGAATGATCGCCCAAAAACAGCAAGCAGATCACTATTATAACAAGAAAGCAAAGGTCAGGCCCCTTAAAGTTGGGGACTACGTACTGAAAGCTAAAACTCAAGCGAGCAAATATCCCAGGGAAGGAAAGTTGAGAACAAATTGGGATGGTCCGTACAAAATCACAGCAAAAGCAAATAAAGGATCATTTCAACTAGAAACAATGGAAGGAAAGCTACTACTAAACAACTAGAATATCATCCACCTCAAAAACTTTAACTTCAAAGATAAAAAGCGTCGCCCAAATCGTACTCTTTTTCCCCTGACTTGAGTTTTGTCCCAGTTGGGTTTTCTGAAAGAGGTTTTAACGAGGCGACGAAGGGAACATTCCAAGTCGAAGTATGCGAAGGCAAGGCCGTGGTTACTATTTCATTGCTCGACCTCTCACTATTCTCCAGATAACCAATGAAGGGACTAGATAGACCGGGAGCAGGACTGGAACGCCAGCCAACACCCAAAAATCTATAAATTTCTCCAAGTATGTAACAAATGCAATAATTTCAAGGCAATAAACTTTACACTTACCAGCACATTTTTCTCGCATTTAGGTTATGTTCGACCTTGTTCGAACTAACACCCGCCGGCCCTCGGTCATAACTAAATACTGGTTATGTTCGACCTTATTTGAACTAACACCTATCGGCCCTCGGTCAGAACTAAATTCAAGTTCTGTTCGACCTTGTTCGAAGTAACACCTACCGGCCCTCGGCCATAACTAAATACAGGTTATGTTCGATCTTGTTCGAACTAACACCTACCGGCCCTAGGACATAACTAAATTCGGGTTATGTTCGACCTTGTTCAAACTAACACCTATCGGCCCTCGGCCATAGCTAATACAGGTTATGTTCGACCTTGTTCGAACTAACACCTACCGCCCCTCGGCCATAAACTAAATTCAGGTTATGTTCGTCCTTGTTCGAACTAACACCTACCGGCCCTTGGTCATAATTAAATTCAGGTTATGTTCGACCTCGCTCGAACTAACACCTACCAGCCCTCGACCGCAACTTAAACGAAAAGTTATGATCGACCTCATTCGAACAAATACTATCGGCCCTCGGTCGCAATCTAACAAAAGGTCACGACCAAACAAGTAGACGACCTCGGCCATGTTCCAACGCACAAACAACATAAGCAAGAACAAATTTGGCATTTCATACTCAAAACATTTTTTTTACAAAGGCTCATGAAGATGCCACCAAAAATACACAAAAGTTTATAGAAAAAGAGAAGAAGAAAAAACTACTGATCACCACAATCATGATCTTCTGCTTCTTCACCGCCTTGGCCACCGATGCCCTTGCCATCTTGGTCCCCCTCGCTATCGTTGCCTTCGTCGCCTTTGCCCTTCGGATATGCGGTATCGTACCAAGAAACCTCCTCAAGTCGATCTACACCTTCATCGTCACCTTCGCTGGCCTCAGGCGTAGCAGGATCATACCCACAAGCAAGTTGAGCTTCGCAGGCCTTCACACGAACACCTTTAAGGGCTTCATCAGAAACAGACCCTACCGCATGCAATTCTCAAAAGATCTCTAACTGGGTCTCGGCATGAATCCACTCCTCAATAAATGATATTATTCGAGTTATTCTCCGATCAGATGGAAAAGTATGGAATAATATCGACAAGAATCTTAGTGAAAACGTGGTGTTTGTATCTTAGCAAGAGAGAGAGAATCTTTTTGTCAAAGTGTGTTCTTACAGATGAACATTACATGCCCCTATCATTCTCTCTTTTTTCTATATATATGGACATTTTCCTAAGAAACCCTAAGGGCTTCATCAGAAACAGACCCCACCGCATGCAAATCTCAAAAGATATCTAATTGGGTCTCGGTATGAGTCCACTCCTCGTATAAATCCCGAGGAACGTTAGAAAATCCGAAGTACAAGAAGAGGATGGTTGTGCCAGTAATTGCGCCTTCTCAGCCTCCGAAGCAACCACTCGATCATGGAGAAGATATGCCTCTCTTTCCAACTCCCTGATCCTTCCATCAAGCCGTTCTTCCTTGAGCTTGGCCGTCGTTAAGTCATTCTCCCGCTCAGAATGGAGAGTTCGAATCACCACCTCAAGGGACTCTGCCTTATTCAGAGCCTCTGATCGCGTTGCCTCCGCCTTCTCCAACTCTTCCACTTTCTCGGCGTTTCACAATTAAGGACCTCCATCTGAAGCCGATATTCTTCCAATTGCCTGCGCAACTCGACCACTTGTGCCTAAAGGTCGCCGCATTGGGCCTCCACGGCTCTGCTGACCTCAAGCTTCTCTTCCTTACTCCTCAACATCCCCTCAAGGACGCTACACTTCTCGATGACTCTCACCAGCTCGTCATCGTTCTCCTTCAACTCATCACGAAGGGCCTGCAAATTTCTGCCCTCACCAAACCGCCTGCGAAATTTTCGGTACTTGCCGCGGTACTCAAAATATTTGTTTTTCAACCTCACAATATTTACCTACGCTTCTCCTCCCTCTGGGCACTTTCAATCTCCAAAATCACAGTCTGCAATCATAAAAAGAAAAAGAAGGAAGGCAAAAAAGAAAACACTCCTGCTAACAAAGGCAAAAAAGAGAAGGACAAAACACTAAACACTCACCCTGAGGGCAAAACCAACTATGCTCCTCGATAAGGTGACATCGTCCAATTCTTTGAGGGTCTCACCCTCTATTTTAGAGCAAAGAGGGCCTGAGGCAAGAACTATGTTCTGCATGTTCTTCAACAAGTCGCGATCCATAGGGATCTCAATGGTCCTCGTAGACCCCTCCAACCTATCTCAAGCTAGGTAAAACCCTCCTCCATCATCTTCAGGTCGTCTGCATCAATGTCCAACGCTGAATCATTTCCTTCCTCCACAACATCTTTACCTCTCTCGTTAGTCGGCAAAGAAACATTAGTAGCCATCTAGTAAGTTGATGCCTCCTCTCGCCTCGAAGTATCAAGAACATTACCAGCCGATCCCTCCGCATCCGCTACCATAGAAAACATATCCACTTCGGCTGTCTCCGACCTCGGAATCCGGCTCGATGTCATCCCTAATGAAAATAGCTGTCGTCTAGAGTAGTAAAAAGTCACCCGCCACTGAGACAACGACCCGTCGACCCTGTAGCCGATATCTACATATCTCCTCTTACGGGACATCAAATCCCCTTCACCCAGCACAAGTTCATCATCTTCATCTATAAGACGATATATGGGAGAGGTTGAGGTCTCCGTGGCTGAAGTCCCCACGGCCGTGGAAGGAGCAGGACAAGACTCTGCAATAGGAGGATAGCCGCTATCGTAGATGGAGCGAATGCCAAGGGCATAACAACCTTTCTTTTTCGGAACGAAGGGGTGGGAGCTCTCGACCTCCTCAAAGGCCCCTGACCGAAGAGGAAAACGTGGAGGTCAACAAAGTAAACGAAAAAAAAGGAAACCAAGACTCCAACAAAACAAGGGACTACCAGTCGAAAGGGGAGCCAGCCCAAACCTCTTGAAGAATCCCGGCCACTCATGGATCCCCGCGATGTGAGGGAGGAGCCTATTAACCAAGTCCGAAATGTCTTCGACTAGAGGAGGAGGCGAGGTCTTGGCTGCGCAAAAAAAGAGAAAGGACCAAAAATCAAAACCCACAACCAAGCAAAAAAAAAATCACACATACGAACAAGGAAACTAAGTACTTACGAGTGATATTACAAACCTTAGGGAAATCGTCGATGTTGGCTACCACGTCTTCGATTTTGACGAAGAAGTAGTTTAACCAAAATTGGCGATTAGTCCTGTCGTCCATCTTCACCACCAGGCACTTGCCTCCTCGGTGGCGAAGGTTTAACATCATCCCCCTGTAAAATCTTGGGGCGAACAGGTGTATCAAATGCCAAAGTGAGAGTTGGACCCCGGCCAGCTCAGTAAATTTAGCGAGCATCCTTTTAAGCTTGTAAACATACGGGGCGATCTGGGCTGGGCAGACGACGTAATAACGGTAAAATTCCTCCACCAACAGAAGAAAAGAGAGAGTGTAGCCGACTTGGAAAGGGTTGGCGTAGAAGGCGCAATATCCAGGGCGATTGACCTGCATTGTATCCCACCGAGCCGAGATTAATTCTAGGTGATCGGGGATGCCGTACTTACCTCTATGTTCTCCTAATTCCTTCTCCATCATCACTGACCGAAAGGCTCCAGGGTCGGCGTCAAGGGATTTCGAGAAATCAGACATGTGTCAGGATTGCGAGGAATTATCTCCTCCACCAAAGGGAAGCCTCCATCCTCGACGGCGACAGGAGCATTCCCCTCATGAGGAGGGAGCACCATCGCTAAAGGGACCAACTCATTTCCCTCACTAGACTCGGAAGGTATGTTAGTCATGTTTTATCGGAAGAAAGGGAGTATCAAGCAATAAAGGATTGAAAATAATGAAAGCCCTTGGAACAGAGAGGGAAAGTGTTAAGTCAAAGAGAAGAAAGAAGGAGGTATGGGATTTTGGAACAGAAAGTCAGAAACTTCAAAATTACACCCTAACGCATTTATTTATAAAGACATTGGAACCAGAACCGAAAACGGTTCATCATTACTGGCGACGTAACCGAAGCGGCAGATTAATCAGAGGACGCACAAGAAATTAAGCAACGCATCGGAAAACTGCGTCATAATAATGCATGACATCATGACGTCATCTTAATTTGTGGACAGGCCAACTCCAACAAACCAATCGGGAAAATCGAGACGTTTTGAAATAAGTGGTCCGCATAGGGCCACGTTGCCAATTCACCAGGACCACCACGACCTGAACTACTCGCTCAATTGTCTACCATAACAAGCAAATTTGCTCATCGACCCCACCTGAAGCCGGTCTCAATAAGCAGAGGGACTAACTGTATGGGTCAAAATCTGTCGCTAGAGTATTTAAGCCAAGATAATATTGAGGGAAGTGCTCTAGAGTCGCCGTTAGTCGAAATGACCCAAGAAGCAGCAAAGTCCCGAGCCGAAGTGTCAACAAGAGCCGTAGTCGAGATGTCAGCAATGGTCGAAGTCGAGGTCAAATATCATTGATAAGAGATGTAACGGTTAGTTTGTCAGGATAGGATATTAAAAGAGAATATTCTAGTGGATATTCTCTGCACTTGTACTATTAGGGTTTCTTAGGAAAATGTCCATATATATAGAAAAAATAGAGAATGATAGGGGCATGTAATGTTCATTTCTAAGAACACACTTTGACAAAAAGATTCTCTCTCTCTTACTAAGATACAAACACCACCTTTTCACTAAGATTCTTGTCGATATTATTCCATAATCTTGTTCGAGTTATTCTCCGATCTGATGGAAAAGTATGAAATAATATCGACAAGAATCTTGTCATTTATTATTATTCATTGCTATTTACTTAAATGTCGACACCACCTTTTCACTAAGATTCTTGTTGATGTAGCTATTTACTTAAATGTCATTTATTATTATTCATTGCTATTAAATGCTACATTATTGTTCATGCTTTTTAGAACAGTTAACTCTTATTGTTATCACTATTTGACCAAACCCATCTAATGTTTATTGCACCATTAAAAGCTACATCTAAATATATTATTATTAACTAAGTTTAACCCATAATTACATAAATATAATTATTTGAATCAAGAGTCATATTTTTGGTCAAACAGTATCAATTCAAATATAATATCTTCTTCTTCTTCTTTTTTTAAGAAAGAATCCTTCTAAATTCGCATTTTGGTTTGAGTTTTGCTCGTATCATCAATCATATCATCAATAACTATTTTTGAACCAATAATAGATATAATATATTTAATAATTAGATGAAGTACATGAAAACTAAAAAAAATACAAAAAATTAATATATCTTTTTCAACCTATCTATTGGTAAGGTTGTTTGGGCGTGTGTCTTTTATTATCAGCTGTTTGGTATTCCCTTTTTTATTTTTATATTTAACAGCTCACTACAAAAAAAACTTGATATTGCGGCGGTTCTTTTTGCGTTTAGCGGTGGTTTCGAACCGCCATGATACGCACTAACGACGATTCGGCAACCGTCATAATTTTGTCCGCTACATGTTTATTACGGCGATTTTGACTTAACTGCCGTAATTGTCATGTGCTTAAAACGACGGTTTTCCCTTTGTACGATATGGCAGTTTGAACCGCCGTAATTGCAACCAAAAATCCCATTTCGTTGTGCTGTAAAATTGCAGTTTTAACTGCCATAAATGCACGTCTGATTTACATATTCGTCTTTTATGATGCGAAACTATTAAAATTAAAATAGCTGTAATTTTATTTTTTTACTTATAATTTTCTCTTTCCACATTTACATCTTTTTATAATGCTTTGTGATAATTTGGCAGACAAAATATTAAATAAACGAATATTCATTAAATGAAAAACCTTAAGTATTCCAGAAGTACATCATCAAATGTTATATTTGTAAGAACTTTTCAACAAGTCCCAAAACACATGGTAGATCCTGATAACAATGATTGATGAGCAGCCTTATGATATTGTTACTCCTACATGAATATTTTTGGCTTATGGAGAGCACTATTTAAAAATCTGGACCTGCAAAAAAGATAAGAAAAAAAATAAGTGAGTAAATGCATCTTTTAGCAATATCATTCTCCAAGAACTGCGTAAAGTTTATCAAGAACATCATCCTTAATCAGAGGTCTCGGATTTAAGTCTGGGCATAAAATCGTCTTTGTTAGAGAGCAATTTAGTTCTCAATGTGAGACTTTCCTGTGCGAATTCGGATTTAGTCGGACCCAAATACGAGTACCGAACATCTAGTGGAAAATCAAAAAGAAAGTTTATCAAGAACAGAACAAGCAATATCCTAAATCGAAGCTAGAACTAGTGTAGCTCAATCAGAAGAATAGTGTATCAACTAAATACATTCAAGATAAAAGAAAAGTGATAAGGTGAAAATGAAAGCATAGTATGTAAATTTCCAAAATTCAAAGAAGAGCATATACGCAAATTTCACAGCGCAGATAATATGTATTCACAAATCATATTTTATTTGGTTCACAATGCAGATTATACCATGCTATTATTCTAAGCCATGTTAAATCAGAAAACTCCGGATCTTCATATTCACAAAAGCTCTCCAATATCAAGCTATCTAAATCTCCAATCTATCCAATCATTTTATTCAAGGATGAACTTTTGATTGAAAAGGTAAAAGATTCAATATTCACATAGCACGCACCTACTTAGGTTAAAATCCTCTAGGTTCATTCTTTAGAGCATATAAAGAAAATGCATCGAAGCTTAACCGGTATGAATCTAAGAAGTTAAATAAACAAACAAGAATAGCATAACTTGATATAAAACCAAAATATTAAGAGGTTAAAACTTACTCTTTTGCCTTCTTCAATATAGGCTCATCAATATCAATCGTATATGAACATATTTTATGAGACAAGTTTCCTTTCACCTTCTGCAGAGACATGTATTATTCAAATTAGAGATCATTTCGTTCTTTTTTTAGGTAAATTAAAAAGATTCGAGAATATGTCATGGTACTTTCTTTCCACAGTTAAACCTTTGACTGAGTATCAAATCTTAAACTTCAAGGTTCAATCTAGCAATTTCTAGACCAAGGTTACAATCATATATTCTTAAGTCTTCTGTCTCTAAAGCAAACAAGAATATAGAGCAGTATGCTAATTCATATCTCTTTAAGGTCTGTGATGACCGATAGGTCATTTCGAGTTTTAGTCTTTATTTTTGTGTTTCGGGACCTCGACTAGCTTCGATTAGGGTTCTTCGATTTGCGTGTGCAATCCGTGTATTGTTCCAGAAAGTTTTTATGTGAAAAATTAAAAAAAATGTGAAATTTTGCCTTAAATTTAATTTGAGTTGACTATGGTCAACATTTTATGTAAACAGACCCCGATCAATATTTTGACGGTCTCGGTGGGTCCGTATCGTGATTTGGGATTTGAGCGTAGCCCCCAATCGAATTCAAAAGTCCCTAACTTGATTTTACGTGATTTGTTGAAAACTAGTAATTTGAAGGTTTAAAGAGTTCCTAAGTTTGACCATATGTTGATTTTGTTGCTATTGGGTTCATTGGTCCCGGAACTTGGAATAGGTTTGGTTCACTATTTATGACTTGTCTGCAAAATTTGGTGCAAAACGGAGTAAATTTGACGTGATTCGGGCATCAGATTGTAAATTTGCAAGTTCTTGAGTTTCTTTGAAAATTTCATCCCTTTTGATATTCGATTCGTAGTTCTAGATGTTATTTTGGTGTTTTGATCGCGTGGGCGAGTTCATATAATGTTTTTAGACTTGTGTTGATGTATGGTTTGGAGCCCCAAGGGCCCGTGTGAGTTTCAGACGCATTTCGGAATTTTGGTGTTGCTGGTGTAATTTAGTGTTACAGGTCTCGCAAATGCGAGATTGGACGTCGCACTTGCAACGTATGTCCTAGTCTGTTACAGTCGAAGTGAAGATGGCCTGGGATCAGTAGAGATCGCATTTGCAATCATTTGATCGCTTTTGCGAAGTTCCAGTGTTCGCATTTGCGAACCAGTCGTCGCAATTGGATGACAACAGAGATGTGGGGAGTTTGCTTTTGCGATGACTTCTTCGCATTTGCGGGGTTCGTATTTGCGAAACTCAGGTCGCATTTGCGACTAGACAAAAAGCTGAGGGACGGGATTTTTAGCCTCATTTTCATATTTTGGAACCCTAGGCTCGGTAGGAGTCAATTTTGAAGAGGGAATTTCATCTACAAACATTTGGGTGAGTGATTCTAATCTATCTTTAATAATATTCCATCAATCTAGCTTAGATTTTAATATCAAAATCATGTGAATCAAAGTGAACATTTGTGAAACCTTGTCAAGTTTTTGAAAAATAAGAAATTGAGTTTTGAGAGTCGATTTGGACTTGAATTTTGAAACTAATCACATATATGAACTCGTGGTTCAAGGGTAGTCAGAATCTACCATTAGACCCGGATTTTGACCGGGCGAGTCCCAAATTGACTTTTGTTGACTTACTAGAAAAAGTGTAAAGATCTTAGCTTTATCTATTGTAATTGATTTCCCTAGCATTGTTTATTGATATTAAGTCGATTTTTGTTAGATGCAATTGGTTTGGAGGCGAATTATAGAGGAAAGGCCTATGTTGAGCTTTGATTGGTTGTGGAACGAGGTAAGTGTTGGGTCTAATCTTGATTTGAGGGAATTAGAAACCCTTGAACTATATGTTATGTGAATTACGTGTGTAACACTGTATATGCGAGGTGATGAGTGTATATACGCCGTCAAAATAATTGTTACTTGTCATTAATTATTCTTGTACTGAATTGTTCGTCCTTCCATGACTCCATGACTAATTGCTACTTGCCTTAATTGTCTTACTTGCACACCTCAATTGTCATGTATTTGACCTGTCTTGTTGCTTTGTATTATTTATAGCATTCCTTTGATTAGTACGTGGTTCCTTTATTGCTTTGCTTTCATATCGTTTGATTGTAGAGGTTCTTGTAAATTGAGATATCGGTTGGGTTATGTTTATTGAAATTGTTTGTGAATCGGGTTGCACGCCGCAACAATTGTGATATGGTGAAATAAGGGAGGATTATGACATTGATTATGATGATATGGCGGGATCGGGTTGCGCGCCGCAATGGATTGTATACGTGATTCTTGATATTGATAAATCATGCTAAGGTGAAATAAGGAAGGATTGTGTGTGTACGGTGGGATCGGGTTGCGAGCCGCATCTGATTGTGTATGCTGTACTTGCTATTATTATTGCGTTGGTTTTCAGCATTTTATATGAAATTATGAGGTCGGTTATTCTGGGTTCTCCGATTGCAAGGATTGAGTTCATTTCCTAAATTAAATGCCTTACTTTTTCCTGTTTTCCTTCCCTGTTATTATTATTATTACTGCATACAGGTTGTCGTAAGTGATCCGCCTTAGCCTTGTCACTACTTCGTCGAGGTTAGGCTCGGCTCTTACAGAGGATATGGAGTCGGTAATACTCATACTACACTCTGCACTTCTTGTGCAGATCTTGGAGTTGGTCTTAGCGGCGTTCAATAGATTTGCTCGGATCAAGTGCTCAACGGAGACTTGAGGTCTAGCTGCACAGCGTTCGTAGCCCTGAAGTCCCCTTCTACATCACCTTAGCTGTTTATTTTGATTCAGACAATTTTGCTTTTATTCAGACTATTATTTGTTATACTCTAGACGCTCGTGTATTCGCGACACCAGTTCTGGGATTGTATTTGAATAACGACGCTTATTAGTTTATTTACTCTATTTCAGTTTATTCAGCTTATTGGGTTTCATTTGGTTTGACTTTGTAAAAAATGGTTAATAACTATATCTAATGTTGGCTTGCCTAGCAAGTGAAATGTTAGGCACCATCACGGTCCCGAGGGAGAGAATTTCGGGTTCTGACAAGTTGGTATCAGAACACTAGGTTGCCTAGGTCTTATGAGTCATGAGAAAGCTTAGTAGAGTCTGGGTGATCTGTATGGAGATGTCTGTACTTATCTTCCAGAGGCTATGGAGTTTTAGGAAAAAATTTCACTTCTATCCTTCTCTATCGTGTGATTTTATTCTATTATTGATGATTGGACCATTCTATTCTTGTTCTCTCGCAGATGGTGAGAACACGCACAACATCTGCAGTCGGACAGGAGCTGGAGCCCCTTGTGGTAGCTACTACCAGGGGCAGAGGCCAAGGCCGAGGTCGAGCCAGAGCTCAGCCTAGAGCTCAGGCAGCAACACCCGTAGAGGGGCCTCAGGTGGATCATGAGGAGGAGGTCCCAGCTTAGACCGTACTCGTCGGACCAACTCAGGTCCCGGTGGGGTTCATAGCCAATCCAATGCTTCAGGAAACTCTAGTCTGCTTGGTGGGCACTATGGAGAGTGTGGCCTAGACCGGTATATTTCCGGTGGCACCAGCCGTCTCTCGCACAGACTCCCGCTGCTCACACCCCGGACCAGGTGGCTCCCCTATATCAGACTCCAGTAGCCCAGCCAGTTGGGGTGGTTCAGCCGGTTGTTGCGGCACAGGCCGATGATAGGCCCGCTATGTCTTTTGAGGCCTTGTTGAGGCTGGATAAGTTTACCAAGCTCTTTCCTGTTCATTTCGGCGGTGCATCTTCTGAGGACCCACATGATTACTTGGATCGTTGCCACGAGGTGTTGCGCAACATGGGTATAGTTGAGACCAATGGGGTCGATTTCGCAATGTTCCAGATGACCGATTTTTCCAAGAGATAGTGGAGGGATTATGTGTTGAGTAGACCAGCCGGTTCACTCCACTTACCTTGGATCAATTTTCACAGCTATTTCTGGAGAAGTTCATTCCTTTCACTCTGAGAGAGGATTACCGCAGACAGTTTGAGCGTCTTCAGCAGGGTAGTATGACTGTTACCCAGTATGAGACTCGATTTGTGGACCTAGCTCACCATGCCATTGTTTTACTCCCTACTGAGAGGGAGAGGGTAAGGAGATTCATTGATGGGCTTGTTCAGGCCAATTTTGACCCTTCATTTTAAAATTAATTTATTTATACTTAATAATTTACGATGAATGTTTTTGAAAGTATTTTCTATCAATAAATACTTATTTTACAAAATTAACTTGGTATTAGTAGTTTTGAAATTAATAACTTAGTATCAGTATTATGTAAATATACTTATCATTTTTAGATTATTAAATTGAAATACACCATATATGTTTTATAATTAATTTAGCAAATTATTTCTCAATTTTAGTAAAATAGGTCACTAAGTTAATGATTCGAAGTTAGTGTCATAATTAAGAAGATAAAGTATTTTATAAATAATTATAATAATTAGTAGTATATTTGATAATTATAATTTTACTACATTTATTGGAAATTAATTAAGTTTAATTAAATTAATTTTAAAGGGGGTCAAAACTAAAAAGGCTACAATTGAAATTCTTAATTAAATTACAAGTGGCTATTTTCTATATCAATTCCAGCCCAAAAGACAAGCCCAATCCGGAAAATACCCAGTCCAAACACCCCATCTCTTTTCATCTGGCAATCCGGGTCACTCTCCCTAAGCCAATCATAATCTGCCACGTCGCTCGCCTCTCTCACTCACAAAGAAAGCACAATGAATCTGGACCGTTGATCTATCAGATCAACGACCTGCATTTCATCCCCATTTTTTTCTTTAATTCTAGTATTCCACCAGACGCAATCTCAGCCATCTAAATCCAACAATCCAACGGCCGTGACTTTTTCACATTTTAATTCTTTAATGCCCAAATTTATCAGGGCCGTTGATCGATAGATCCAACGGCCCAGATCCCACTTCTCTCCCTTAAACTTAGAGACAACCCCTAATACCCCTAACCCTAATCATTTACTCCAAATGATCAGCCGCCCCCTTTCCCCTTCTTCGTTACCCATGACTCTCGCTGAATCTTTGCTCATTTCGCCTTTGAGGGTCAAAACCCCAAATTTGAAAACCCTAACCTAAAGATGAAACTTCAAATCATCAGTGGTTTTCAAATCCATGGCATGCATGGCCATCCGTTCTGTCGCTGTACTACGAAACTCATACATTTCTTTCTATTCCATCATTTAATCTTAATAGCCCTATTTGAAGAAGTCAGACCAAAAGGTTTAAACTTCAACTCGCCAGATCTCTTCCTCCATCTTTTCAAATCAAAGTGAGCCTGAGACGCTAGCTGGCTTCAATGTTGATATTCGACACCCAGAGGTCAAATGCAATGACCTCTAGGTATTAGGGTTCTGACCAGTGGTCTCTCGTATCTCAACGGTTAGCTTCCCTCCTTTTAGGTAAAATCCCTAACGATTTCCCCCTCTGTCTCTCTGATTTTCACTCTCATATGCGTGCATCATCTAGTAGTCGTCATCTTCCACTACTGATTTTGAATTATGCTGAAACCCCTAGCCATTAATGGCATTATAAAAGGGGCTTTTAATGCTCTCACCAACCAGGCCTAAGATAACAAGAAAAACCTAACATCTCCAACTTACAGAGCTAACACACTCAATAGACACAAAAATCTATATCGCAATCGCTTAGAAAAATCTCACTATTAGTTCTGAGTAGTAAATGAACTAGGGTTCGAATTAGTTTCTAGTTTCTCTCTAATTCTGAGTATTGCACTGGTCGGGTAAGTTCTTGATCCTATATGGCTAAACAAGAGCCTTTTGTTTGGTTTGCTGCTCAAGAGGAGGTCAATATACCTCCATTCTCTCTCTCTTAATTGTTTCATTTGAAAATCATAAAAGTTCATTGCTTTCTTGATTAACTGCCTAGTTCATAATGATTATTCAGCCTTTAATTTCTTATTTTGGTTTATTATGACTTGTTAATGATCTATGATAATCTGTTATGTTTATCTAATGTTAATTAGGTAGTTGTGTGGCTTTAATGTCCTGAATTTTTGTAATGAGCAGCCCATATGTTTAAGTTGCTTAGCCTGCCTTGATGATTTCTCACCTGCCTAAGACTTCAGACCTCACTCTAATGTTTTATTATAATCTTCATGTTGCATTTTGAGTTCTATTCCTCTTAATGCTCTGTTATAAGCTTTATGCTCATCATGTTGTATTTTGAATTCTGTTCTACTTAGTGTTCAGTTATAAACCCTTATGATTCATCATGTTATATTCTTCTGAGTTCTGTTATGCTATACTTAGGGTGATTGTTGCAGTCTTCATGTTCATCATTTTCATTGAGTTCTATCATGCTATACTTAGGGTTGTTATTGTAGTCTTCTTGTTTAACATGCCATGTTCATTTGGGTTCTATTCTGAACTTGGGATATTGTTAGATAACTTTAGCTAAGGTATATATGTAGTTACATAGGATAACCCTGTCATGCCCCGACCTTGGGGAACGCGACCGGCGCTTAACAGGGATACCCCAGTCGAGCAAGCATGCACAATGTCGTCTACCCAACTTGACCATGAATAAAGAGAAGAATTAATTAGATGGTAAGAGGTCATGTGAACAACGCCAGTTCATTTCCATAAGTTACATCACTAACAAGTCTCCAAAATAGTACACTATACAATCATAGTTAAAGTGGAACAGGTGATACAATTACAACATTTTTAGTTTAACCTTCCCAAAATAAGGTACAACCCACACCATGTCTACGGAGCCTCTAACAGAAACAAAAGAGTGCTACGACAGTAGGCCCTGGCTATACCTCAAAATGCTATGTATAAAGGACAAGAGATACAGGACCCCGAAATAAAGTGAGGCTCACCAAATCTACTGGGAAGAGGGTGTGCTGCTATCAATGATCAATGCCACCTGCAGAGAACCCACCTGCATCCATTAAAGATGTCGTGCCTCACCTGGTTAAGGTTCATGAAACCTGAGTGTTCAAAATGCTTTCGTAAATACTTGTTAGTCCTTAAGTATCCTTTGAATTATCATCATGAATGCTTCACATCCATGTCTAACTGTTAGCTAGTAAACAATCCTTTTGGGATGAATTTTCCTTGAAATATCAGTAGTATTTGTTATGGCCTATCTCCTGTGAGTCAAACTATAGTTGTGTCTGTTGAGGTTGAATGTGGATTAATTCTGTAATCTGAACATGATTTCATCATGATTAACTGTTCAACTCAGTTTGTGTAGTTGATTTAGGTCTGTTCAAGTGTGATGTTTCCTCTATCCTTTACCCCAAATGATACTAACAACCTAATTCTTCAATGTTTGGGATTCATCTTGTCTTGTGAGGTCATAATCTTGATTAAAATTTCTGTATGTGTGGAAGTTTGGTATGAACTTTGTTTACCCTTCATGATTTCACATTTTTGAACACTGTTTTGAACTTATACTCAGTCCTTTCTTTCCCTTGCTATTATGGATTAAATTTAGTATAAAGGAAACCTTCTATTATTACTGGTTGAGTGCAATAACCTGCTTGTATCATTGTCTGAATCGGTACTAAGGATTTCAAGGGATTCAAGTAATGTCATTAACCTAAGTGTATGCTCATCTTTGATCAATGTTAAGGCATTAGTCTCTGTATCCTAAAGCTGTTATAATTCTAAACTACGTGCGTTATTTGTCTATGAGATGTATGATTTCTGTTGTCCAATTTTCAGCAATAACAACATAAGTATTCCTGCTGCCATATGTACCTATAAGTCTGATTTTCAAAACCTGTTCATATGTGTGCCTTACTCATTTAATGCTGAAGTATAGGGACTGTTTCTATGTGTCTATTTCTGTGTTATTTTGCTAAAGAAAGTAGGCTAACGTGGTAGGAAATGTCATAGTGGTTGACTTGCATTGCAATGACCTCATTGGCATTCAAACCTATATGGAAGAGTTAGTCGTTAGTGGTTAAAGGTACTTGGGAGTAGAGTTTAACTCTAGGTTGGGCTGCTCTCCTCGGCACAAGCATTGCCTTGGGCCTTAAGACCATTGGGAACTTTGAAGTGTCGGGGGATTCAAAGGGCATCGGCCTTAAGTGGAACTCTCTCCTTAGCCTTTAGTTTATTGAAACTTATTACTCTCTTTGGGTTTGTGTTTAATGGCAACAAAAGGTATTTAATGTGGGTCATTCACTATACACGACCTCCACATTAGCATGATTCCCTTAGCATTTAGGTATGATTAGTAACCTCTTCTTTAATCTTTGCTTAATGTGATTCCCTTAGCATTTAAACACAATCAGTGATTTCTTTTAATCTTTGTTTACGAATTTTACTTATGGATATGTATACAATACTGTTATTCTAATGCCCTTCTCTTTTATTTTTTGGGCATGTGCAATGATTTGGGCCTGTTGAATTCTTTAAGAACTCAGGCCCAAGTCCAGCTCTATTATGGTCCAAAGGTCTGACGTCGCTCGTCATTGTTACTGCTGGGCCTGCCTTTTGAGGCCCAAACCTACCAGAGTCACTTCTTTCCCTTCACCTCTTTACTTACTGTTTCGTCATTCTTCAGCCGCACTATGTCATTGCTCATCGCCGTTTTCCTATTGTTTTATCTCATTATGTATATGACAAGCATATATTGGATTGAATGTTTATCCTTATCTTTTAATTCATAGAATGACTTCGGCAAGCCTTAAAGAACTTAGGATTAAAAGGAAGCCTTAGTTAACAATTAACTCTATAACTAATAATCACGAGCTTATTATCAATTTATTATGCCTCACTAACCTTCTCCTTAAAAGATTTTTGAAGTCCAAAGGTTTAACAAAGGTGGCACCTCTTTTCAAAGAGAAAACTTGCGATTTAATCTTCCAAAAAGGAATCAACTATTTCGAAGGATTAAGGTACTGCCTCCATAAAACAAAGGCTTTCAAATAGTTTTCTATTTCAAAATCAAGGTATAATCCTAGGATCATTTTCATAACACCTTTTACCATATCAGAATGACATGAACCTCCATGAGTTAGGAAACAAAGTGCTTTAGTTTGGCTTCCTTTTCAGATACAAACGTTTCTATTTTTCGAAATTCTTTTTTTTAGCTTATATATGCTAACAATAAATTCCTAAAGGCTTTTTTCTTTAAATCCATCTTTTTTAAACCATACTCTCCCCTTATAGATATTTTGTCCTAATATATAGTAAGTTATACCCTTGGAACACTAGTTAAGGCATAGTACAAATAATTAACTCCAAATCTAGTCTAAGTCCTATGAAGCTACCCCAGGTAGATTTTAAGGGGTGCCTAACAACTTTCCCTTAAAAGAACAAGAACCCTTACCCATGATCTCACCGGTTAGCATACTAATAAAGAATATAACCTTTAGTAATTAAATAGGTACCCTAGTATACCTTTAAATATTAGGTGGCGACTCTCTTTCATCAACAACAGAGAAATCACAAGTTGAATCTTGTTTTGACTAGTGCAAAGTAGGGTGCAACAACATGACGACTCTGGTGGGGATTCACACTTAGGTTTTGACCTTAGCAGACTTAGACTGAATCTGGCATTTAGATTTATTTGTATATTGCTTTAATTATAGCTAAATTTGTAATTACGTGCTTACCTGCTTTATTTTCTCTTTATGCTTATTGCATACTTATTGTTGTTACACCTTTATCTGTTACTTCTTTACATATACTATCAACACATTTCTTCCTATCTAGTCTTGGCCGTACACTATCACACACAATGACATGCGAGGGTTGTCTTTATAACCCCCCCCCCGAACCTTCTTTTCAAAACTCTCTAGTTTCAGAGAATGGCTTTGTCAGGTCTGACATAAATTCTCATAGCTTTCAGTCCAACTTAAAAGTAGGAAACACTCTACTCTAGCAAAGTAGGTCATATTGGATAAACCTTAGGTGAGTCGGTCCTTGGCATCGACATACAATTAGGGAAGCCACCCTAATGTCGATGGGTCATACACCCAATGACATGATATCTTTGGAAAGACAAACAAACCTGACAAGACACTTATAGATCCGAAGCAAAAACTTACCAAAACCTTTCTTTTACCCACTTCAAAAAATAAAAATCAACCAAAACATCCTCGAGATTAACATGGTGATGGGAGTGCCACACAAGTTGAAGCAGTGGTGGAAGAATATTCGCCGGGAACACGAAGATGAGATTCGGACACACCTGGGGGCACTGACTACTTTGGTAAACATCCGAGCAGACAGGGTGCTTACTCGCCTGCTGATAGAGTTCTGGGATCCGGCTAAGGTGGTGTTCAAGTTTGCCGACTGTGAGGTAGTACCGACATTGAAAGAAGTTACTAGTTTCACGAAGCTGCCATTCAATGGAAGGAAGCCAATACTACTAGTTACTATGCCCAGTTATAGGTTCTTGGATGCTTTAGGCCTGGCTAACAGTCGGGGTCTAAGAAATATCGAGGACGGATGGGTGAGCCTCGACCAGCTGTTCAACAGATTTGGACATCGCGAAAGCTGTGAGTGGTATTCGGGAGAGTTTCAGTGTGATCAAGCAAAGTGGGAAAGTCTCAGGTCTATCACCTTCTCATTGGCACTATTGGGATTATTGGTCTTCCCGTAGAGAAGGGGTCGGATCAACATCAACTTATTACCCGTGGTTCTGGCGACCTTCTGTGGCAACCTTTAAGCTACTTTGGTGCCGATGGTGCTAGCTGAGATTCTGAGGGCCTTGTGCATGTGCACGAGGGTATGATTTCTTTAAGGGTTGTAACTTGCTGCTTCATATATGGGCCACAAAACATTTCTTCCAGCAAGAGGCCACCATTGACTACTTTGTGGCAACAACATGATTCGCAGCCACAATGAGAGGATGAGACATTGGGTCTACCCACACGGGCAAGAAGAGTGGAGGGAAATGCTGATTGATCTAAGTGGAAAATGGGTCAACTAGAAGCTATCATGGTTAGGAGGGAGGGCAATCTTAAGGACTCCTCAGAAATACTTTATTGAGCTGATCGGACTTGAGGGAATCCAACCATACTCACCTCTGTGGGTTCTCAAACGGTTCAGAATGATCCGGGATGTGCCACTATGGACAAGGACAACACTATACGAGGATGAGTACAACAGACAAATTCTGATCCCTAGGATAAGAATGCTCCAAAAAGAGTGGGATGACCTGGTCACAATGCCGATGGGTCAAAACTCGTGGTGCACTCTGAAGTATTATGTTTGGATCACAAGGAAGATGAGTTAGCTAGACCAAGCAGAGAGGGTATAGCCTGGTTGGAGGATGCAATGTTTGCTTTGCAAATCTACCATGAGATCTGCCACATTACCTTGTGACTACCTCAATGCACCGTCAAGTGGTCCCAGGATCCATCAATCACATGTTGCCACATGCTGAAGACGATAACCGGGTAGTGGAGTGCATCCAGATAGAGTCTGGAAAGAGTCGGGAGAAGATTCAGAGGAAGGGTCTGAGTTCAATGATGACGAGGAGGATTTTTAAGAAGACCCGGAAGAAGATCTGGATAAAGAACCAGAAGAAGAGGAGATGGGATATGATTCCAGGGATGGTTACTAGATGTTGGTTGATTCCCCCTTCTTTCTCACTTTGTACCCTTATCCCCAGTTTTCTTTTTACTTTCCTAAAGGGCAAGTTGTTTCAGCCCATGCAGTTCTATGAATATCAGAAATAGTGATGTAATCTTTGTTCCCACTTATCTCAATCCAAAAATTATCAATGAAACAAACCTGCTTCGGATCTAAATGTGTCAAGTCTAATTGTTTGTCAAAAATCTGCGATTTAGGCCTACCTCCTGCAATGAGAGGTCCCACAAATTCTAGGAAAACGTGCTAGTCTTAATGCGTGAATTAATTTCTTTATGTGATGTCCTGCTTGTTGATGGTAGGCTATAATTGCGTATTTTAGTCGCTTATTGCACTCTAATTCATTTCACTTTACTCGTTTTGAACTTTAATTGATAGTGTTTTGCACTTATTGTGTGTTTTATGCCTTGTAGGAGTGTTCTGAGTGATGTAGATGTTGCGGAGCTAACCCGAGCTAATCCTGTTGTCTGTCAAAAGTTAGCTCTATGTATTTTCCCCACTAACGCCCGCATAGCGCGTCACCCTATGTGGCGCGCCTATGCAAATTTTACAGAGTTATTTTCTTATTTCGACTAGGAAAAGGTGATTTCGTCTGGGCCTGACCCTACTTGGTATAAATAAATAGAAAAACATTATTTTCTGGACTTTTGCCATATTTTGGACCTAAGGAGGCTAAGGAGGAGTGGGAAGAACACAAGCACAAGGATTTCATCATCGTTTCTCACTCAAGACCCGAGTTTGGATTGAATTTATGTGTTTCTATACCTTAACTTTATTTGTTATGAATTGCTCCATATCTATAGAGTAGTTCTCTTTAGGGTTTGATGAATTTTGTGTATTGATGATTGTTTGTGGAGTATAACTCTAGTTTTATGTATTGAAGAGTTTTTGGATGAAATCGTTGCATCTATATTCACTTGTTTATGTAATCGAGAGAGGCATAACTTGTGATATTTGTGCATTATATTATTGGTTGAATTCATTAGTTCTTCTTAGTAATTGAAAGAGTCTAGTTGAATCATTGATTAAGCCTAGTTAGGAGGATAATCGAGAGTGGTTCTTGTAAAGACCAATCCACTAGGCAGTCTTGCATATCTTCACGTGCTTAAATTGGTTCATCTCGTGAGGTTGAGACTCAATCGAGAGAGGAGTTTCTGCTGAATGTGTGAACTAATAACTGAGTGAATTCAAGAGACTCACTTAAACATTAGAAGTGAATTGTCTAGAGTTAGATTCCAAACAATTATCTTGAACATATCCTATCAAAACCCTATCTTCTCCCATTGATAACCTTCGTTTCTTGTTCCTTGTTTCAATTGTCATTAGTCAATAGCTTTAGATTATTAGTTAATTTTAGTTAGAAATCATATAAATCTAAATTGTTGATCATTTGGATAGCAATCAAGCTAGAAACTACGAGAATATTGTTTAAATCCAATCCCACTATACCATATTTGATTAGCGAGCATAATTTAGGTGTGTGTTTCGAGCTCGTCACTTGTATAAATGAAGAAACTGACTCCTGCTTCTTTTTTCTTTTCTTTCTTCTTGTTTTTTCTTTATTATTACTCCCCAAAAGAAATGTTGGTTTGTCTCAACCCGAAATTGGTGGAACCACCGTACAATCTAAGATTAAAGGGAAAGATATCAACTATAGAAAACCCGACTGAACATGCTCTGGTCATAGCCGAGAGCTCGGGGGGATTGGGGGAGAAGGACGATACCAGGAATGATGAACACGTGGCCAGGATGGCTCAGGAGATGGAATATTTAAGGGAGTAAGTACAACATATCAGGGAACTAGCACATCTGGCCGTGATAACGCTTCCTCAGCCACCTCGCTTCCCTTCTTTGGATTCAATTCCTGACCACTTTCCTTCCACATCACGCCAAAACAACAACACCCCAACTTCAGTCTCCACCACTGAAGTCATACCTCCAGTAACCCCTGTAAACCCACCAAATCCCCCTATCCACACTCTTTACGTACCACAGTTCGTTCAAACACCACAAAACCCGCCTATCACCACTAACGCAGCTCACACCCCTCCTCGTAATGGAGTCACTTTTACCACTCATCCAATCAGCACACTTGTCTACTGCCGCTCATGAGCGATATGTTCCTCATATATATGCCATTTCTGAACCTACCTTTACAGTGCCTGTCACGTTTAGGGTGCCTTATGAGATTGACCAATACGCCGAGATGAAGAGGGAAGCCAGGCATAAGGAAGAGGAGTCAGTATCTGAGCAGCTGCAAATCTTGAAAAAACAAATGAAGAATCTCCAAGTCGCTCGGGGAAGTGAAAGTTCCGACTATGAGGATCTGTGTATCCATTCGGATGTGGATATGCCAGCAGGGTATAAGCCTCAAAGTTTGATATCTTCGATGGGACGGGTGATCCCCACGCGAATTTGAGGTCATATTGTGACAAGTTAGTCGGAGTGGGGAGGAAGAGAAGCTAAGAATGAAGTTATTTATAAGGAGCCTGACGGGACAAGCACTCACTTAGTATACTCGACAGGATCCGCGAAACTGGAGAACCTGGAAAGATATGGCGGAGGACTTCATGAATCGCTTTCGATTCAAAACAGATCACTCTCGATAGGTTCGCACTGATGAACCTGCAGAAAAAGCAATCTGAGTCATTCCAAGAATATGCACGTCGGTGGAGGTCAGAGGCCGCCAGGGCGCAACCTCCACTAGACGATAGTGAATTAACCAAGTATTTTATCAGAGCCCAGGAAGGGATATACTTCGAAAAAATGATGGGAATGATGGGACAGAAATTCCCCGAGCTGGTCAACATGGGAGATTTCTTAGAAGAAGGCACAAAATCTAGTAAAGTAAAATCCATGGTAGTACTGCAAGCAGCCAGCAAGGCAATCCAATCAGGGTCAATTAGTAGCGGAAAGAAGAAGAAGGAGGATGTCTCAGCAGTTGTCCCTTACTATCAACCCAACCCACATCACGGAAACACTTCTTATTCCCCAAACAACCATTCACCACCATCCACTTATGCTCAGGTCTATAACATCAAGCCATATTACCACCCCCAACCCCAATACAAACCCCCTCTAGCCCACAACAAATCGAACCCACAACGACCATATGCTCCTGTCCATACCATTACCCACAAAAAATGACCCACTTATGCACCACGCCCTTGTACCAATTTGAAGAGAGGGGTCCCAAAAATTATACCCCGGTTGCTGAGCGTCTGGACCAATTGTTCGAGAGATTGAGAAGAGCAGGATTGATACATCCAGTAGAAGAAAAAGTTCCTGAGTATCCTCCAAGTATTTTGATGCAACTAAAAGGTGCGTGTACCGTTCCAACGTGCCTGGCATGATACTGAAGATTGTTTTAAGCTAAAAAATGAGATTGAAACACTGATCAAGAGCGGAGCTATTCAGTGCACTCCGGTGCCGCCCAATGTGAATCGCAATCCGCTGCCAAATCACCGAAACCAGGGAGTCAACATGATCACATTGGACGAAGAATATGATCTGAAGGGAACGACTGTCACAATAGGAAATGCAGAAGCCGACAGGATTCCACCTCAAAGGGCTCCAATGATTACAGTACAAATGAGACCTACAGTGACAATTCAAACTTATCAGCGGCAACATGCCGTTGCTACAGGAGACGAAGTGAGTTGGGAATACAAAACTGTCCCATGGACATACCAGCAGAAGAGGAAGGCCAAGATCATAGACTCTGCCACAACTCATGTATGACTAGGTTCGGGAGATGCTATGTCCCTGAAGATTCAAATTGAGGGGACTTGGGAAGAGAGCAGATTCAAAGAAGGAACATAACAGAACCAGAAGCCACCGAATTTTGGAAGAGAATGTCGACAAAAGAGTACTCCGTGGAGGAGCAGTTGAAGAAAACTCCAGCACAGATATCAATCATGGATTTGCTGATGAGCTCCGACAGTCATAAGGATGCCCTGTTGAAAGTACTAAGCGGGGTAAGTATGTACCAAGAAACACCAACAGTTAGGCGCTGGCCGCGATAATTGGGAAAATGGTTGAAGCAAATATGATCACTTTCAGAAGAGACGAACTTCCCGCCGAAGGCGCAAGTCACAACAAAGCTATTCATATTATTGTCAAATGTGCGGACAAAGTGGTGTCCCGAGTACTAGTCGATGGAGGGTCAGGAGTCAACATTTGTCCGCTTTCTACTTTACGGGAGTTAGGAATCCATTTGAGGGAAGTCAAGGAAAGCCACCTGAGGATAAGGGCCTTTGATTGTTCGCAGAAGGATGTCATCGGACAAATTTATTTGGCTTTGTAGATTGGGCCGGTTTAATTTCCCATATTATTTCAAGTAATGGATATTTCTTCTTTGTACAACTTGCTGCTGGGAAGGCCTTGGATACACATAGCAAGGGCCGTCCCATCCACTCTACACAATGCATGAAATTTGAGTGGGGATGTCAGGAGATCGTGGTCCATGACGAGTGGGGTCACTCCGCTTATTTGGAGCCTGCTGTTTCGTTCATTGAAGGGCTAGACAGAGTTGCTTTCTGTGTAGTGGAAATCATGCAGACCACAGAAATGGAAGAGACTAAACAAAGCATGGGAATGCAGTCATCGTATATATCCAAGATGGCTATGTGGGAGATGATGAAATATGAATACAGACCAGGAACAGGGTTGGGAGCTAGGTTGGACGGGATCACAGAGCCAATTAAACCTAATGGGCAGAAAAGAAGTGCCGGCATAGGATATCAGCCTCCGGTGGGGAAAGCTCAAACCGGTAGCTCCAGGAAAAAGGTTTTTATGGGCCAGAGTTCAGTACCTGAAGATGATATCATCGATAGAATGGGAAAGCTGTTCGTGAATATGATTGAAGAATGCTGTGAAGGGACTGACATCAAGACACCGACCATCAGGGATGCTGAACTTGGGGAAGAGCTGCGGAATACCGCAAGTCCATATCTGGTTCGCCGTGAGTCTTGGTAGTATGGAACTGAAAAAGTTTTCTTTTTGAAAAGCGCACGGTCAATTGAGGCATGCACTGTGTCTGTACCTTTTTGTCATTTGCCTCTTTTGAATGCTTAGACGCTCCTCTTTTGATGAAATAAAAAGAATCATTTTCTTAAAATATTGCGAATTTATTTACCACTTCATTTACACTTAGTTTTTCCTTTTCAGTAATCAAAACGATAAAAACCCGCGTTCCACGATTGTGACATGTAATGAAACCGTCGAGCGCAACGACCCAGATTACGAGGAGTATAACAAGAGTATGGTGCCAGAAAATCTCCCACAAGAGATCGAACAGCTGGAGAGTTGGAATAAGCCCAACCTCGATGAAACAGAAGTGGTCAACCTCAAAAATGAAGGAGACATGAAAGAAACTAGAATCAGCATTCATCTAGAAGCCAAGCAGAAGGAAAAACCGGTTGAGCTCCTCCGACAATACGCTAATGTGTTCACATATGATGACATGTCGGGATTAAGAACTTACGTTGTCTCGCATCGACTGCCTACCGACCCTTCCAGACCTCCGGTCAAGCAGAAACCCAGAAAATTCAAACCTGATTTAAGTCTGAGGATAAAGGAAGAGGTGACCAAGCAGATAGAGGCGAATGTGATAAAGGTCATCAATTATCCCAGCTGGTTGGCAAATATCGTCCCAGAACCCAAGAAAGACAGAAAGATCAGGATATGCGTGGATAATCGAGATCTCAACAAAGCTAGTCCAAAGGACGACTTCCTTTTACCAAATATCCACATCCTCATCGACAACTGCGCGAAGCATGAACTGCAGTCGTTTGTGGATTGTTTCACTAGGTACCACCAAATCTTGATGCACGAGGAAGACGTAGAAAAGACAGCCTTCACCACAACTTGAGGAGTTTACTGCTATAAAGTCATGCCGTTCGGTCTCAAGAACGCTGGTGCCACCTACATGAGGGCCATGACGACCCTTTTTCACAACATGATTCATAAGGAGATTGAAGTATATGTGGATGATGTCATTATCAAGTCTCGAAAGAGTTCAGAGCACTTGGACGATTTGAGGAAATTTTTTGAGCGCCTGCGGAGGTATAATTTGAAATTGAATCTGGCAAAGTGTGCATTCAGAGTCCATGCTGGAAAACTATCTGGCTTCATTGTAAGTAGGAAAGGGATAAACTGGACCCTTCAAAAATCAAGGCCATTCAGGAATTGCCACCACCAAAGAGAAAGAAAGATGTGATGAGTTTCCTGGGCAGACTAAATTAAATCAATTGCTTCATAGACCAGTCTATGGTCATCTGCGAATCCATCTTTTAGTTGCTGAAAAAACGATGCTGCCACAAAATGGACAGAGAAGTGCCAGAAAGCCTTTGACAGAATCAAGGAGTATTTGTCAAATCCACCACTGCTGGTTCCCTCCCCCCCCCCC
>MCJB01021069.1:407834-436858 GCA_002018475.1 Nicotiana obtusifolia
CCCCCCAAAGCTCGGGAAGCCATTGTTACTATATCTATCAGTCTTGGATAACACTATTGGTTGTGTGTTGGGACAACATGACGAAACTGGGAGAAAGGAGCAGGCCATCTACTACTTAAGTAAGAAGTTCACGCCTTGTGAGGCCAAATGTACTTTGATATAACACACTTGTTGTGCTCTGACTTGGATCGCCAAGAATCTAAGGCTTTACTTGTTAGCATGCACGACGCATCTGATATCCCGGCTCGATCCGCTCAAGTACATCTTCTAGAAGCTGATGCCGACCGGAAAGCTCGCTAAATGGCAAATTCTCCTCAGCAAATTTGACATTGTGTACATAACTCAGAAGGCTATGAAGGGGAAAGCTTTAACTGACCACCTCGCAGAGAATCCGGTGGATGGGGATTACGTGCCACTCACTACGTATTTTTCCAATGAAGAAGTACTATTTGCCGGGGAAGATATCACAGAATCATAACCTGGATAGAGAATATTTTTCGATGGAGCAGCAAACTTTTAAGGAGTCAGAATTGGGGTAGTCCTAATTTCGGAATCCAGACAGCACTATCTAGCATCGGCAACGATAAGATTCCCTTGTACCAATAATATGGTTGAATACGAAGCGTGCATCCTTAGGATAAGAATGGCAGTCAACATGAACATCACAGAACTTTTGGTTATGTCAAGAACCTTCCATACCTGTACTGCGTGAAAGAGCTTGGCAAGAAGTTCACGAAGATTGGGTTCAAACACGTCCCCAGCATTCAGAATGAGTTCGCAGACGCCCTTGCAACTCTATCATCCATGATTCAACATCCAGACAAGAACTACATCGACCCTATCGAGGTAGAGATCAGGGACCAACATGCCTATTGTTTCTATGTAGATGAAGAGCTAGATGGTAAGCCATGGTATCACAACTTCAGGAAATTCCTTGCAACCAGAGAATTCTCGAAGAATGCTACTAATAGTCAAAAGCGAGCCCTCAGGAGGTTGGTGAACCACTTTTTCCACAACAGGGAAGTCCTATAAAGGAGGACCCCAAATTTAGGTTTGTAGAGATGTGTAGGTGCTGTTGAGGTGACTAGGTTATTGGAAGAAATACATGCAGGAACGTGTGGATCCCACATAAACGGGTTCATATAGGCCAAGAAGATCTTGAGAGCTGGATACTTTTGGATGACTATGGAAAGCGATAGTATCCGCTATTACATAAGTTTCACCAGTGCTAGATTCACAGGGATTTCATCCGGGTTCTGCCAAATGAGTTAAACGTGATGGGTTCACCCTGGCCTTCACCTCTTAGGGCATGGGCGTGATTGGATCCATAGAGCCCGCCACATCAAATGGGCATCACTTCATCTTGGTAGCTATGGACTACTTCACTAAATGGGTCGAAGCATCTACCTACAAGGCCGTCACAAAAAGGGTAGTGGAGGATTTCGTCCGAAGCAACGTCATCTGCAGATTCGGAATACCGAAGTCTATCATCATTGACAATGCCGCCAACCTCAATAGCGACCTCATGAGAGAAATCTATGAGAAGTTCAGGATTCTCCACTGCAACTCCACAACCTACAGACCACAAATGAACAGGGAAGTCGAGGCCGCCAACAAGAATATCAAGAGGATTCTACGAAAGATAGTGGGCAATCACAGGCAATGGCACGAGAAATTATCTTTCGCCTTTCTGGGTTATCGGGCCACCATGAGAACTTCCACTAGGGCAACGACGTACATTTCAGTATTCAACAATGAAGCTGTGATACCCACAGTAGTCAAGATACCATATTTAAGGGTCATTCAAGAGGCCAAGTTGGATGACGCAGAGTGGATACGGGTCAGACAGGAGCAACTCATGCTCATCAATGAGAAAAGAATGGATGCGGTATGTCATGGTCAGCTATATCATAACCGGATGACTAGCGCATTTAACAAGAGGGTGAAGTCTCGTCAGTTTGCACTCGGGCAGTTGGTCCTGAAGAAAATCTTTCCCCACCAAGAGGAAGCCAAAGGAAACTTCGCACCAAACTGGTAAGGTCATTACGTGATTCACCGAGTATTATCCGGTGGAGCGCTAATATTGGAAGAAATGGATGGATGAATCAACACGAAGCCCATCAACTCAGACGCAATCAAGAGATACTATGTTTGAAGACAAATAGAGTTAGGTTTTTACTGTAACAAACTATGTTCAACTCGATTTCCTACGGAGCGATACGTAGGGAACTCACGTAAGGTTCAATTTTTCTCCCTCTTTTCTTTTGTAATAGAAAAACCAAATATCACTTCTGTATATTGCTCTGGAACTACGCCGACTTGATTTTCTCAAAAAGGAATACGTAAGCAATCCTCATCGGATTCAATTGTCTTTTGTAATTGAACTATGCTCTGGCCTGATTCCATTTGGATACATAGGCAGTCTGAGTCAGACTCGGCCATTTCATGCTTAATCACATCATTTTTGCATCTATTGTAATCGAACTACGTCTTGGCCTGAGTTCATTTGGATACGTAGGCTGTCTGAGTCAGGCTCGGTCATCTTCATCATTTTTTCATCATCTACGAACTACGTTTAGACATGATTCTGTTTTGGATATGTAGGCAACCTGAAAGGGTTTGTCATAACCTTAGGGAAAACCTTTGTAATGCAATAGTTTGAACTAGGACACAGACGCAATGACAAGCAGCCCCGTCATCAAGCAACTCGAAGGATCGACATCAACGAGACAGTTTTCAAGAAGAGACGCTCGCGTGTGGAGAACTTTTCGTAACATGTCATAATCTGGAACGATGACATTTGTCTTAAACCAATGCTTTTCAAAATTGTTTTTGTAAAGATACAGTAATTTGTTCCACCTACCAAACTTCGTGGCGTAACCATATCAAAGGCCGGGGAAAACCAACACTGTGGTTGACACAAACCAACTTCCTCGCTCCCACTAAGAACTTTTTCTTTGAGTGCAGGGTCAACAAGAAGCGTTGAGACCACACTGGGGCAAATGACAAATCCACCATCTTCCCAAGATTATCTCCCTTTACTCCCTTGAATTTTTTTGGTACACCTAAAGCTAATCTTTGAATCCTTTGCAGGTACCTCAGAGTCTGACCGCTGATGCGGAAAGGGCACTGTATATAGCAAACCATATGCTCAACCAATCGAAGCACCTTGTACAAAACGAACCTTTGGCTTCACCAATTCAAGCCCTGTATATAGTAAACCGCCCGCTCAACCAATCGGAGCACCTTATACAAACGAGCCAGCGGCTTCACTAGTTGAAGTCCTGTATATACCAAACCGTCAGCTCAATCGATCGGAGTGCCCTGTACATATCAGACGTCGCCTTCGCCAATCGGAGCCTTATATATAGCAAACTGTTCATTCCGCCAACAGAACAATTCGCACCGCCGCTCCATCGCAACGGAGGCTAGCATAGACAATCACAAACCTCGTCATTGGCGTTCTGCCAATCGATGGCCGCAACTTAGCTTCGCAGTCAAGAGTATCTCTTGAGCATGCTTTTTTTTCCTTTGCTATTACTTTGAAATGTTTTGACGTTTTGCTCATGCAGCTTCAAGAATGATTACGGTTTAAGTCAATCACTCTCAAGCGGAGATTATTTTATATTTTTTTTAGCACAAAGCTCTCTCAACAAGCGGAGACACACTCCATAAATCAAGAGCTCCCAATAAGCGGAGACACTTTTCAACGCTCCGATAGTTGCGGAACAGTACATAGCCCAGCTAATAAATCAAGTCAAGATCAAGTATCCCATCATCCCGATCCCAAATAACACCTCGCTGGCAGCCAGGCATCATCATTCCTACATCATTTACATCACATCTTAATATATTCTGCATTGCAATATATGGGTATGTGTGTATTTCATTTTTGCTGGAACAAATATCGATGTGGAACTCTTTCTAAGAAGCAAACCAAACTACAATCTTATGAGGGACAACAAACTCATTACCGGGCCAAAGATCCAAGTTCAGACACAAAACGACTAGTGGAACTCCAAATCCTTCAAGTCAAGCCGCAAATTCAAGCCATCACGAGTGCCCAATCCTCCGTCTCACCATATCGCCATAATAAGATACTGGGGAAGTTCCTGCGAGTATTGCTTCCTCAAAAATTTTCACTCCAGAACTACATGAGGCTTGATCCTCATTAAGATCGAGGTATGTAAGCAATTTAAAGCCAGAATTCGGCCCCCAATTCCTCCAAAAATCTTCCTGAAATCTTCCTTAACTCTCCCTAAATCATGCAATCCATAATCTTCCTTAAATCCATATGCCGCTCCCGCAATGCATGCTTAAAGTCAGGACAAAATTGGCTTTGGTTAATTTTCTTTGCCAGAAAACTCTTTCATCGTCTCCGATTAAAGAGGGTCAGCTGCTGACGGCCAATTTTGACCCTCCCTTTTAAAATTAATTTATTTATACTCAATAATTTACGATGAATGTTTTTGTAAGCATTTTCTATCAATAAATAAAAATTAACTAGGTATTAGTAGTTTTGAAATTAATAACTTAGTATCAGTATTATGTAAATATATTTATATTTGTATATTATTAAAATGAAATACACCACATAGATTTTATAATTAATTTAGCGAATTATTTCTCAATTTTAGTTAAATAGTTCATTATGTTAATAATTCGAAGTTAGTGTCATAATTTAGAAGATAAAGTATTTTATAAATAATTATAACAATTAGTAGTATATTTGAAAATTATAATTTTACTAAATTTATTGGAAATTAATTAAGTTTAATTAAATCAATTTTAAAAGGGGTTAAAACTAAAAAGGCTACAATTGCAATTCCTAATTAAAATACAAATGGCTATTTCCTAAATCAATTCCAGCCCAAAAGACAAGCCCAATCCGAAAAATACCCAGTCTAAGCACTTAATCTCTTTCCATCTTGGCAATCCGGGTTACTTTCCCTAAGCCAATCATAACCTACCATGTCACTCTTCCTCACACTCACAAAGAAAACACAATGAATCTGGACCGTTGATCTATCAGATCAACGACCGTCATTTTATCCCCATTTTTTCTTTAATTCTAGTACTCCACCAAACTTAATCTCAGTCGTCCAAATCCAACAATCCAACGGTCGTGACTTTTTCACATTTTAATTCTTTAATGCGCAAATTATCAGGGTCGATGATCAATAGATCCAACAGCCCAGATCCCATCTCTCTCTCTTAAACTTAGAGACTACCCCCCAAAACCTCTAACCCTAATCATTCACTCCAAACACTCAGCCCCCCCCCCCTTTCCCCTTCTTCTCTCTTCTCTCTCAATCTCTCAGACCCGTCAATCATCCAAAAGGGTGAGACTTCAACTCGCCAAATCTACTCCTCCGTCTTTTCAAATCAAAGCGAGCCTGAGATGCTAGCTGGCTTCAATGTTGATATTCGACACCCAGAGGACAAATGCAATGACCTCTTGGTATTAGCGTTCTGACCAGTGGTCTCTCGTGCCTCAACGATTAGCTTCCCTCCTCTTAGAGAAAATCCCTAACTATCTCCCCCTCTGTCTCTCTGATTTTCACTCGCCTATGCTTGCATCATCTAGTAGTCATTATCTTCCAGTATTGAATTTGAATTCTACTGAAACCCTAAGCCACTAAAGGCACTATAAAAGGGGCTTTCAATGCTCTCACCAACCAGACCGAAGACAACAAGAAAAACCTAACATCTCCAACTTACAGAGCTAACACACCCAATAGACACAAAAAGCTATCACGAAATCGCTTATAAAAATCTCACTTTTAGTTATGAGTAGTAAATTAAACTAGGGTTCTAATTAGTTTCTAGTTTCTCTCTGATCTTGAGTATTGCACTGGTCAGGTGAGTTCTTGTTCCTATACGGCTAAACAAGAGCCTTTTGTTTGGTTTGCTGCTCAAGAGGAGGTCAGTATACCTCCATTCTCTCTCTTAATTATTTCATTTGAAAATCATGAACGTGTCATTGTTTTCCTGATTAACTGCCTAGTTCATAATGATTATTCAGCCTTTAATTGCTTATTTTGGTTTACTATGACTTGTTAATGATCTATGATAAGCTGTTGTGTTTATCTAATGTTAATTAGGTAGTTGTGTGACTTTAATGACCTTAATTTTTGTAATGAACAACCCATATGTTTAAGTTGCTTAGCCTGCCTTGATGATTTCTCACACTCGCCTAAGACTTCAGACCTCACTATAATGTTCTATTATAATCTTCATGCTGCATTTTGAGTTCTGTTCCTCTTAATGCTCTGTTATAACCTTTATGCTCATCATGCTGTATTTTGAATTCTGTTCCACTTAATGCTCAGTTATAAACCCTTATGATTCATTATATTATATTCTCTTGAGTGATGTTATGCTATACTTAGGATGATTGTTGCAGTCTTCATGTTCATCATTTTCCTTGAGTTCTATCATGCTATACATAGGGTTGTTATTGCAGTCTTCATGTTTAACATGCCATGTTCTTTTGGGTTCTGTCATTCTGAACTAGGGATGCTGTTAGATGACTTTAGCTAGGGTATGTATGAAGTTACATAGGATAACCCTATCACGCCCCGACCTTGGGGAGACAAGGATACCCTAGTCGAGCAAGCCTGCACAATCTCGTCTATCCAACTCACCCATAAATAAAGGGAAAAATACATTTAATTAACTAGACGGTAAGAGGTTATGTGAACAACGTTAGTTCATTTTCATAAGTTACATCATTAACAAATCTTCAAAATAGTATACTATACAATCATAGTTAAAGTGGAACAGGTGACACGATTACAACATTTTTAGTCCTTCCCAAAACAAGGTACAACTCACACTACGTCTACGGAGTCTCTAACAGAAACAAAAGAGTGCTACAACAATGCCGGTAACAAGGTCCCGGCTATTCCTCAAAATTCTATGTACAAAGGACAAGAGATACAGGACCCCGAAATGAAGTGGGGCTCACCAAATCTGCTGGGAAAAGGGTGTGCTGCTATCAATGATCAATGCCATCTGCTGCGTGCGAAATCACCTGCATCCATTAAAGATGCACCCCCCCTGCAAAAAAGACGTTAGTACTATTACGCGGCGCCTTCCTGATGTTCTTTGTAAGGGCAACGTAAGGCTAAGCAATCGATGTCAGTCTGATTGCTGTCCGCCAACTGAGGTCCCCTCAGTACGCTAGACTAGATTGTCAGTGCCGTACGGGAAAACCAATATCGTGAGCAATGAGAGAATTGAGAGATGTAGAGAAAATTGAGAAAAGAGCTTGCTTGTATAAATGAAAGGGTATTACAAATGCTACAAGGTGTCGAGGGGAGAGACACCAGTACAGAAAAATGCTTGCTTGCTAGAGAGAGTTTTGAATGCTTGTTCCCCCCTAATAATGCTTAAAATAAATAAACTAAAGTTACATGAGTTGACCTAAGAAAGATGTAAATGGATACTAAAAGAAAATAAAGTAAATCTATTCTATATTTACAAAGAAAAGGACTTAGTCTTCTACAAAGTAGAAACAAGTCCGTCAGCAGCAACTTTGTCATTCGGCTCAGTGTCCGCTCGCGCCGTTGTCTGCGCGTACGGCATTGTGGACATCTTCCTGTGGCTGGGCACTGGCGCTGGTTGTCAGTAGGGTGATAGAGGCGCTTGCGCGCTTGTCACTTGGAGTTGCCAAGACCACAGGGCCGATCGTGGCGCTAGGCGTTGGGAGGCTTGCCAGAACGCCACGGGGCGCGTCCAAGGGGTCATGGGCATGGCTGGAAAGCCACCCATGACATTCTCCCCCACCTGAGTTGGCGACGTCCTCGGCGCCTTACTTGCAAGGTAATCATCAATTAGGCTCTTGAAGGCTTTGAGGTTTGTCCTCCTCTCCCAAGTATTCTCTTCTGCATCACGTCCCTGCCATTTCACCAAGAACTCTTGGTGATCTTTCCTGGAGGCATGAATCACTCTATCATCAAGGATAGCTTCAGCACACCTTTTCCCAGCTGAATTGGGGCCTCGAATACTGGGGATTGTGAGTTGGCTCCGTGAAGGATCCTCCGTATCTTCCCGAAAAGGTTTCAGGAGACTAACATGGAAGACAGGATGAATTTTCTACCAAGCTGGGGTATCCACCCGGTATGCAACTTTTCCAATGCGCCTTTCAATGGACAAGGGTCCAATATATTTTTGCAACAGGCAAGGGTCATGGACTCCCGCAAATAAGTACCGCTTTGGGATCTTGACCATCACTTTGTCTCGTACATGATATTCAACAAAGCGACGATTTTGATCAGCATGCTCTTCATCCGCTTTTGGGCTTTGACAAGATAGCTCCGCACTATCTCCAAATTTCGCTTCCATTCTCTTGAGAAGCTAGCAGCTCGAGGAGGCTTTGCCATGTTTGGAGCATTCACAGTGTGTGGGAGTAGCGGTTGCTATCCGGTAACAATTTCAAAAGCGCTCTTGTTGTACTAGAGCTATTTTGTGAATTGAAACACTATTGAGCAGCATCCAAAAGCTTCATCCAATTCTTCTGTGAACCAATTACAAAGTGGCGGAGATATTCCTCCAGCATGCCGTTGAACCGCTCCATCTGGCCATCAGATTGCAGATGAAAGCTTGAACTGTGGCTTAGTTTTGACCCACGACACTTGAAGAGTTGAGTCCAGAAGTTGCTAGTGAAGTGCGAGTCGCGATCACTAACGATATCTTTGGCAGACCCCAATATTTTACGACATGAGAGAAGAAGAGTCGAGCTGTATCTTCTGCTGATATATACTGTGGGGCTGCTATAAAGGTAGCATACTTGGAAAACCGATCCACCACAACCAAGATAGTTGTAAGATCCCCGACCTTGGGCAAGCTGGTGATGAAATCCAGAGAAACGCTTTCCCTAGGTATCTTTGGGACAGCCAGTGGTTCCAAGAGTCCTGCTTGTGTCAGACGATCCGACTTGTCCTTTTGGCATACTAGACAAGTTTTCACGTACTGAGCGACGTTGTCGGCCATTTGAGGCCAATAATATGCACGGCGAAGTAACACCATGGTGCGTTCTTCACCAGGATGACCGACCCACAAAGTGTCATGGCATTCCGCCAGAAGGGTCCTTCGCAGATCTCCTCCTTTAGGGACATAAAGTCGGTTTCCTTTCACTCTCAGAAAACCATCTTCTGTGTAGAACTGGCGAGTCTTGCCTTGTTCTACCAAAGTAACCAAATACTGTGCAGCAGGATCCTTGATAAGGAGACCCAGTATCTGGTCTTTGATGTTGGTGGTTACTTCGCTCCCCCTAAGGGTGGCGAGTAGGCACACAGATGCAAGATCCGCCCTCCGACTGAGTGCATCAGCAACTTGGTTAGTCTTCCCACTGTGGTACTCCAAGTTGAAGTGAAATTCTGCTAGAAGCTCCTGCCACCTGGCCTGTCGACCAGTCAGCTTCGGCTGGGTCAGGAAATGGCTAACAGCTGTATTATCTGTCTTGACCACGAACAGGGTTCCTAGCAGATAATGCCTCCAAAGGCGTAGGCAATGGACTACAGCCAATAATTCTTTCTCGTGGGCGGCATAGCGCCGCTCTGCATGCTTTAGCTTCCGGCTCTCATATGCTACAGGATACCCATCCTGTAGCAAGACTCCACCAAGTGCATAATCGGAGGCATCCGTCTGTACTTCAAATGGCTTGGCCAAATCAGGGAGGACCAAGACGGGACTATTAGACATAGCCGCTTTCAAGGCGTTGAAGGCCTTTGCTCGCCTGGATCCCCAATCCCAAGGTGTGGCCTTCTTGAGGAGTTCTGTTAGCGGTACTGCAATGAGAGAGTAGTTCTTCACAAAACGGCGATAGAAATTGCATAGGCCAAGGAACGCCCTCAAGGCGTGGACGTCCTTAGGCGGCGGCCAATCTGTGATAGCCTGAATCTTTTATTGGTCCATCTTGATCCGCCTTTCCTCAATGACATGTCCGAGGAAGTCGATCTGTTTTTGAGCAAATGAGCATTTGGAGAGCTTCACATATAATTCATGCTCCCGCAATCGTGATAAGACCTTTCGCAAATGCTAATGTTCCTCGAATGTCTAGCTATATACAACAATGTCGTCCAAGTAGACCACCACGAATTCATCAATATATTCCCGAAAGACTTGGTTTATCAGGGTGCAGAATATGGCTGGTGCATTAGTCAAGCCGAATGGCATCACCAGGAAGTCATATGACCCATACCTCGTCACGCACGTCGTCTTGTGCTCGTCGCCCTCTGCGATTCGCACTTGCCAATAACCAGTCTTTAGGTCTATCTTGGTGAACACCACCACACTACCCAATCTATCGAACAAGTCGGCCATGAGTGGTATAGGGTACTTGTTCTTCACAGTGATTTTGTTTAGGGCCTGGTAATCTACACATAGCCGTAAACTCCCATCATGTTTCTTTTGAAATAGCACAGGGGACCCGTATGGGGACTTAGAGGGTACGATGATCCCTGTGTGTAGCATTTTTGTTAATTGTCTCCGAAGCTCGGTGAGTTTGAGTTGTGACATTTTGTATGGCGCCCGGGAAGGTGGCTTCTCACCCAGCACCAACTCAATTTCGTGGTCCACAGTACGCCTCGGCGGAAGACGCTTTGGCATGTCTTGTGGCATGACATCTTCAAATTCCAGTAACAACTCCTTCACAGGTGCAGGAAGAGGACCCGATGAGCGTTCTATATCTTCGATGCATAGAGTAGCCCAGACTGTAGGTTCATGTCTTTTGACCCCCTTCTTCAACTGCAAGGCAGATATGTTTTCCACGGCCATCTTCGAGGGCATGCACGGGATGGAGCAGGGCTTGGCCCCGTTTGTCCCCATCATCAGTAATATGTCTGCATATGGCACAGACATGGTGTTGGTTTGCCTCAGGAATTCCAATCCCACTATCAACTCGAAGTCGTCTATGACCACCACCTGCAAGTTGATTTTTCCTTCAGAAGAGCCAAGTTTCACTAGCACATCTCTAGCTATTCCCCCAACTGGTTGAGGAGGTGAGTTGATAGCTTTAACACGACCTCTGCCCTTTCCTACGACTAGTCCAAGGCATTCCACCTGAGTCGAGGCTAAATAGTTGTGGGTTGCACCCGTGTCTATCATTGCTCGAATAGGTTTGCCATTTAACTTCACCTCGACGAACATTAAGGTCCGCTCCTGTTTGGGAGGGGTCTTCTCGGCCGCCTTATTTTTCCCTTTCTTGTTGATTGGACAGGGGTCCTTCTTTTTACGGATACCAGCACTGGTCTCCGCCAAGGTGTCAGAAAAAGAGCCAACAATTGCATTGAAGGCACCTACCGGCTCAGTCTGACCCGCGTCATCAGATTCATCATCTGTCCCATCATCAACAACTTGCTAAGCATTCATTTGTGCATGTGGGCACTCGTTATTCTAATGTGGTCCGCCACAATGACGACACCCTGAAGGGGGTTTTCTCCCCCGATCATTGTTGGTAGATGCAGTGCTGGTACTGCCTGAGGAGGGAGCCCTAGATTTGTTTGCACTCCTATCTCCTCCACTTCTGCTAGGGCCACCAGTACTTGAATGACCCCCTTTATATCCTCCTTTGACAGGATGTTAAGGCCTATTCTTTCGAGCTTCCACTTGATAGTCCCCAAGGCATTCCGCTGCTTGGATCGCCTTTGGTAATGTGTCTACCCTTTGTCTTTGGAGTTCCATACGAGCATAGGGTTTCAAACCTTCCAGGAAGGTGAAGAGTTTGTCCTTGTCCCCTATGTCACTTATACTCAACATAAGTGTAGAGAATTCTCGACGTAGTCCCGCACTGACTTGGTCTGGCGGAGCTCCTGTAGTTTCCTTCTTGCATTATACTAAATATTTTCTGAAAAGAACTGTAATCGTATGATAGCCTTTAGTTCCGCCCATGTATCGAGAGTATCCTCACTGGCCCTGATGGCTTCGTATTTCACCCGCCACCAGAGTTTAGCATCACCTTGAAGATACATGGCAGAAGTTGCCACCTTCTTAGCTTCTTCTAGGCCTCCCACGGCATCGAAATACTGCTCAATGTCAAAGATGAAATTCTCCACTTCTTTGGCATTTCGAGCCCCACTGTATGGTTTAGGCTCAGGAATTTTCAGTTTCTGTTTCACGGGAGCGAAGTTCATAGCACCCCCGATTTGGTTCTCGCTTCCTCGAAGCAGGCCCTGTAAAGCAGCATTGACAACATTGAGCTGGCCTGTCAAGTTGTCTATGGTCTGTTGCATGGCAGTCTTCCTGTCTGCCTCTTGTGCCCTGTGGGCTAAATCTTCTGCACGCTCCTGCTGAAGGCCCTCAAATTTCCCAAAAATTTTGGCTGCTTCTGTGGCTGCCGTTTTCCAGTCTCCTTCCGAGTCGCGGCTAACATTTTCAATGTCAATTTTGGCCTGGTGCATCCTGCGATCCAGGTCATCCAACCTTTGTAGTAGGCTGGTTTGTAGGTCAGGCATAGTTTCCACAATGGGCCGTAATGCGTCAACCGTCTGTTCGAGGACAGTGATCCGATCCCCGTAATTCACCATGGTCAGAAATGGTGTAATGGCAATGCGTTCCCTCGTCCAATGTCGAGCCTAGGCTCTGATACCAACTATTACGCGGCGCCTTCCTGAGGTTCTTTGGAAGGACAACGCAAGGCTAAGCAATCGATGTCAGTCCGATTGCTGTCCGCCAACTGAGGTCCCCTCCGTACGCTAGACTAGATTGTCAGTGCCATACGGGAAAACCAATATCATGAGCAACGAGAGAATTGAGAGCTATAGAGAAAATTGAGCAAAGAGCTTGCTTGTATAAATGAAAGGGTATTACAAAAGCTACGCGGTGTCGAGGGGGAGAGATACCAGTACAGAAAAATGCTTGCTTGCTAGAGAGAGTTTTGAATGCTTGTTTCCCCCTAATAATGCTTAAAATAAATAAACCAAAGTTACATGAGTTGACCTAAGAAAGCTGTAAATGGATACTAAAAGAAAATAAAGTAAATTTATTCTATATTTACAAAGAAAATGACTTAGTCTTCTACAAAGTAGAAACAAGTCCGTCAGCAGCAACTGAGGAGAATAATTACACTTCACTCCTACACCAGCATGTGTAGTTTCGGGGTTAGGCTATTTCAACCTACCTTTCCTCGGTGACTAACGATACTCCAGAAGTGTTTATTATTAAAAGGATTTACAACTCATTCAACATCTTTTACATGCCTCTTTGTTTCATTGGCACTAATGGCCCAAAATGTAATATCATTCTTGGCACGTTGGTCGTATTTCATATTTCATGCTCACTTCTTTCACTTTCAAACATCATCACAGATCATCGACAACAAAGCATTTCTATTCAAGACTTGTACACGTGTGAGCAAGTAAGAGTCTTAAGCACATTGAGATTTCTTATACAATTTGGCATCATAGCTTTCATTAGAATCACGACTTGAAGTTATAACATTTAGATATGCAACCCATACCTTAAACACATTCTCAAATAGTAACACAACATAACAAGAACATTTGGAATACGTATTGAACACATATATCTTTTGACACAAGGCTTATTCGGAATAATCAATTTATCATGAGCAACTCGAGACTTACAAGGACATTGTGAGGTTCAATTCTAAAAGAGGAGTTTAGCTAACATTCCTTGCTTGAGCTTTCTTTATTTTAATACAACGTTCCGAAACTCCTAGCGGCTTCAATCTAATTAAAGACATGACAAAATTTAACTATAATTAGGAAGATTCTCGGGGGTTCAGCTCATTGAGCATTTACTCAAGCACTAGGTGTGCATTAAGGTCTCAATGTCCTCCTATGGTGGATTCCTTTACCACATTCTCAACCCCTACTTCTATAAGCCACCCACAATTACTCCACAACCTCCCTACCACCTATATTAGTACATGTATTCATAAACAACAACCCTCATTCTCAAAACCTTCCTCCCTATTACCTATTCCCAAACAAAATATCGATATTGAAGGTTAGGGCTAGAATCTTACCTTTTGGTTGAAAACCTTGTGAGCTTTCTTGTTGAATTTCAAGGCTTGAGCAAGATTTTGGATGAAAAATTAGCTTAGGGATTTCTCCTCTCACTCTAGGGAACTTCATCTCTTTAAAAATATCAGATATTCCCTTCAAAAATGGTCTCTTACGTCTATTTATCGGGATACGGTCGGGTTATAAAAATAGAAGAATGGACCCTTCGAAATTCGGATCGCGCTACAGACCAGGCTAGGCGAGCTCTGCAGCAACCTACACACCAGCCTTCGCGAGGGATATAGCACGGTCTAGCGCGCTAGGAGCTGGGCGACGCGAGGTCGAAATGATGCAACTCCCCAACGAACTATGCAACCCAAAAAGTCCAAAAATAGAATACATTAGCCTACCTAGGCACCACGGAACCTTAAATTACTTGCCAGAAATTTACGGGGCCTTACAAACCCTACCTCACCTGGTTAAGGTTCATGAAACCTGAGTGTTCAAAATGCTTTCATAAATACTTGTTAGTCCTTAAATATTCTTTGAATCCTCACCATGAATGCTTCACATCCATGTCTAACTGTTAGCTTGTAAACAGTCCTACTGGGATGAATTTTCCTTTGAATATCAGTAGTATTTGGTATGATTAGCCTATCTCTTGTGAGTCAAACTATAGTTGTGCATGTTGAGGTTGAATGTGGATCCATTATGTAATCTGAACATGACTCCATCATGATTAACTGTTCAACTCAGTCTGTGTAGTTGATTTAGGTCTGTTCAGGTGTGATGTTTCCTCTATCCTTAACCCCCAATGATACTGATAACCTAATTCTTCAATGTTTGGGATTCATCTAGTCTTGTGAGGTCATAATCTTGATTAAAATCTCTGTATGTGCAGAAGTTTGGTATGAACTTTGTTTACCCTTCATGATTTCAAATTTTTAACACTATTTTGAACTTATACTCGGTCCTTTTCTTTCTCTTGCTATTCTGGATTGAATTTAGTATAAAGGAAACCTTCTATTATTACTGGTTGAGTGCAATAACCTGCTTGTATCATTGTCTGAATCGGTACTAAGGATTTAAAGGGATTCAAGTAATGTTATTAACCTAAGTTTATGCTCATCTGTGATCAACGTTAAGGCATTAGACTTTGTATCCTAAAGCTGTTATAATTCCAAACTATATGCCTTATTTGTCTATGAGATGTATGATTTCTGTTGTTTAATTTTCAGCAATAACAGCATAAGTATTCCTGCTGCTATATGTATCTATAAGTCTAATTTTCAAAACCCATTCATATATGTGCCTCACTCATTTGATGCTAAAGTATAGGGACTGTTTCGATGTGTCTACTTCTGTGTTATTCTGCTAAGGAAAGTAGCTAACATGGTAGGAAACGTCATAGTGGTTGATTTGCATTGAAAGGACCTCATTGGCATTCAAACCTATATGGAAGAGTTAGTCATTAGTAATTAAATAGGTACCCTAGTATACCTTTAAATATTAGGTGGCGACTCTCTTTTATCAACAATAGAGAAACCACAAGTTAAATCTTGTTTTGACTAGTGCAAAATAGGGTGCAACATGACTCACTTTCAGTATCAGGCTACAGATGGCCAGGGAGAATGGGGATGGTATTTCTTTCTAGAGGGCCGTAGATAGTGCTAGACGTATCGAGATGGTTCATGGTCAGGAAAGGGGGCCGGTGTCTGATAAGAGGCCACATCATTCCGGTGGATTCAGTGGTGCCTCATCTGGAGGCAAGGATACTTTTGGTAGAGTCC
The DNA here is from genome assembly GCA_002018475.1 of Nicotiana obtusifolia. Lineage (NCBI taxonomy): Eukaryota > Viridiplantae > Streptophyta > Magnoliopsida > Solanales > Solanaceae > Nicotiana > Nicotiana obtusifolia. The sequence continues at coordinate 423,595 of MCJB01021069.1, forward strand.
ATCCACCTAGGCCATTTCAGTCAGCGCTTCAGGCATCCCGCATTGCCTCGGGTAGTCATGGTCCTTATGTATCTCATTTTGGGTAGCCAGCCTACAGTGCACCATCAGCTCATATTAGTGCGCCTCTGATGCAGAGCTACCACCGTAGTTATCCAGCCCGTTTGGGTCAGCTTCAACTTCAGTAGCCACAACACTAGGAGGGGTGTTTCAAGTGTGGGGGTACTGGTCACATTAGGAGGTACTGCCCGAGATTGTTGAGCAGCATGCCACAACAGAGTTCCCGTGCCATGGTTTCGGCTCCGGTTGCCCCACCGCACCCTCAGCCAGCTAGAGGCAAGGTTCAGGCCGTTAGAGGTGGAGGCCAGCCAGCTAGAGGCCGCCCGAGAGACAGAGGTCAGAGTGGTGGGGCCAGCCCCATCTTTATGCATTCCCGGCTAGACCTGAGGTGAAGTCATCTGACGCTGTCATCACAGGTATTGTTTCAGCTTGCCATAGAGATTCTTCAATTCTATTTGATTTGGGCTCTAGTTATTCCTACGTGTCCTCCTATTTTGCTTCATATCTAGTTGTGCCTCTTGATTCTTTGAGTGCTCCTGTTATGTGTCCACGATTGTGGAAGATTCTATTGTTGTAGACCGTGTCTATCGCTCGTGTGTGATTACTATTGGGAGTCGTGAGACTAGTGTAGATCTCCTACTTCTTGATATGGTAGACTTTGATGTTATTTTGGGCATGGATTGGCTGTCATCTTATCATGCTATATTGGATTGTCACGCCAATACGATGACCTTAGCCATGCCAGGGTTGCCTCGATTAAAGTGGAGAGGGACTCCTGGCCATTCTACCATTAGGGTTATTTCTTATATCAAGGCTCGGCGTATGGTCGAGAAGGGATGTCTAGCTTATTTGGCCTATATTCACGATTTTAGTGCAGAGGTTCCCTCATAATTCAGTACCTGTTGTGCGTGAGCTTCTAGAGGTGTTTCCTGCAGATCTGCCGGGGATGCCACCTGGCAGAGATATTGACTTCTGTATCGATTTGGCTCCGAGGACACACCCATTTCTATCCCACCATACCGTATGGCCCTACCTGAGTTGAAGGAACTGAAGGAGCAGTTGCAAGATTTACTTGATTAGGGATTCATTAGACCCAGTGTCTCGCCTTGGGGTGCACCCTTATTGTTCGTGAAGAAGAAAGATGGCTCGATGAGGATGTGTATAGACTATCAGTGGTTAACAAAGTCATTATCAAGAACAAGTATCCATTGCTGAGGATTGATGACTTATCTTATCAACTTCAGGGTGCCAAAGTATTTTCGAAGATTGATTTGAGGTCTGGCTACCATCAGTTGAAGATTAGGGAACGGATGTCCTTAAGACAGCTTTTCGGACTCGGTATGGGCATTATGAGTTCCTAATGATGTCATTTGGGTTGACAAATGCCCCAACAACATTTATGGATTTGATGAACCAGGTATTCAAGCCCTATTTGGATTCTTTTGTGATCGTATTCATTAATGATATCTTGATCTACTCCCGTAGTCGAAAGGAGCATGAGAAGCATCTTAGAGTTGTACTTCAGACTTTGAGAGATAGTTATATGCCAAGTTTTCAAAGTGTGAGTTTTGGTTGGACTCGGTTGCCTTTTTGGGGCATGTTGTATCGATCAAGGGCATTAAAGTGGATCCTAAGAAGATTGAGGCAATTCAGAACTGGACTAGACCTACTTCAGCTACAGAGATTCGGAGTTTACTAGGTTTGGCGGGTTATTATCGTTGGTTTGTGGAGGGGTTTCCTCCATAGCAGCCCCATTGACTAGATTGACCCAGAAGGGTGCTCCGATCAAGTGGTCCGATGAGTGTGAGTTGAACTTTCAGAAGCTCAAGACTGCTTTGACTATAACGCTAGTGTTGGTGTTGCCCACAGGTTCAAGATCCTACACGGTGTATTGTGATGCATTGCGTATTGGGCTCGGTGCAGTATTGATGCATGATGGAAGGGTGATTGCATACGCGTTGCGGCAGTTGAAGGTTCATGAAAAGAATTACACTGCTCATGAACTGAAGTTGGCAGCCATTGTTCACGCATTGAAGATTTGGAGGTGTTATCTCTACGGCGTGTCGTGCGAGGTGTTCACAGATCATTGGAGCCTATAGCACTAGTTCAAACAAAAGGATCTCAACTTGAGGCAGAGGAGGTGGTTGGAGCTGTTGAAAGACTATGATATCACCATTTTGTATCTATCTTGGGAAGGTCAATGTGGTGGCCGATGTCTTGAGTAGAAAGGTTGTGAGTAAGGGTAGCCTTGCGTATATTACAGTTGGTGAGAGGCCGCTAGCATAAGATATTTAGGTTTTGCCCAATTAGTTCGTGAAGTTAGATGTTTTGAATCCCAGTCGTATTCTAGCTTGCACGATCTCTGTCTTCTTCGTATGAGCGCATCAGAAAGCGTCAGTATGACAATCCCCATTTGCTTGTCCTTAAGCACACGGTGCGACATAGTGGTGCCAAGCAAGTTAGTATTGGAAATGATGGGGTGTTGCGGATGCAGGGTCAGATTTGTGTGCCCAATGTGGATGGGCTTTGTGAGTTGATTCTTGAGGAGGGCCACAGTTCCCGATGTTCCATTCATCCGGGTGATGCCAAGATGTATCAGGACTTGCGATAACATTATTGGTGGAGGAGAATGAAGAAGGATATAGTTGCATATGTGGCTCGATGTCTGAATTGTCAGCAAGTAAGTACGAGCATCAGAAGCCTGGTGGTTTGCTTTAGAGGCTGGAGATTCCTGAGTGAAAGTGGGAGCGATTTATCATGGATTTTGTTGTTGGGCTCCCACGGACTCAAAAGAAGTTTAACGCGGTATGGGTCATTGTGGACAGGTTGACTAAGTCGGCACATTTCATTCTTGTAGCAGCTACCTATTCTTCCGAGCGGTTGGCTGATATCTATATCTGTGATATCGTCCGTCTTCATGGTGTGCCGGTGTCCATCATTTCTGATCGAGGTACGCAATTCACCTTGCACTTATGGAGAAGCCGTACAGCGTGAGTTACGCACACGGGTTGAGTTGAGTACATCATTTCACCCTTAGACGGACGGATAGTCCGAACGCACCATTCAGATATTGGAAGATATGCTTCGCACTTGCATTATGGATTTCAGGGGTTCTTGTGATCAATTCTTGCCACTTGCGGAGTTTGCCTACGACAACAACTACCAATCGAGTATTTAGATAGCTCCCTATAAGGCATTGTACGAGAAACGGTGTCGCTCAGCAGTCGGTTAATTTGAGCGAGGAGGGACTCGATTGTTGGGTATCGATTGGTTTAGGATGCCTTGGAAAAGGTCAAGATGATTCAGGATCGACTTCGCACAGCTCAGTCTAGGAAAAAGAGTTATGCCGATCGTAGAGTTCGTGATGTTGTATTCATGGTTGGAGAGAGGGTATTGCTATGGGTTTCACCCATAAAGGGTGTGATGAGGTTCGGAAATAAGTACAAGTTGACCTCTAGGTATATCAGACCTTTTGAAATTCTTGGGAGAGTTGGTGAGGTGGCCTACAGGCTGGCATTGCCTCCTAGTTTATCAGTAGTCCATTCGGTGTTCCATGTGTCCATGCTATGGAAGTATTATGATGATCCGTCCCATGTGTTAGATGTCAGCTCATTCCAATTGGATAAGGATTTGCCTTATGAGGAGGAGTCGGTGGCCATTTTAGCCCGGCAAGTCCGGAAGTTGAGGTCTAAGAGTTATCCTTTAGTCGAGTGCATTAGAGGGGTTAGCCAATTGAGGCAGCCACGTGAGAGTCCGAGTCCGACATGCAAAGTAGATACCCATACCTTTTTACTAGTCCAGGTACCTTTCTATGTCCGTTCGAGGATGAATGTTTGTTTTAGAGGTGGGGAACGTGATAACGTAATAGGTCATTTTGAGTTTTAGCCTTTAATTTTGTGTTCCGAGACCTCAACTAGCCCCGTTTAGTGTTCCTCGATTTGCATGCACTAGTCCGTGTCTTGGTCCAAAAAGTTTTTATGTGGAAAATTAGAAAATATGAAATTCTGTCTTAAAAGTAATTTGAGTTGACTACGGTCAACATTTTATTTAAAAGGACCCGAATTAGTGTTTTGACATTCCCGGTGAGTTCGCATCGTGATTTGGGACTTGGGTGTATGCCTGAAATCGAATTCGAAAGTCCCTAACTTGATTTAACATGATTTGTTGAAAACTACTAATTTGAAGGTTTAAAGAATTTCTAAGTTTGACCATAGGTTGACTTTGTTGCTACCGGGTTTGGATTTCGGTTCCGGGACTTGAAATAGGTTCATTTCACTATTTATGACTTGTCTGCAAAATTTGGTGCAAAACGGAATTGACGTGATTCGGACATCCGGTTGTAAATTTGCAAGTTCTTGAGTTTCTTTGAAAATTGCATATCTTTAGATGTCTAATTCGTAGATCTAGGTGTTATTTTGGTATTTTGATCATGCGAGTCAGTTCGTATGATGTTTTTAGACTTGTATTGATATTTTGGTTTGGAGTCCCGAGGGCTCGGGTGAGTTTCGGAGTAGTTGGGAGAGTTTTGGTGTTTCTGGTGTGATCTGGTGTTGCAAGTCCCGCAAATGCGAGATTGGAAGTTGCATTTCCGACCTATGGCCTAGTTTGTTATAGTCACATATGTAAACACTTTGTTTGCAATTGCGAAGGTGGCCTGGGATCAACAGAGATCGCATTTGTGATCATTTGATCGCTTTTGCGAAATTCCAGTGTTCACATTTGCGAACCAGTCATCGCAATTGCGATGATAGCAGAGATGTGGGGAGTTCATTTTTGCAATGACTTTTTCGCATTTGCGGGGTTCGCATTTGCATACCCCAGGTCGCATTTGCGACATCTGCGACTGAACAAAAAGCTGAGGGACGGGCGTTTTAGCCTCATTTTCATATTTTGGATCCCTACGCTCAGTAGGAGGTGATTTTGAAGAGGGAATATCATCTAAAAATCTCGAGTAAATGAGTGTAATTCATTTCTAATCATATTCCATCAATCTATCTTAGATTTTAACATCAAAATCATGTGAATCAAAGTGAAAATTTGTGAAACCTTGTCAAGTTTTTAAAAAATAAGAAATTGAGTTTTGAGAGTCGATTTGGACTCGAATTTTGAAACTAATCACATATATGAACTCATGGGGCCATGGGTAGTCGGAATCTACCATTGGACCCGAGTTTTGACCGGCAGGCCCCAAATTGACTTTTGTGGACTTTTTGGGAAAAGTATAAAGATTTTAGCTTTATCTATTGTAATTGATTTCCCTAGCATTGTTTGTTGATATTAAGTCGATTTTGGTTAGATTCGATTGGTTTGGAGACGAATTTTAGAGGAAAGGCTCCGGTTGAGCTTTGATTTGGTTGCGGAGCGAGGTGAGTAATGGGTCTAACCTTGATTTGAAGGAATTAGGAACCCTTGAACTATATGTGATGTGAATTACGTGTGTAACATCGTATATGCGAGGTGACGAGTGTATATACGCCGTCAAAATAATTGTTTTCGTGTCTTCTCGTATTTCATGAACTATCTCATTCCATGACTTAATTGTTACATGCCTTATTTGCTTTCTATGACGTAATTTGTTACTTGTCATTAATTATTCTTCTACTGAATTGTTCATCCCTTCCATGACTCTGTGATTAATTGCTACTTGCTTTAATTGTCTTACTTGCACAACTTAATTGTCACGTACTTGACTTGTCCTGTTGCGTTTGTATTATTTGTAGCATTCCTTTGATTAGTACGTAGTTCTTTTATCGCTTTGCTTTCATATCCTTTGATTGTAGAGGTTCTTGATGGTTGGGTTACGTTTATTGCAATTGTTTGTTGATCAGTTGCACGCCGCAACGATTGTGATATAGTGGAATAACGGAGGATTATGACATTGATTATGATGATATGGTGAGATCAGGTTGCGTGCCGCAACGAATTGTGTGTGTTATACTTGTTGTTGTTATTGCGTTGGTTTTCAGCATTTTTATATGAAATTATGAGATCGGTTATTCTAGATTCCCTGATTGCAAGGATTAAGTTCATTTCCTAAATTAACTACCTTACTTTCATTTCCTGTTTTCCTTCCCTGTTATTATTGTTATTAGTATTACTACTGCATACAGGTTATCGTAAGTGACTCGCCTTAGCCTCGTCACTACTTCGTCGAGGTTAGGCTCGGCACATACAGAGTACATGAGGTCAATTGTACTCATACTACACTCTGTACTTCTTGTGCAGATCTTGCAGTTGGTCCTAGCGACGTTCAGTAGATTTGCTCGGATCTAGTGCTCGACGGAAACTTGGGGTATAACTGCACAGCGTTCGTAACATTGAAGTCCCCTTCTATATCACGTTAAATGTTTATTTCGATTAAGTCAGTTATGCTTTTTTTTTCAGACTATTATTTGTATTACTCTAGACGCTCGTGTATTCGTGACACCAGTTCTGGGAGTGTATTTGAATATCGTGTTTATTAGTTTATTTACTCTATTCCAGTTTATTCAGCTTATTGATTTTCATTTGGTTTGAATTGTTAAAAATGGTTAATAACTATATCTAACGTTGGCTTGACTAGCAAGTGAAATATTAAGCGTCATCACAGTCTCGAAGATGAGAATTCCGGGTCGTGACAAGGTCACTTAACTTTCTAAAAAGGATGATCATTTTGTTTTAACACGAAAATAATAAGGTTGTAGAAAAACCACATCACGGTCGAAACTATGCAAAGCACTAGGAATGAAAGTTACATGCTCTATCTTTATATCGTTATCTAACTTCTTAAAAAGTCATGTTTTTTTCTATAAATAAAGATATAAAGATACTCTCAAAAAACTATTGTCACCTCACATACTTCTATAGGTCTCTTTGCACATGTCTACCAAGCACGAACCCGATTCTTTCCTGTAACTATAATATTATTAGTTTATGGGATTAGGCTCCTGCATGATTAAGAAGTAAAGATTACAAAAAGAATACGATGTTTCACATACTTCTATAGGTCTCTTTGCACATGTCTACCAAGCACGAACCCGATTCTTTCCTGTAACTATAATATTATTAGTTTATGGGCTTAGGCTCCTGCACGATTAAGAAGTAAAGATTCATTCTGTGTCAGAGCAGCTAAATTTGTCCAATCCCAGTAAATTAAACATGTATTCAAAAAGAATGATTACTCAAAAGTATATCATGCAAAAACCAAAGATCAATGAGGATTTATCAGAAAAGGACATTATTAATCAAGAAAACTAGCCAACTCCGTGTATTAACATTGATTAGGGAATACTCTAGTAGTTAAAACTTAGAAGATGTACCATTAGTAAAATCAAACATGTTGTAGAACTTCATAGAAGGGAAAGATTAGAAGAGAAATTTAATTCCTGTATATCTTTTGCAGTATGAAATTTTTTTTATTTGCATTGTGGATAGCAATTTCTACAGAATGGCAAAAGAAAAGCTCATTATTTATAAACACGAAGGTCCTTCCCTATAATAAAAGTCCACTGAAATATAGGCAAACAAAATCAGCCTAAAATGGATTTTATTTGAGTGTTCATAATATATCGACGTAACGATCGGGCCAGTCGTTTTGAGTGTTGTAGCCTCATTCTCCGATTTACTCCTTATTATATGCTCAATTGTTATTATGTGACTTGCCGGGGTGGTTGGTTTGGTTCCGAGGATGTTTCGGAATGAATTGGAACATTTAATCCCAAAGTTGGAAGCCTAAGTTGAAAGAGTTGACCGGATGTTGACTTATGTGTAAATGGCTCCGGAATGGAGTTTTGACGGTTCCGATAGCTCCGTAGGGTAATTTTGGACCTAAGAGTGTGTCCGGATAGTGATTTGAAGGTCCGTAGGTAATTTTAGAAACTTGAAAAATTGAAAGTTCGGAAAGTTGAGAAGTTTGACCGAGAGTTGACTTTGCGGTTACCGGGCTCGGATTTTGGTTCAGGAAGTTGGAATAGGTCTGTTGTGTCATTTATGACTTGTATACAAAATTTGAGGTCAATCGGAGTTGATTTGATAAGTTTCAGCATCGATTGTAGAAGTTGGAATTCCTTAGTTTTCATTACGCTTGAATTGGGTGCGATTCGTGTTCTTAAAGCTGTTTGATGTGATTTGAGGCCTCGATTAAATTCGTATCATGTTTTAGGACTTGTTAGTATATTGGTTGAGGTCCCGGGGGCATCGGGAATCATTCGGATGGGAATCAGATTGAATTTGTGGACTTAGAACCGAGCTGGGGGTCGCAGGTGTGGGCCTGAAGGGAGCTGACCAGTGGTCGTAGATGCAAGGAGTATGCTGCATATACGAGCCTGCAGATGCGTGTTTGGTTCTACAGAAGCGGAGGGTGAGTTGGGATTGGAAGTCCGCAAAACCGACCATTGTTGAGCAGAAGCGGGCTTTGGACCGTAGAAGCGGTGGGGCGGAGATTAAGTGAGCTCCGCAAATGCGGCAAAATGGTCGCATGAGCAGAAGGCCTGGGTAGAACTTAAGTTCGAACAGTTTGAAGTTTTTCTCATATTTGGACTTTGCAAGCACGGAGTAAGACGATTTCTGAGAGGGGTTTTGAGTGATTTCTTGAGGTAAGCCACTTTTTGTCATTTTTATTCAATAACATTATTTACCCATTGAAATTCCCACCTAGTTTATGTGTTTTAAGGTAGAATTCTGGGAGATTTTGGCTAGGGATTGGAGAGTTAAATTTGAAGATTTGAGTGACGATTTGGCATTGAAATTTGATAAATCTGGTATGGTTAGATACGTGGTTGAATGAGTGTTCGAATTTTGTAACATTAGTTGGGTTCTGAGACGTGGGCCCGGGTTGATTTCTTGAGTTGACTTTTTAACTTTTGATTAAAAACTTAGCATTTTCATATGAAATTGATTCCTATAGCTCGTGTTGATTGTATCGAATTATTTGTGGCTAAATTCGAAGCGTTCGGAGGCTGATTCGCGAGGCAAAGGCTTACTGGAGTAAGGATTTACACGGTTTGAGGTAAGTAACACTTTTAAACTTAGTTCTGAGGGTACGAATCTCTGAATTACTTGTTATGAGATTGGTGTTGAGGTGACACACATGCTGGGTGACGGGCATATGGGCGTGCACCGTAGAAATTGTGATCTGGTTGATTCCGTGGTACTGTGTAGTCATCAGACCTTGTACTCATTCATATGATCTCTATGTGTTAGAGTAATTGAGCTACCGATTCATGTTAGAAATCATGTTAGGCTATATGCTTATCCCGTTGCGACCCACTGTGTTTATTTGTGCTGTTGAATTATTTGCTTAGATGACAATTTTGTACTTAGTAGCATCCATTATTTGCATATCATATCTCAATCTCTGTTACTATTATTGTTGTGTCATATATCATTCTTTGGGACTAATTGGAATGAGATTTGTGAGCCCGAGAGACCGGAGAGATTGATGACTGAGTTGGGGCCTGAGAGTCGTACTGTGAGTTAGATTTGTGGATCGGGTTGCACGCCGCGCAACAGGCCTTATGGCTATATGTGGATCGGATTGCACGCCGCAACAAGCCTTACGACTATATGTGGATCGGGTTGCACGCCACAACAAGACTTACGGCTATATGTGGATCGGACTGCGCGCCGCAACAGGCCTTATCGCAATACGTAGATCGGACTGCACACCACAGCATGCACCCTACAATGCTGAGTGACTGAGTGTGACGAGCGAGAATTGAGACTGTCAGATTGAGTGCTCTACGAGTGTGAGTACGTGAGGTTTTCATTGTGTTGCATCACATACGGTATTCATATTGGTATATAGATATAGAGATGTCATATTCCCCATATCAGTCACACTTGGCATATTTTATCTATGTTGAACTTAACTGTTAAACCTGGAAGCATGTCTACATTTTCTGTACTGTTAAACTCTGCATTTGTACTATATAGATTGAGCTCGTTACTGTTTTCAGCCCAAAGATTAGACTTGTTACTTATTGAGTTGGTTATACTCACGCTACACCCTGCACTTCGTGTACAGATCCAGGTATTTCTGGACAAGGTGGTTGCTGATCTTGGAGCTTATACCCGTTCAGAGATCATCAAGGTAGTTGCTTTGGCGTCTGCAGACCTTGACTCTCCTCCTCTATCTCTTAGTTTTACTTATACTGCTCTACCTTTCTATACGGTGTTTCAGACTATGTTATTGTATAGATGTTCGTGTACTCAATGACACCGGAATTTTGGGGAAGTTTGTATTCGAGTCGCAGTTGTTCATATCGGCTATTTATGAGAGATATTACTGTTAAACTTGTTTCATGATATTTTTAATACAAAATGCATAAGTTTACTGTGATTGTCGGCTTCCCTAGTTCTGTGATAGGCACCATTACGACATGTTTGAGTTTTGGGTCGTGACAATCGAACTGTTCAACAAACACCATGCTAAAGTCGAAAAGCTAAGAAAGACTGTAATGATATTGAAAATGATACTACACAAATAATTCAAGTAGACCAATTCAATTCTTCAGCCAATAGAATTTCATAAAATATATAATAGTAGTTAATGATCATGAAACACCACTCCCCCACACACAACTAATGATTTAATCAATTAACTAAGCCTCATGGTACACAACTGTACACATTTTGCTCTATCCCTACTAATATGTCTTCAAATGCCTAACTAAGGGTTTTCAATTCTCTCAAACCTACACTGACAGACCAAATCGACTTCTCGCAAACTTCAATCACAAGAAGATTCGATCCTAAAGATAATAGAGTTATAAAATCTCTAATAGAAAGCAACCTAAGCACACATCCAACAACTAAAGTGATGGAGAACAGCAAAACAAAAAATTAACTGTAGATCTACATAAATAGCTATACACATAAACAAAAAGGAGAGAAAATTAGAGACTACCCGGGTGAACTTGATCTACATATCAAAAAATTGACGAAGATTAGTAAACTCCTTGTTAGCTTCATGGGAGACTTGACGAGAAGAGGAGAAGGAACGAAGATAAGATGGAGTCGTCGGCTATGTGAACTGGTGGAACGCCGTTGACGATTTGCTCGGAGATGGAGAGATGCAGATGGCAGATAATAGGGTCTTTTGGAGTCGGAGGGAATTCTGATTTGTGAGGGTTAGATGTAGTGGCTTTTTAAAAAATATGTTAAAGTTAAAAAAAAAATAGTGGTATTTATGAACCATCGTATTAAACTCAAACTGCCGTTTTTATAAGTGTTAATACCCTAAAATCCGCATAAACTATAAAAAAAATTTCAATTGCTTATCTAAACTATTTTATGTCCCCGAAAACCCCTTAAACTATATCCCTCTTCCTTATGCGACAAAATGTGTGTAATAAATCACCCAAGAGCGCGTGAAGACTAAAAAAAGCCATTAAAATGGCGTGTTTAACATCTAATTACCCCTTCTTTTTTAAAATTTAATATTTCTTTTTATTTTCTCCTCTTTTTCTTTATATTCACTTTCCTTCCTCATTTTTTTTTTTATCTTTCTTCTTCATTTTTTCACCTTTCTTCTCCATTTCTTCATTTGAATCAATACGAAATTCTCTCTCATTATTTTTGATTTTAATTCTTATCTTTCTCGTTTTATTCATCCTTCATTTTTTACATAAATTTATTTGAAAGAAGGAATATCATTTCAAAGTATTTGTAGAGCATGAGGTTTAATACCTTTGAAGAAATTAGAGAATAAAGAACTAGGACCTGTGTGTAGCTATCTTCTTTAACAATTTAGGTATCTCCTTTCAACAATCTTCAGAATTTAGTCGATCAAAACTGTAATCTTCTATACTGATATAGGACCAGAAACCTTAGTTTTTATCCGAATTTTCGAACAAAAGCAAGAATAGACAAAGCAATCAAGGTTAGAACGAAAATTAGTGGAGAAAATTACTACTGAGAGATTAGTGTAGTCATTCTCTGATAAGAGCAAAGAGAATATGAGTTTTTTACAGTTGACCCACTAGTTTTAACCCTAGCCCCTTTTCTTATTTTTACCATGTAATTGTTAAAATGATATAATAAAGAGTATTAAAATCTTAATTAAGTATGTTTTTTAGATTGAGATAAACAAATATTCCTGTAGATTGTCGCGTGGTAGATTTTAAAAATAATTTGAAGAGTGTATTACACGCACTAGTAAGAATGCGACGAAGGAGTTTTATTATGAAAAGGGATATGGTTCAGGAAGTTTTCAGCAATATATGGTAGTTTAAGTAGGCAACTGACAAGGCTTATATAGTTTAGATGTATTTTAGGGTATTAACTCTTTTTATAAATGTGTAGTAGGGTGGTATGGAAATAGCGGAACTCTATTGCGTATTGCGGCGGTTTTCAAGAACCACCATTTTAAAACCATAGTACATTCACTTTTTTATAGTGACTTACGCATCAATAAAATCGCCGATATTAAGGATCTTGTTTCTTTAATATGATAAAATGACAAACTCAAGTGAATCTTAGTAGCTCGGTGATTAGCTACTTTAACTTTCACCTTTTTTGTTAGTAAGGGTTCGATTCTTTAATATCTTCCCTCATTTTATTTTTTATATATATAATAAATAAAATTAGACAAACTCCAAAAGTCAACCCAGCCACAGAAGGGAATGCATCATTATGAGTACGATACGGGTTCAATCAATTGAACCCATAACATTAATGTGAAGCAAAATTTTATATGTAAAAATTTATTGAAATTATAATAAATAGTAGAAATGACTCACAACATTAAAAATATAAGGAATTGAATCTAAAAATCTTTAAAGTTAGAACCCATAAAATTCACCTATGCTGAATCAAATTTATTGAATGCTTAATTCGCGTTTGGGTTTGGCAAGCTCGAGTCATTAACAGTATTTCAGACTGTAAAATGACATCTGTGTCTTTGTCTCTTCTTTTCTTAAAATATAAAATTATTTACCTTTGGCTTCGGATAACAATTAAATTTGTACGTGGTTTTAAGGACACGTGATTTGGTTTGATACAAATAATGAAGAATAAAACAGAGATTAAAGTCAATAAACAAATTGGAAAAAATGCAAACCACAAGCCTTGAATAGTCTTGGCCTTGATTTATTTCTTCGAGATAAACAAATATGAATCAAACGAATAAAGATATAATAAAGCAGACTTCTTTTCTATATTTTGATAATTGAATCGTGAGATGCCTTTTACAATTGCATTGCCTCTTTATATATGGGGGGGGGGGGGG
>MCJB01021069.1:436878-452856 GCA_002018475.1 Nicotiana obtusifolia
GGATAATTCTTATACAAGGTAAAAATCTATTTACATGGTAAAATATCCCTTGATTTGCTGATTTCAACAGTCTTGTTGATTGACATCGTGATTCCCGCCGAGATATTTACGTATCACGAGATTTCAGGTCCTTCCGTTACGCAGATCTGATAATCTTACCCTAGGACATTTCCCATAATTGACCTTAACAAACTCATCTCGGATATCACGGCTTCGAGTTTCGACTCGATGGTGCTCGGTCTCGACCTTCAATCTTTGACACCTTGATCTCAGCAGATGTTATGATTGATACCACCTGTATAAATTCGAGCCCGATTTATCCCTACACAAGCGGTCCGGGTTCGACCCCATACAGATAGTCCCCTCGTTTTTTGGTGAGTAATGATGAAAAACGACATGAGCCGCAACTTTTTGATTAGGTCAAATGGTGACATACTTATGGCGTGCGTGACACGGAATTCGAGGCATCACATCAAAAGAAATGAAACGTCACATTGATAAATGACGATGGCACTGTGACGTATGTGGTACGCATCGAAAACGTCTCCTCAAAGACAAACTTGAGACAACCTCTGCAACATCAACATATGTTAATTAATGCTCCCTCATTTTGGGATGTGAACCGCCGCCTTTGAGGGGGTATAAATAACCTTCTCTATCTTCATCTTCAGGAGTTTACGCTACCGGAGCATTCTCTTCTTCAAGTTCTTTCTTGCAAGTAACCTTCCCTTTTATTCTTATCTCATCCCTGATTTTTTTTTAGCTTATTTATCTCCTAATTGACAATGGCAAAAACCTCTAAATCCGTCCCTCAGAGACAGACCCGTTCTTCTTCTCAACCTACTGAAGATCCTCAGCCTGTTGATGTTGAAGAAACCGTAACCGAACCTCCTTTGAAGGCGTTCGTACCGACTGGGTGTTCGATCGGTACCGACTTTGAAGTAGATAAGGTTTCTTCAGTACCGGGACGGTGTGAACCGGTCACTAGGTATATTTGTTCGATCACGGAGAAAATCATTGACAAGGTTAAAGAATATTGTAATTGGGTCGGTAAATGCGTGGTCGTTCCCGCACCAGAAGAGGAGATCACCACCCACGTGGAGGGTTATTTGAGTGTTTACACTTTTCCCTTCATGTTGGGCCCTTTGGACCCTATTATTGTTGCCTTTTGCAAAAGGTATGAGGTAATGTTGGGTCAGATTCACCCTTCTTTTTGGAGAATAGTCATTCTCTTTTGCTTCTTCGTAAGCAAGATCGACGGACACCCTTTCACCGTGGATCATCTCCTGCGGTTATACAATCCCTGACTTTTCCGAGGGAGATTGATAAAACTTGCTCGCCGGGCAAGCAAAGCCCCCTTCTAGAGCATTGATGAGGATAGGGATCGAGGTTGGATGAGCCGATTCGTTCGGGTGAAAATATCGAACCTAATTCCGGCTGAAGACATGTCGTTCCCTGAGAAGTGGATCATGAATCGTAAGTGTTACCCCATATTTCAACTTGTTCGATATTTTTCCTTCGTTATTTCACTAACCGGTTCCACATGGTGTAGCTGTATCTTGTATGCCGGCCGCGATTTCTCACCTGAAGGAATGGGTCAAAAAAGTAGTGTCCCAAAGGACCTATTCCGAACGTGCCTGGCGCAAGATCTCGAAGGGCCGATGGGAGGCCAAAAATCATGGTGAGGTCGATTAAGCTCGAGCTCTGCGTTTCATGTTGCCGATTTTTAATTTTCTTTACTTTTTACTTGTAGGTCTATAAAAGGACGTCGAATTGAGGCTGGCTTCCCCTGGTAGTGAGGTTCCCTGCCAGCCCCCTACTTTAGAGCAGGAGAAAGAGAAAAAGAGGAAAGAAGTCCCCAGTTCTTCTGAGCCCGAGAGAAAGAGACCGAGGAAAAGGATAGCTCGTACGCCCAAGGGCAATGTTGATGACCGAATTCTGTCCTCGGAGGATGAAGACTTCGACCTTTTGGGTAACGAGCCGTTCGAACTGAAGGACGGGGAGTCCCCGAGCAGAGAGCCAATGAGACACACCTTCATCGAGCAGAAGGCCTCGAAATGAGGGCAAGAACTGGGGCCGATGTAAGAGGGGCTTCGCAGGGGATCTCGAGCCCCATAGAAATGATAGACTCCCTTTCTTTCTCGGAGGCTACCCTGAACGAGGCTCGAGCTACAAAAGGACATTCTTGGGGCAGGAGCCATGAACCGGAAGGCCCTTTCCGAGGTATCTCCGATGGAGTGGATTTTGCGTCTACTGAAGATACTTTTGGGCTCAGTAATCTAGAAATATCGAGGAAAAGTCCCTCCACCGGAACGAGCAAGGCATCTTTCGGTCCGAAGTTGGTCGATAGATTTCCTGCTCCGAGTCCTGATCGGAAGCGGATCATAACATTCGCCATTCCCGAAGATGCTAGGGTCCTTTCTGCTCCTATAGAGTGGCTAGCTATCTTCGGTGTTTGGTGACCGAAGAGGATCAGGCTCAGATGAACGAGGTGGATGTACCCTGCTTGTTCAATGAGGCTCAACAAGCATTGAATAAGGTAAGTTTCTGATAAGCCTTATCTGGCATTCACTGTTTTGCATTTTAAAATTTCGAGTAACTGCCATACTTTCTTTTGTACTTGTAGGCCTTGGTGCTTCATCATGAGGCTTTCTTCGTCAATGGGAAGAATCGGTGCATTGCGAGCGGCTCGAAGGGGGGATGTCAAACCTTCGGGCCGAACTGGATTTTGTACGAAGAGAGAATTCAGGCTTAATCGAGCAGATGGGGCAGCACCTCGATCAAATAACCCGACTTTGATCCGAGGCAAGCGAGGCTAGAGCAGAAGCCAATGAATGAAGAAACAGGATGGATCATCTGGCTTCGGAAAAGAAGGCCTTCCGAGCTCAGTTAGTTTCATCAGAAACTCAACTGACGGAAGCAAAAGGGAGAATCGAGGCTCTGATTGAGAGCACTGATATGCTCTAATCTCGAGTTAGTGCGATCTCCTTGGATCGTGATGCTTTGGTCAAAGTGCTGCAGATGGCGAAATTGGAGGTTGCTGCAGCCAAGGATGAGGCCGATGAGTTGGTTGCCCAGTACAAGGACGATGCCGAGGCCGCTCAAGATCAATCAAAAATTTTGGTTGATTACACTAAGTGCCAAACTCGCCTGTCCGTTCTTGAGGAAATACATGCCCGGGGCTTCGATCTATCAACCGAGATCGATGATGCCAAGAAGATCGAGGCCGAAGCCAGAAAACAAGCCTTCCCGGAGGAAGATGACTCCGAGAACTCGGAATGAAGCGCCTTCTCTTCCCTCTTTTTTTTTGATATTATGTAATGAGGTCTCCGCCTTTGTAATCATACCTTATATATATATATATATATATATATATATATATATATGTATATATATATATAAATCTCTTTCCCTTTCCTTTTATTGCTGACCTGTTTTGATTCTTTTCATGAGAACCGATGGTTCATCTCGGTGAATTTTATGTTCTTCGAAATCAGTTTGAACTTGGCCAATTCTGGGATGTGCCTTAGTAAATTTTTTCTTTCCTTCGATTAACTTGGTATGACCTTAGCCTTGTAAATATCCGGGGTTTTCCTTAGTAGGTCTTATTCCCCTTCGAGTTTCATTAACTCGACATGACCTTAGCCTTTTAAGAATCGGGTTGGCCTTTGTAGGTCTTATCCCCCTTCGAGTTTCATTAACTTGGCATGGCCTTAGCCTTTTAAGAATTGGGTTGGCCTTAGTAGGTCTTGTCCCCCTTCAAGTTTCATTAACTCGGCATGGCCTTAGCCTTTTAAGAATCGGGTTGGCCTTAGTAGGTCTTATCCCCTTTCGAGTTTCATTAACTCGGCATGGCCCTAGCCTCTAAAAAATCGGGGTTTGCCTTAGTAGGTCTTATTCCCCTTCAATTAGATTTGATTTTTGAATGAATCCCTGAGTGATGTTAGTATTCGATCGAATAAAGAAATGGCCCTTGGGCTTGGAGACAGAATATTGGTGCAAGAGATCTTTATTCTTGTTCATGTGCTTGTACAATTTATTTAGGGGACAGATCAATCTATTCGGGTACGGTTCCTTTGACCGTTTGACCCTTACATCGATTCCTAATGATCTTTGAGAAGTCTCCCCGAATCGAAGTAGCTAAGCAGTCTTCCGAAATTTGAGGTCGATCGATGTTTAGCACCGAATATTGTTGTCATCGATAAACGATCGGTCTTCAAATCTAAGTTAGCATGTTTTCTGGTTGCCTCGTTAAAAACCTTGCCGTAAAACCCAATTTGGGACAAAATCGGTCGAAGGAAAAAAGAGTGCAACGCGTGCTTTCAGTCCTAACATCCAGTGCTTTCCGATTCGAGGCTACTTTATTTGGTACCTACGAGTGTCAGTAGCATAAAAACAAACAAAAATGAAGGATGAAGGATCGTACCTTAACAGTAGTATCGTTTCAAGTGGTTTATGTTCCAATTGTTGGGCAGTTGTTTGCCGTCTATCGTTTCGAGCTTATATGATCCCTTTCTGGTGATCTTTACGATGTAATAAGGTCCTTCCCAGTTCGGCCCCAATTTCCCTTCGTTCGGATTTCGAGTGTTGGGTGTGACCTTCCTGAGTACTAAATCTCCGATGTTGAAATATCGAAGATGGATTCTCCTGTTGTAGTATCTTTCGATCTTTTGTTTTTGGGCGGCCAATCGAACAAGGGCTGCTTCCCTTCTTTCGTCCAATAGTTCCATATTCATATTCATAGCCTCGTAATTTGATTCCTCGGTCGCATAGCGGAACCTGACACTTGGTTCACCAACTTCGACCGGTATCAAAGCTTCAGCATCGTACACCAGGGAAAAGGGGGTGGCTCCGGTGCTAGATTTCTCGATTGTACGATACGCCCATAGGACTTCAAGAAATATCTCTTTCCATCTCCCCTTCTCATCGGTTAACCTCTTTTTGAGATTTTGAAGTATGGTTTTGTTGGTAGATTCGGCTTGTCCATTACCGTTGGGGTGATAGGGCGTTGATAGGATCCTTTTGATCTTGTTATCTTCGAAGAACTTCGTCACTTTGCTGCCAACGAACTGTTTCCCATTGTCACACACGATCTCTGATGGCATTCCAAACCGACATATGATGTGATCCCAAATGAACTCGATCACTTCTTTTTCCCTAACATTCTCATATGCCTGCGCTTCCACCCATTTAAAGAAATAGTCAGTCATAAAAAGAAAGAATTGAGCCTTACCTGGTGTATAGGGGAGAGGGCCGACGATGTCCATTCCCCATTTCATGAACGGCCATAGCGACAAGACCGAATGCAATGTCTCCTTGGGCTGGTGGATCATCGGGGCATGTCTTTGACATTCGTTACATTTGCGAACGAACTCCTTCGCGTCCTTTTCCAAATCGATCCAATAATAACCGGCTTTGATTATTTTTCGGATTAGGGGCTCGGCATCGGAATGATTCCCACAAGTGCCTTCGTGTATTTCTCTTAAAATGTATTCGGTGTCACCCGGCCCCAGACATATCGCAAGGGGGCCACTGAACGTCCTTCTAAACAAAGTTCTGTCATCGGATAGACAAAATCGAGTAGCCTTTGTGCGCAAGGCTCTTGATTCTTTTGGGTCAGAAGGGGAGTTTACCGGAGCTTAGGTACTCTATGTATTTGTTCCTCCAATCCCAGGTCAGACTCGTCGTGTTGATTTCTGCGTGGCCTTCTTCTACTACTGACCTCATGAGCTGTACGACCTTTTCGGAATCGATCTCATCATCTTCGACCGATGATCCTAAACTGGCGAGGGCATCGGCTTCACTATTTTTCTCTCGAGGTATGTGTTTTAAGGTCCATTCTTTGAACCTATTGCACTGTAACTTACAGTTTGTCTAAATATCTCTGCATTCGTCCTTCTCTGACCTCGAAAGTTCTGTTGACTTGATTCACCACAAGAAGGGAATCGCACTTAGCTTCGATTATTTCTGCTCCCAGGCTTTTGGCTAGTTCCAAACCTGCAATCATAGCCTCATACTCTGCTTCATCGTTAGTTAATTTCACAGTCTTAATAGACTGTCGAATTATGTTATCGGTTGGGGGCTTTAGCACGATACCAAGCCCCGATCCCTTCGCGTTTGAGGCGCCATTTGTGAATAGGGTCCACACTCCCGAAGGAGTCCCCGATCCAGCCAGTAGCTCTCTTTCGACCTCGGGCATTAATGATGGTGTAAAATCGGCAACGAAATCTGCCAACACCTGAGATTTAATGGCGGTTCGGGGTCGATACTCGATATCATACCCACTTATTTCGATGGCCCATTTGGCCAATCGGCGGGAGAGCTCGGGCTTATGCATTATGCTTCTTAACGGGTAAGTCGTTATGACACATATGGGGTGACATTGGAAATAAGGTTTCAGTTTCCTGGAGGCACTCAACAAAGCGAGTGCCAGTTTTTCCAAATGAGGGTATCTAGTTTCAGCCTCGCCTAAGGTTCTGCTAACATAATAAATTGGAAATTATGTACCTTGTTCCTCTCGAACTAAGAATCCACTTACCGCTACTTCTGAGACAGCAAGGTAGAGGTACAGCCGTTCACCTGTCTTCGGTGTATGCAGCAAGGGTGGGCTAGACAGATACCTTTTAAGCTCCTCTAATGCGTGTTGGCACTTCGGTGTCCATGAGAAGCTGTTCTTCTTTTTTAATAGGTTGAAAAATCAATGGCTTTTATCGGATCATCTCGAAATAAATCGTCCCAAAGCGGCTATACGACCTGTCAGCTTTTGTACAGTCTTCACACTATCTACAACTATGATGTCCTCGATATTTTCGGGGTTGATTTCTATTCCTCGATTCGAGACCATAAAACCGAGGAACTTGCCTGAGCCCACACCGAACGCGCATTTCTCTAGGTTCAGCTTCATGTTGTATTGTTTCAGCACGTCGAATGTTTCCTGCAAATGGTTCAAATGGTCCTCTGCTCGCAGGACTTAACTAACATATCATCAATATAAACTTCCATCATTTTTCCTAGTTGTTTTTCAAACATTCGGTTTACTAGGCGTTGGTAAGTGGCTCCTGCATTTTTTAACCCGAATGGCATCACATTGTAGCAGTATGTGCCATACTTAGTGATGAAGGATGTTTTTTCTTGGTCAGCCGGGTCCATTCGTATTTGGTTATAGCCAGAGTAAGCATCGAGAAAGCTAAGGGTCTCATGGCCAGTGGTGGCATCGATCATGCGATCCATGTTGGGTAAAGGAAAAGAATCTTTTGGGAATGCCTTATTCAGATCCTTATAATCTACACATATTCTTAGTTTATTCCCTTTTTTAGGGACTACCACTACGTTTGCTAACCATTCCGGGTATTTAACCTCCCGAATAGACCCTATTTTTAGAAGTTTAGTTACCTCATCCTTGATGAACGCGTGTTTTATCTCGGATTGGGGCCTCCTTTTTTGCTTGACCGGTCGAAATTTCTGGTCTAGGCTTAGCTTGTGAGTTGTTATCTCCGGTGGTATACCTGTTATATTGAGGTGGGACCAAGCGAAGCAATCCTTATTAGCTATAAGAAATTGAATAAGTTTTGTCCTGAGCTCGGAACTTAGGCCCGAGCCCAGGTATACCTTTCGATCTGGCAAGTCTTCTCAGAGTGAAACTTGCTCGAGTTCCTCAATTGACAATTTGGTTTCATCGGATTCATCAGGACTGATGAATGACCGGGGAATTTCGTAGTCGTCTTCCTCGAGATACACTTGTTCATCTATGTTTGCCGAGGACGATGTCTGTTATTGCTATTTTAACTTGTTCTCGACCTTTTGCGAAAGAACTGTTGGTACTGGCGTTAATTCTTCTACTGCGAACATTTCTTTTGCAGCCGATTGCTCTCCGTAAACCGTTGTAATTCCATCGGATGATGGGAATTTCAGTACTTGGTGCAGTGTTGAAGGCACGGCTCTCATGTCGTGGATCCATGGTCTCCCAAATAGAGCGTTGTATCTCATGTCTCCACCGATTATGCAGAACTTCGTTTCTCGAATGGTACCGGCAGTGTTTATCGGCAGCGTTATCTCGCCTTTGGTTGTTTCACACGCCATGTTAAATTCATTGAGTACTCAGACTGTAGGGACAATTCGATCCATCTGGCCCAGTTGTTCTATAACCCATGATCGGATTATGTTGGCCGAACTGCCTGGATCGACCAATACGCGCTTTACCTTAATCCTGTGTATAAACACAGATATCACTAGCGCGTCATTGTGAGGTTGCATGATCCCTTCTGCATCTTCTTCGCTAAAATGTAAGATTCCCTCCAGCACGTAATCTCGAGTGCGTTTCTCCCGGGTGATGGATATCTTGGTGCGCTTCAGCATCGGACCTTGAGGTGCATCTATTCCACCAATAATCATATTAATCGTGTGTTGTGGATCTTCTTGGTTTGCTTGTTTATTTCTGTTTCCGTAATAATTTCTTGCTCGATCGCTCAAAAATTCTCGAAGATGTCCGTTTTCAAGCAACCTTGCCACCTCCTCTCTTAATTGTCGACAATCTTCTGTCCTGTGTCTGTGTGTACCATGATATTTGCGTATCAAATTTGGAATCCCTTTGGGCCGGATCTGATTGTAACGGTCGAGGCCACTTAGTGTCCTTGATGCGACAGATAGCCGATACGAGAGTAGCCGCATCAACATTGAAATTGTACTCCGATAACCGTGGTGCTTCTTGGTGATTGGTGGTTCTCTCGAAATTGCTTTTCACCATGGGCCCTCGGTTATTCCGCCCTTGATCGTGCCACCTTTCGCGTCTCGGGGGTCCTGCCTTGCTGTAGTGATCTTCCTATCCTCATGATATGGCCGTTGCCGATATCTATTCAGTCTCGGTTCCCGATAAATCTCCCTTCGAACCCTATCATGAGTCCTGACAAGGTAAATAGATCTCGAAGGGGCTCCAAGTTGATCATCTTTGACTATGATCTTCGATTGATATCGGTTATGTATATCCGCCCATGTGACGGCAAGATATTCTATCAAGTTTTGTTTAAGTTGTTGTGAAGCCGTTGAACTTTGAGCGTTGAGCCCTTGGGTGAAGGCCTGAACGACCCAGTCGTTAGTGACCGGTGGTAGGTCCATCCGCTCCATCTGAAAACGAGATACGAATTCTCTGAGCATCTCATTATCTTTTTATATGACTTTGAACAGGTCCGACTTTCGCGTTTCCACTTTGATAGCGCCTGCGTGTGCTTTTACAAAGGAATCTGCAAGCATAGCGAAAGAGTCAATGGAATTAGGGGGTAAGTTATGATACCAAGTCATGGCCCCCTTTGAAAAGGTTTCTCCGAACTTTTTCAAAAGAACGAACTCGATCTCGTCGTCTTCTAAGTCGTTTCCTTTTATGGACCATGTGTATGCGGTCACATGCTCGTTTGGATCGGTTGTCCCATTGTACTTAAGGATTTTCAGCATGTGAAATTTCTTGGGTATTGGTTTTGGAGCGGCGCTTGACGGGAAAGGTTTCTGTACAAATTTTTTGGAATCCAAGCCTTTCAATATCGGGGGTACTCCTGGGATTTGATCCACCCTGGAATTGTATGTTTCCACCTTTTTGTCGTTAGCCTCGATTTTCTTTTCGCTAGACTCGACTCGTCTGGTTAGTTCCTCGAGCATTCTCATGATCTCGGAGTTGGTCCTCGATCCGCCTTCGTTCGGCTCATCTGCGACTGGTTCATTCTCCGGAACAGTTCCCGTGAAGGACCGAACTCAACTTTGTTCGCTATTTGGCTTCGATTTTGTAGTTGAGCGATGGCTGCTTGCTGGGCTTGCAGCATGTTAAAAATCATTCTGAGGCTGATCTCGTCCCCTTATCATTTTGGGGACCCTGAGTTGTTGATCGGTGTTCCCCACGAGCACTATTTGACAGACCAGTAGTTCGATCTACATCGACCGCCATTTGTGAATTAGCGCCGATCGGAACTTCATCACCGGGTGTTATGTTGTTGTTTTCACCTTGATGATCAAATTCATTATCGACGTACAAAGGCACAGATTTTGAGTGTGACATAGTTGTACTATAAACTGAAACCAAAGATACTTCACAGAGCAAGTGTAAAATAATTTGTGTGACATAAAACTGTATCAAACGCTCACTATTATCCTTAGCCCCACGGTGGGCGCCAAACTGTTTACCCTTGGCTTCGGATAACAATTAAATTTGAACGTGATTTTAAGGACACGTGATTTAATTTGATACAAATAATGAAGAATAAAACAGAGATTAAAGTCAGTAAACAAATTGGAAAATATGCAAATCACAAGCCTTGGATAGTCTTGGCCTTGATTGATTTTATCGAGATAAACAAATATGAACCAAACGAATAAAGATATAATAAAGCAGTCTTCTTTTCTATATTTTGATAATTGAATCGTGAGATGCCTTTTACAATCGCATTGCCTCTTTATATGGGGGGGAGGGGGGGAGGAATAATTCTCATACAAGGTAAAAATCTATTTACAGGGTAAAATATCCCTTGATTTGCTGATTTCAACGGTCTTGTTGATTGACGCCGTGATTCCCGCCGAGATATTTACGTATCACAGGATTTCAAGTCCTTCCGTTACGCAGATCTGATAATTTTACCCTAGACATTTCCCATAATCGACCTGAACAAACTCATCTCGGATATCATGACTTTGAGTTCCGACTCGATGGTGCTCTGCCTCGACCTTCGATCGTTGACACCTCGATCCCGGCCCATCGAGCAGTTGTTATGATTGATACCACCTGTATAAATTCGAGGTCGATTTATCCCTACGCAAGCGGTCCGGGTTCGACCCCATACAAAAATACTCCTAGAAAATAGTGTAAACAACAAACAATTCGACTTCGACTGCTTGAATTTGATATGATCGGTTGTCCCATTTCTGGCATTTTATTTGGTGTACGCTGAATAGAATTATTAAGAGGGTTAAGTGTTTCCAACTAAGAAAACCCTAGTTCTTGTAGTATTTTATTGGTGATCTGACCTGTACAACTATATCTTAAGGACATATAACAATAGCCATGTAAAGATTAGAGGAGAAAAAAGTGGCAGTCTCTGAGGGAAACGATTAGTCTCGACTGATCATTCTCGACGGAATCCGTTATATTTATTGTTATTTTTTTGGCCGCCGCAATTTCATTAGTTATGAGCAAAAAGTATGTGGTTTTCATCTTATGTTGACAACCAATTTGTTGAAACACCTTTGTATGCTTATCCTGTATATATGATCGAAAAAGAAACCAAAGGGAGCTGAATAATTAATGGCATAAAAAATATTCATCTTTATTTTCTACCAAATGAATAATCTAGTCACTATTGTGCCAAAGCAGCGCGTCTATAGATTTAATTTGCCTACCATTGTGACTCAATGTGGCAGCTATTAAGTTTTTGTTTCTTTTTTCTTAATTTTTTTAAAATAAGATTGTGACGACTCCAATTTTCTTCCGTAGGATGTTGTGATGATACTTAGTCTCTAAGACTAAGTAAACCTAACACTTACAAAATTAAATGACAAAATTTAACCAAAACAACTATTAAACATAAACCATATATTTCTATATAAAGACAACAATTCCAACATGATACATTATCCCAAAACTGGTTGTACAAGTCATAAGCTCTATTGAATTCACTAGAAAGTCTCTAAGTACAACTATTCCGGAATAGAAATAAACAGTAAAAATAAACTTCAGAAGGTGGCTCCGAGACCTGCGAACACCACGGCAGGTATACCTTGAAGTCTCCATGGCAACTCTCTCCGAAGTACTTGGATTTGCACAAAATGTGCAGCAACCGTAGTATGAGTATACACGGTTGTACCCAGTAAGTATCAAGACTAACCTCAGTGGAGTAGTGACGAGGAACAGTCAAGACACCTACTAGACATAATAACCTGTACAAGTATGAATGTGGAACTAACAAGGAACAATATCAATATAAAGCTAAAGCATGGTAAAACGACAACAATACTTGCTATAAAATACTAGAAGCAACAATTAGCAACAAGGAACAAACAGGTAATAACGCCGTAGAGTAAGCTGAATACAGACAAGGTCCGGTGAAACCAAGTAAGAAAAAAACAGGTAGCAACCAAATAAACAACAGCTTTCACACAAGATTTATACAAGAACTTTCCCGAGGCACCACACCTTATCACCACAATTCGCGGATCCCAAATCACGAACCCTAATCACTTGGCATCTTGTAATCACGATCGCACGGACAACTCACGTGCTACACAGGTAACTCACGTGCCAATACCATAATGCCTCATATCTGCACGCACAACTCACGTTCTAAGGGAGTGACAATACCTCATATTCGCACGGAAAACTCACGTGTTAGTAGTAATAATATCTCATAACCGTACGGATAACTCATATGCCAATAACAGGAATATCTCATATCCGCAAGGACAACCTATATGCCAATAGTACAACTCACGCACAGAAGCCAGGTATACAAGAATACATGTAAATGAATAAACATCAAGGTTCATCTTCTCGGACTAGTATGAGTGACTAACTATGGTTTATGCTTGTGCAAGTGTTCTATCACAACTCGAGTCAAAGTAAGATCGAGACAATGAATGGTACGCAGGAAACAACACAACAAGACTAAAATGCATGACTCACACAAAGTAGGCACACCACTTCACAAATACGATCAACAACAATGCCCCCAGGCCATCACAAGCCATCACAAATCATGCCTGACATAGCCCCCTTGTCTTGCCGCATGCGCAACAATAAAGTAAATGCCCGCCTT
The DNA here is from genome assembly GCA_002018475.1 of Nicotiana obtusifolia. Classification (NCBI taxonomy): domain Eukaryota; kingdom Viridiplantae; phylum Streptophyta; class Magnoliopsida; order Solanales; family Solanaceae; genus Nicotiana; species Nicotiana obtusifolia. The sequence continues at coordinate 449,664 of MCJB01021069.1, forward strand.
GTCTCGCCACACATGCATAATAATATTCCCAGCTTGTCTCTCCACATGCGTAAACCCACATATATAGCCCGACTTGCCACGCCGTATGTGCAAATATCAATAATAACAATAGTACGGACAACTCACGTGCAAACACCGCGATAGTCCTCTCAACAATACCACATGTTCCAAAAACATAAAATAATATAATAACTCACACCACATGTGCCTATATTCCACTCAACAATATAATAACTCACACCACATGTGCCTATAATAACTCACGTGCAAACACCGCGATAGTCCTCACAACAATACCACGTGTGCCAAAAACATAAAACAATATAATAACTCACACCACATGTGCCTATATTCCACCATAGTTTCTTAAAAATAATTTTAATACCACAGCCACACATAGCCCTTAGCTCAATAACACTGAGTGCAACAACAACAACAACAACAAGAATTACCCAGGAGTTCAACAAGTAAATCAACAATATATTACAAAAGCACAATGAAATGGAAGAACGAGCTCAATGAGAGACATAACAAGTAATAATGCCTTCAAATAAAAATAACTTAACAATAGGAGAGATAATGTGTATCAACGATATCAAATATGAATAACTCAGCAATAGAAAAGATAACATGTAACAATGATTTCAAATAAGAATAACTCGACAATAAGAGAGATAATATGTAACAACAATTTCAAGTAAGGATAAATCACAATGGAAAAGATAACAGGTAATAGAAGAGGCAACAACTCCAATTAAAGCATATAAGAGTGTATTTGGTAACAAAGTGTGGAACATGAACCAATCGACTTCAAATAAGGTATGTAAGAGTAAATTTAGCAATGAAAAATATAACATGATAAGGCAACTTCAATTTAATGTGCATAAGAAACCTAAGAGTCTAAAACGGTCAAATTTTCACATATAAGCCTTGTACACACTCGTCACCTCATATACACGTCTTTCACGTAGTTCAAATAGTACAAACTACCCAATTCCTACGGGTAGTTCTCCCACACAACGTTAGGCAAGATACTTACATCAAAAGCCCTCAATCAATTCTCAAAAATAGCTTTTCCTTTACAATTAACCTCCGCTCGGCAGAAATCTAATCAAAATTGACTTAATAACATCAAATAATGCCAGAGAAATCAATTCCAATAATTAAAGCTACGATCTTTACACGATTGCTCAAAAGTCAACAAAAGTCAATCCGGGACTCGCCTGGTCAAAATCCGGGTCCAATGTTAGATTTTGACTACCCATGACCCCACGAGTTCATATATGTGATTAGTTTCAAAATCCGAGTCCAAATCGACTCTCAAAACTCAAATTCTTATTTATCAAAAACTTGACAAAGTTTCACAAATTTCCCCTTTGATTTTCATAATTTTGATGTTAAATCTCATATATAATCATGTAAAATAGTTGAAAATTGATCAAAATCACTTACCCAATGATTGTAGATGAAAATTCCCTATCCAAATCGCCTCCAACCGAGTCTAGTGTTTAAAATATGAGAGAATGAGCTAAAATTCCGAAATTCCAACTCTTAACCTAGCTGAAGATGTCACATTTACGATCAAAAGTTTGCAATTGTGGATGTTTTCATTTGCGACCAAAAGTTCGCAATTGTGGAGATCGCAATTGCGACCAAATATTCGCAAATGTAGTAGTTCGCAATTGCAACAAAAAGTTCGCAATTGCGAAGTACTAGCACCTGTAATCCCAAACTTCACCGAAATGATCCAAAACTACCCAAAACTCATCCGGAACCTCCCGGACACAAACCATATACTTATTTCAATCATAAAAGATGCTATGGAATTGCTTGTGCACTGAAAATACTGAAAAGAGGTCGTCTTGACCCGATATTGTCCATGGTCAAACTCTAAATTTCTTAACTTAACTAGTCTCTCAATCAATCATCCAAACCACACCCAAGCCCCCGTCGGAACCCCGTAAGATAAATACCAACAAGTGCCAAACATAATACGAACCTACTCGAGGCCTCAAATCCCAAAACATAACATCAAAACCACCAATCGCACCTCAATTCAAGCTTAATGAACTATGAACTTTCAACTTCTACAACTCGCGCCGAATCATATCAAATCAACCCGGAATGGCATCAAATTGTGCATACAAGTCCCAAATGATATGACAAAGCTATTTTAACTCTCGGAATCGCAATATTCTAAGCGCTGGTGCAATGGCATCAAAATCCTTGAAGACGTTGCATTTGAATTCCATGAAAATATAATACTGATGGCATAGGTACCAGAAAAACCATAATAATTCTCGTGGAAAATCCTTGGCTTGAGCTATGAATATATGGCAGAACGGATATTCTGGATTGACGCCATAAGGCTTGAGAATGGATCCTCCATATTGCCGGAAAACTTGAAGCTCATAATGAGTTCTTCTTTCCATAATAATTGATGGATCAAAGGGATCCATGAGGTTGAACAGCTCCGGTGGATGATCTGTCGGCTTCAATGAACTAGTTCCCGCTGAAAACATAAAGATGTGGCTGTTTGGCTTAAGTTTTGCTGGGGAAAATCTTTTTGAGAATTCCTCCGGTCGGGATAGAAAGTCTGCGAGAATATTATCCTTTCCTTTCAGGTGCTTAACTTGAAACTTGTATGGAGAGAACCACTGAGCCCATCTGAGAATCTGAGGATTGGGGATAATTTTTGAATTTATCTGGATCATTTTTGGGAAAGCCTTCATATCCATTTCCACTCGAAATTCTGTATGGATAAGGAAGAAATTGAATTTCTTGATTCCATTCTTTACTGCAAGAATTTCCTTGAAGGTGGAATGATAATGTTGCTCGGCATCCTTAAACTTTCCACTGGCGTATCCGCATATTTTTCGCTGGCCATCTTTTTCTTCAAATAGAACAGCACTCCAATATTCATGGCTGGCATCTATTTGCAGTATCTTCTTTCCATCTGAAGGGATGTAGAGAGACTTGACATCTTTACATATCTCCTTTATTTTTCTGACTGCTTCATCCTGTTTTTCTCCCCATGATGTTGCATTTTTCTTGAGCATTTCTGTGAGTGGTGAAATGTATGTAGAGATATTTGGGATGAAATCTCTAACATAATTGATGACACCCAAGAACTGTTGGATCTGCTTTGTTGTGAGGTTGGTATCTGGAAATTTGAGTAGTTCCTGACATATAT
>MCJB01021069.1:453110-466150 GCA_002018475.1 Nicotiana obtusifolia
GAGGTATGGAGGATGGGTTGGAAGATTTTTATCATGGCTTTTTGGAATAAGGAGGGTGCAGTTTTCAAACCGAAAGGCATGACTTTCCACTGGAAGTGATGATCGGGGATGCAAAATCCTGTTTTGGGTCGTTCTTCGGGGTGGATTCCCAATTGCCAAAATCCAGATTTTAAATCAAACTTGGAAAAATATTTGGCCTTGGCTAAGTGGGAGAAAAGAGTGAGTTTATTGGGTATGGGAAATTTATCATCTTGGAGGAAATGGTTTAGTGGCTGATAATTAATAACTAACCTGAGTTTTCCTCTTGTCTGCTCAGCTCTTTTGTTGACATAAAATGCCTCGCATGCCCATTGTGAATCCGACGGCTCTATCAGATCAAATTCCAAAAGTTCTTCGCATTCTTTCTTTGCAAGTTGAAGATGATCTGGATTCATTCCTGAGTGACTGGCTTTTGTCGGATTGATGTTTTCATTTTTCTTGAAAGGGAGCTTGATAAAAAACTAGTCAACTCTCGGTCAAACTTCTCAACCTTCCAAACCTTCAACTTTCTAACTTTCGCCAAAATGCAACAAATCAACCTACAGACCTCCAAATCAAAATCCGGCATATTCCTAAGTCCAAAATCACCATATGAAACTATTGGAATCATCAAAATACCATTCCGAAGTCGTCTACATGAAAGTCAAACTTCGGTCATCTCTTGTCACTTAAGATTCTAAAACAAGAATTATTCTTCCAAATCAACCCCGAATCGTCCAAACACCAAATCTGACAACACACACAAGTCATGATACACAATACAAAGCTACTCGAGACCTTAAGCCACCAAACGGAATGCTAATTCTCAAAATAACCGGTCGGGTCGTTACATTCTCCCCCTCTTAAACAAAAGTTCGTCCTCAAACGTGCTAAGAGTCTTTCCCAAGCCATTCACGTAACCACGGGTGATTCTACATCACCCCAATCCACATAGGCCCAACAACATCATCTCAACCGAAGATTATTCTAGTTACTCATGCCGATAAGCCTTAGAATCAAATTTTCACATCCACTATGTGCCCTAACATCATGCAACAACTCTGTAAAATCCTCAATTAGCTATAACAGCTCATACATACATCTACAAGATACAACCATGCGACATAACACATCACCCATATGCCTATAGCAACAACTCTGACCACAATAGATGCCCATTACCAAGCCCAGTACCGACAAATAGTGTTATATCGACTAGAACCTTGTTCCAAACCTTTACAATACTAACAATGATGCAAGAAACATGCGAAACTCATAACTACTCACCTGATCAACAAGCTGCATCGAACGCCACCCGGGCACATACATCACAATCCAAATCCAACAAGCACAACTCGAATATGACTGAATATTAAAAGAGGAGCACATGATAGGACTGTTTAACAAGCCAAACATGCATAACTCACCACAGATACCATAATGTAGATCTAATGCACAAGGAAGAAGCAAGACACACGCAACAACCACAACAAATCTTACCTGAATATGACCTCACCGCGACACATAGCCCGGCACCAACACACCTATTCACAAGGAACTCCAGGTCCCTATCCTCTACTCGGGATCATGAGTAAGGTAAACATCTCAGCAACTAAACCAATCTACTAACTCAACCTCGTAGAACCAAAACCACAACATGTAATAACTTCCCATGCCTATAGAGCACCCAAACCACAAGTCGGGCCAAACCAACCAAATATCACATCAAATCCTACCGTATTTAACTGACAGAAAGTTCACCAAGTCTCGTGACCTACAATAGTAACCAAACCAGAACGATAGACACGGGCTATCACAATAAAATTCTCAACTGGCATGAACACAAGAATATAGTACAATAATCACAACAAAAAAAAACCATATCTAAAGCAAGGTAGGATGAATCTTGCCAATAAATGGGACCAGATCGAAATGATACAAATGCATCCCTATACTCAACTGAAACCATACCTATAAGGACATCATCTGGTGCATCGGCCTCTACCCCAACCAGAAAGAGCGTGACAATGGGCCCGGCATCTCTCTCTAGGGCAACCTCTACCCGCTTGACCTCCACTCCTAGCTGGCGATGCAGGTATAACAGCAACTGGAGCAGAACTCATAGCCTGAATACCCCGCTGTGACACATCTGTCAGGAGTCTGGGACAATCTCTTACCATGTGGCTGGTATGTCCACACTCAAAGCAACCTCTCCGCTAATGTGGCTGTGGAAGCTGTCCGGTACGGGTACCCTAAGACCCATGGATATCTGTAACAGTGCGTAAAGCCTGAAGTGTAACTAAACTGGCTGACCCACAAAACCTCTTCCATGATGTACCCTACCTCCAAAATAGGGATCAGTAGATCCTCCAGATCCACGAGGCCTCTTATCCTCCTTGCCCTCTCTATCCTGGCCCTGCATGCCCTCTAATCAGCGAGCGATTTCCACCACCTGCTGAAATGGAATATCCGTCTCCAACTCCCGAGCCATGCTGAATCAGATACCATAACTAAGCCCCTCAATGAACCTGTGGACTCGCTCTCTAACTGTAGAAACCAAAGCAGGTGCGAGCCTGGGCAAATCACTGAATCTAACAGCATACTCTGACACTGACATAGTACCCTGACACAGTTGCTCAAACACCGCGTGCCATGCATCTCGAAGGGTCTGGGAACAAACTCCCTCAAGAACATCTCAGAAAACTAAGTCCACGTAATGAGCTGCATCGGCTGGGCTACCCTCATCGTAAACTCGCCACCACTGATGTGCTGCTCCCGGTAGCTGGAATATAGTAAAGGCAACCCCACTCATCTCCACAATACCCATGGTGTGAAGAACAGAAGCGGCAGAGCCAATCAAAAGCCGCACGTGAATCGAGGCAACACTTTGGGCACAGGCGTCATCATGATGAGTAATGTCATGACGCACTTCTTTCCATGGACCAGACGGTTGCAACAAATTACCTCGAAAAATTAGGGGTTTGAAATATGCGATCCACGTAAAGCCACGTTGCCTGTTTATCATGATGACCACGACTATTGCTATCCGCTAATTGAACTCGCCCATGAGGATGACCTCAACAAGCAGAGGGACTAACTATATGGGCTAAAAATTATCATATTTATATGTGGGCCTAGTCGACATTAAGAAAGCCTTCATTGATTGCCATGTGCTATCGATTCAGTTAATCTAGGTCGACGTCACGAGGTCGAGGTGACTCAAAAGAGAACGAAGATGAGGACGAGCATTCTCATTAGTGAGCATTCTCTAAAGATTCTTACTTTATCATAGAGATACAAAATACACCTTTTGTTCAGATCTTTATCTATCTTTTCTCCCATGATCCAACGAGGATCCGAATATTCAAAGGCTTATCATCATCTATCTTTGTCAGAAGGAATATCAAATAATCTCACCCTTTTTGGGTGACTCACATGTATTTTTTTACATAAATGCCATTCTTTATTGTTTACTACTATTTAATGCTACCTTCTTTTTTCTTGGATCATTGAATATAACATTATTGTTGCTTTTTATTGCTACTAAAATAGTATCTGTGACATCTCGCTATGAAATCGGTTAATCTTTCTTTTGGATATTAATATCGGCTAAGATTAACTTTATTTTATTAGAAAATCTGATTGTTTAAACCTAGATCTAAATTTTGGGTTAAACAGTTTGGCGCCTTCTATTGGGATTTTCTCAACTAATCTTTTAGTTTTCATTAGATCTATAACTGACGTGACTTGTTAATCTAACAAACCACAAAGTTTATCTTTCCTCTCTGTGCGACAAAAAATTTCCTGGTAGGTAACCAAGCAAATGAAACAAGGGAAACAGATAATGTTCCCCGTAACCTCATGAACGCCACCAAGGAAGGCTATGACACCCAAAGCGAGGAAGTGATGCCCACGGCTTCTCCCAGACGAGAGAGGTCGCCTGCCCCTTTCTGCAGCGCAACAAAACCAAATGGGAAAAGAGCCTCTACGTACATGAGAGAAGGGGCACCACCTGCTATGAAAAAACTCCACGAAGCATGGCTAATTGACACTCTAGTCAGCGTGATCAACAAACAAGACCCATGCATGACCGCAGAAACCACAAAAGCCCACACAACACAACGTAGAAAAGGCCAGGACGACTAACTAAACCCTCTAACCCCAGGTAATACTCACATGATTACTGACAATGCAGGTGATAACCGTATCTATATAACCTACACTCCTCCATCCATTCAAAGTTTAGGAATCCAGGTAATAGTATCCCGATCAAAGAGCTGACGAAGGGGATGAGCGGAACAGGGAGTCTACTGGACACAGTTTAACTAGCGGAGACTCTTGGAACAACTGGAGTAAGAAGTCCCCAAGTGAGCGTCTTAAACCGCAAGGAGGGGAATGCCGAAGGCAGGGCTAGTGACTGGAGTGAAGTCGTAACAAGGTAGTCGTACTCTCAGGAAAAGCTCGAACGACTTTGAGCAAGAAGGTACCTGTACCCGAAACCGACACAGGTAGGTAGGTAGAGAATACCTAGGGGCGCGAGACAACTCTCTCTAAGGAACTCGGCAAAATAGCCCCGTAACTTCGGGAGAAAACGGAAGAAATGGAAAACGAGAATAAAGGCACTCAAAGAACAAATGAGGGAGCACCACGAACGGGTAGACAAAATACCAGGCGCAGCAAAATTGTTTCCAAAAAGGGACGCCGGTAGGTTTGTAGAACAATCGACCACGCAAGCAGCTACACATGCCATGCCAAAGACCTTCAAGATGCCCCTATATCTCAGAATTTGTGACGGGACGACCGACCCTGAAGATCATGTGATTCACTATGTTACCCCTGGGAAAGGCAACAACCTCAACAAAGAGTAGGTGTCCTCCATCTTGCAAGAAAAGTTTGGCAAACCCTCACTGGAGGGGCGTTAACATGGTATTCACAGGCACCAGCTCGTTCCATAGAAACATTTAAAGAGACGGCCGATAAGTTCGAAGGCGCATGCTGGGACTATGAAAGCTGAAACAAGAGTAAACGACATCTTCGCCATTAAACAATCCCAGAAGAGGGACTGAGGGACTTCCTCGCCCGATTCAACAGAGTGAGAATGACCTGACCAAATATTTCTGAAGAGATGGCCATGGCAGCCTTTCAGAATGGATTGAGCAGAGAGGGTTCGAGGGCGACCAAAAATCTACTGAGTCGGTTAATGAAGTATCCACCGACCACTTGGGATGAAATCCATAATGCGTACTGTGCAGAGGTCAGAGCAAACCATGACGACCTCAATGGAACAACTCGATGACTCACCTCGGTATAATGCGAGCCAAGGAGAGAATGAAGGATAATATGAGAAGAGACCACCTAGTACTGCGGCCAGGCAGGGAACGACACCAGCATTATGTCAGGACAGCCGTTCCCTCCTTTTGTTATGAATACGGACTGTCTAGGCCGAGATCAGGTACTCACAGGAATGATCGAGGTATGCCCCCTTGCTATCTGCTCACAATTTTTGTCTGTCACCTACAGAAGTGGTATACACTCTCGAGAAGCTCGGAGCAGGTCAAATGGCTACCAAAGATGAGGTTGGACTCAAACACAAGGAAATCCGACACCCTCTGCGAGTTCCACCAAGAACGTGGACAAAAAATAGAAGATTGCATCGTTTGAAGACTAGAGATGGCAAACTTGCTGCAGCAAGGGCACCTCAAAGAACTACTCTGCAACAAAGGCAGGAACACCTTAGCAACGGGTCGAGAACGTCTAGGCCCGCCAAATCCACCTTCACCAGCTTGCACCATCAATATGATTATTGGTGGCATTGACGACGCCTCTATCAATGGCATCAAATTCATCACCACTCACAAGCTCAAAAGATGGATCACTCATGAAAGGTATGATGGACTCAAAGAAAGTATCATCTTCGATGAGTCAGATGCCAACAGTTTGACTTTCCCTCATAACGATGCATTTGGCATTACTTTACAAATTTTAGATGCTGATGTCAAGAGAATTATGGTAGATGACGGAAGTGGGGCGTGCATCATCCATCCCTGAGTTCTCACATAGATGAGACTCGAGGATAAGATAGTGCCGTGTTGCATTACATAACTGGTTTTCACAATACAGTTAAACAGACTTTAGGAGAAATCACACTTCCCGTTCTCGCCGGCGAAGTGACTCTAGAGACGGCGTTTCATATCATGGACCAGGACACATCATACAACACCATTGGGACAACCATAGGTACACCCTATGAGAGTTGTCCCCTCCAGCTTATACCAAGTGATCAAATTACCAATACCTTGGGGAATATTCAGCGTATGAGGGGAACAACCTACGTCTAGGGAATGCTACCGAATCACCATGGACACCGCGGCAACTCAACAAAAGAAAGGTAAGGAAAAAAAGGTATAACAATCAGCAGGGTCGAGGTCACCACAAGTCGAAACCAAAGAAGTTATTATGGACCCAGAGATGGTCGAAGCCGCAGAATCAACCATAGAAGAACTCGACCCCGTCCAGCTAGATCATAACGACCTTAGCAAAATGGACTATATCGGTTGCAAACTCCGAGAACCAAGTAAATTTAGTCAATTCTTAATAACTAATGCATATTTGTTTGTCTTCAGTCATGCAAATATGCCAGGCATCCCCAAAGAGATCGCCACACACAAACTGAATGTCGACCCCTTCCACCCCCGGTAAGGCAGGTCTGACGAAAGTTCAACCCCACCATCAATGAGGCCGTCCACGAAGAAGTAGAGAAGTTATTGGCAAACGGCTCCATCAGGGAGGTGAAGTACCCTAAATGGATTGCCAATGTAGTGATGGCAAAAAATAAAAATGGGAATTGAAGGATGTGCGTGCACTTCAAAGACCTAAACAAAGCATGCTTAAAAGATTCATTACCACTGCCACACATCGACCAACTCATCGATGCAACAGCAGGATACGAGCTGTTAAGTTTTTTGGATGCCTACTCAGGTTACAACCAAATACTCATGGAGGAAGAAGACCAAGAGAAAACTACGTTCATCACCCATAGGGGAACATATTGTTATAGGGTCATGCCATTTGGGTTGAAGAACGCAGGGGCTACCTATCAAAGGTTGGCCACAAAAATGTTCAAAGATCAACTTTGCAAAACCATGGAGGTGTATATCGATGACATGTTGTTCAAGTCCGTGAAGGAAGAGGATCATATAGACCTCCTAAAGGAAGCTTTCGATATACTAAGAAAGTACGGAATGAAACTAAACCCCGAGAAATGCGCGTTTAGCATAGCCTCGGGAAATATTTTGGGCTTCTTGGTATCACAACGAGGGATTGAGATAAACCCAGATATAATCAAGGCTATTGATGGGATACCAGAGCAATTGACTACTAAGAAGCAAGTCAAGATATTGACCGGTCAAATTGCCGCCCTATCCAGATTCATCTCGCGGTCATCCGATAGATGTCATAGGTTTTTCAACGTACTCAAAAAGGATAATGGCCTCGAGTGGACGCCCAAGTGTGTAAATCACTACGAGAACTGAAGGCATACTTGTCATCACCACCCTTACCCTCAAAGCCCGAGCAGGTGGAGCGCCTCCTCGTTTACCTCACCGTCTCAGAAGTAGCGATAAGTTCAGTCTTGGTTCGAGAAGACAAAGGTACGCAATATCCAATTTATTATATCAGTAATACACTTGTCCATGCCAAGACGAGGCACCCTCACCTCAATAAACTAGCCTTGGCCCTTGTAGTAGCTTCATGAAAGCTTAGACCCTATTTTCAGTTCCACCCGATCTCGGTCGTCGCCACTTTTCCTTTAAGATGCATATTACACAAACCCGAGATGTCGGGGAGGCTGGCCAAATGGGCCATCAAGTTAAGTGAGCAATACATAACTTATCAGCCTCGTACAATGAGAAAGTTGCAAGTACTCACCGACTTCGTCGCAGACTTTAGCGCAAAAGTAATGTCTGAGGCTTAAAAGGAAGCCACTCAAGATTCTTTTCAAACACAGGACCTTTGGGTCCTACACACCGATAGCGCGTCCAATGCATGTGGGTCCGTACTGGGGCTCGTGCTCGAGGTTCCCACCGGCATGATAATTTTCCAATCCATAAGATACCCAGATATGACTAACAACGAGGCCGAGTATGAGGCCGTAATTGTAGGATTGAAACTAGCACTCAAGCGGGGGGTGCGATAGAAGCTTCTTTGTGATTCTCAACCTGTAGTCAACCAAGTTACTGGGACTTTCCAAACCAAAGAGCAAAGGTTGCAGAGGTATCAAACCAAGATCTGCATATTACTACCCGACTTCGACGAACACCAGCTCGACCAAATTCCATGAAATCAGAAAGTCGAAGCAGATGGCCTCGCCAAGAAAGACGCTACCACCAAAACATAATTCTTGGGGATAAGAGTGTAGTTCATCTCCGAGGCTCGGCATTGGATTGTATTTTAAACTATTTATAGGATGGCACCCTCCTAAACGACAAAAAGGAAGCCAAGAAGCTGAGGATGCAGGTTGCCAAGTACAGTCTCCTTCATAATGACTTGTACAAGAGAAAGTATGGCAGCCCCTTGGCGTAATTCTTAGGCCTAAACCAAACCCAATGCGTCCCCGAGGAAGTCCACGAAGGTCATTGTGGCAGTCACTCCGGTGATCGAGCACTTGTCAAGTGCCTCATACGGGCCAGGTATTATTGGCCCACCATGAAAAAAGACCCTCTAGAATTTTTGAAGAAATGCAAGAAGTGTCAAAAATACGCCTCAATAATTCACCAAGTAGGCGAGCACCTCCACTCCGTCACTTCTCAGTGGCCTTTCATTAAATGGGGAATGGACATCGTGGGACCGCTTCCACCAGGACGAGGTAATGTAAAATTACTTTTAGTTTTAACTGACTATTTCTCTAAGTGGGTGGAAGCAGGAGCATTCGCCCAAGTTCGTGAGCAAGAGGTAATCGCTTTCATATGGAAATATATCATCTGCCGATTCAGCCTACCTAAAGAGATAAGCTGCAACAACGGGCCCCAGTTCATGGGAAGAAAACCACCAAGTTCTTCGAAAAAATGGTACATTAAAAGGATACTTTCAACTCCTTATCACCCAGCCGGCAACGGGCAAGTGGAATCCTTCAACAAATCTATCTTAAACATCATAAAGAAAAAACTCAAAGACGCCAAGGGACTGTGGCCGAAAATACTCCCAGAGGTTTTATAGGCGCACAAAACAACTCAGAAGACGAGCACAAGAGAGACAACTTATTCTTTGGTCTATGGAACGGACGCAATAATACCATTCGGAGAACCCAGCCTGAGGTACTCCCACGATAGCGACACCAACAACAAGGAGAACAAGATACAAGACCTTGACAAGGTTGAGGAGCGACGAGATATAACGTACATAAGGATGATCTCACAAAAGCAGTAAGCAGAATGCTACTACAACAAAAAGGCAAAGGTCCGACTGCTCAAGGTTGGGGACTACGTGCTCAAAGCCAAGACCCAAGAAAATAAGGACCCACGAGAAGGAAAGTTGGGAGCTAACTGGGACGAACCATACAAAATCATAGGCAAAGAAAATAAGGGTTCATTCTAATTGGAAACTATGGAAGGGAAGCTCCTACCAAACAATTTGAATATCATCCATCTCAAATACTTCAACTTCTAAAAAATAAGAAATACCCCGTATGCCGTACTCTTTTTTTCCCTCACTTGAGTTGTGTCTTAATAGGGTTTTCTCAAGGAGGTTTATAACGAGGCGACGAGCAGGGCATTTCAAGTTGGAGTGCACGAGAGGACTTTTTCTTTCATTGCTCGACTCAAGAATCTCCAAGTCTTATAATGAAGAGAGTAGATATACTGGGACTCGGACTCGGACGCCATCCAACACCCAAAAATTGTAAATTTTCTCCAAAAGTTGCCCAAGGGCGAAATGATGTAATTGAAATAAAGATGTTGAAATAATAAAGACGCATGTGTGATATAAACTGCTCTCCAAAAGGTACGTTCAACCAGCTTGAACAACACCAATTGGCCCACGGCCACTACCTAATCAAAGGTACGCTCAAACAGCCTGAACGACTCTTATTTAGCCCACGGATACTACTCAAACTTAAAGGTACGTTCGACCAGCTCGAACAACACCTATCAACCCTCGACCACGACAAACTTAAAGGTACGTTTGACCAGCTCGAAAAATACCTATCGGTCCTCGGCCACAAAAAACTTAAAGGTGCGTTCGACCATCTCTAACAACACCTATCGGCTCTCAGCCACGACTCACATAAAGGTATGTTCGACCAGCTCAAATAATACCATCAGCCTCAGCCACGATTTAACTTAAAAGTATGTTCAGCTAACTCAAACAAAGGCCGATATGGCCCATGGCCACACAACACCACGGCTATCGCAACTTAGAGGATAACAACAAAGAAAGGAAGTACAAAAGAAAAACACACGAGTACAGAAGTAAAAAACAAGTACATAAACAAAGATAAGAAAGGTGTGTATAAAACAAGAACCAACTTTGATATTTAAATAAAGAGTCTTTACAAGGGCGCTTGAAGACGCCGACAAAAATATACAAGAAGTTAAACAAAAACTAGTGGCCATCACCACCCGGCCTCCAACGTCCTCTCCATCCTCGCCTCGACTGTAAGCGGAGTCTTACCAAGCACTATCCGCAAGCCGATCCACACCCTCTTCCTCATCCTCCTCGAAATCAAGATGAGGCATGGAGGGATCATAGTCACAGGCGAGCGGGGCATCATGAGATTTAACTCGAGCCTCCTCAAGGGCCGTCTCAGAATTAGACCTCGTCTCATTCAAATCACGGATCATGTCCAGCCGGGTTTCAGCGTGGATCCACTCCTCGTACTGCTCTTGAAGAATATTAGGATACTTAGAGGAATTAGACATAGAGGGCCGCACAAGCAGTTGGGCATTCCCGGCCTCAAGAGCAGCAACTCGATCATGTAGCTCGGAGTTCTCCTTATCCAACTCTCCAATCCTCTCCTCAAGCCGGTCCTCTTAGCCTTAGCCATTGATAGAGCATTATCCCGCTCAGAACGGAGAGTCTTGTTCACCAGCTCGAGAATGTCAACCTTCCTCCGAGCATCTAGTCGGGAAGACTCTACCTGCTCGAATATCTGTTGCTTCTCAGCAACCTCCCCCCGGAGAGCGTCCATTTGAAATTGGCACCCATCCAACTGATTTTCCAGTTGATCCACATGATTCTGGAGGTCGCTGCATTGGGCCTCCACGTCCTTGCTCAACTCGAGCTCCTCCTCTTTTCTCTTAAGGCCCCCTCGAGAACACTGAGCATCTCCACGGCCGCCATCAGCTCATCATCTTTCTTCGTTTGCCCTTCTATCAATGTCGGCATGTCGCCCTCCTTGCAAAGCCGCCCCCTAACGTCCCGGTACTTCCTACGGTACTCCAGGTACTTACTCTTCAACTTCACATAAATATCTTTTCGTCTCTTCTCCCTCCGAACACTCTCAATTTCCAGAATGACAGTTTACAAATTAAAGAAACGCAAAAGTTAAAACATAGAAACAAGTTAAGGAAAAGAAAAAAGAATGAAGGACAACCACACTTACCCTGAGAGCGAGGCTGACAATGTTCTTTGACAAAGAACTATCAGTCAATTTCTTGAAAGTCACGTGCTCCGCGTCAGAGCAAAGAGGATTGAGAGCGGGAACCACCTCCGCAGTATTTCTCAGCAAATCACGATCCATTGGAATTGTGATGGTCCTTGAGCCCCCATGATGTAGGTCAACCTGATCATGACACGTTTAAGCCTTCAAGACCATTCACAAGAAGTCAAGCTAAAGAGCTTCATGATGCACACTTGATGGTGAAGAAGAGCCAAGCGTTTGGCGTGTGATGTTTGTGTTTGGCCTGTGATGCTTATTACTACGTTGAGATTATTGTGTAGTTATGAAAGACATTAATTCTTGTTTGTTTTGGAGTCCTGCGTGTCTATTCTTTAAATTAGCCAAATTGTGGCCTTTTTGTTAATTAGTTGTTTCCTAGTTGATTTAGGTTAACTAGTTATTCTTTTCCTAGTTGATTTAGGTAAATGCTCATTCTATATAAACCTAAACACTTCATTATTTGACACCTTTTTGACATTATTATCAATCAAAAAACGGCAGCACATTGCTCCCAAAATCGTGTGAATTAACTTGTCCAATTTTGGTATGATTCAAAATTGAACTTGTTCCTTTGTTTGATCGAACAATTTGCAAGATCATCGTTATCTTGAGGGTCATTCGTATAGTATAGGTACTCCTTGATTTCATCAAGAAGGTAAGTAGACTAGTTCCTACTTGTTGTCTTGATAATTCATAGAGCGTCTTGCTCCTATCCTTTGTTTTCTTGTTTCCGCATTTTATATTGCATCAGTTGGTATCAGAGCTTGGAACGAGTTTGTTTCTACAATCCCAATCATGTTCTTCGTGCCTTAGTTTTAGGTTCTAATCCTTAAATTTTGTTTTTGAAAAAAAAATGTGAAAAAAAAAAGAGGAGAAAGAAAAACCGAAAATTTGTGTTGTTGATGTTGTTGAATCATCTAGGGATTAAAGTCTTGAAGATTGATTGATAAAGAAACGTTCTTGAACCAAATCTTGAAGTTCTTGATCGTTAGAAACCGATAATCTTGAAATCTTGAAACTCTAGTTGAAATTCTTGAAGGTGCACGAATAAATCTTGAAAATCTTGAAGTTCTTGGAGTAAAAATTGAAGTTCTTGAAGAGTTTTACGTTGTTCTTGAAGAGGTTCTTGAATCTTCAAACGTTCTTAACAAGATTGCCTTAAATTCTTGAAGTTCTTGAGATTTAATTTGTTGTTCTTGAAAGAGCAGTGTGAAAACATGGGAGAGGGCCTAAGAAGTGTTAGGGAGGCCGAATTTGGGGAGGAGAAAGGAGGAGAATAGGAAACCCTAATTCTAGTCCAAGAAGGAAACAACTCCCAATCTAAAAGGGAGAAGTTTCAAGGAGTTGAAATTCTATTTGGACAAGGAGA
>MCJB01021069.1:466952-477741 GCA_002018475.1 Nicotiana obtusifolia
CATAGCACCCGTAGGGGATATGAGAGCAGCCCGAGAGGATGATCAACCCGAGTTCGACGAATTTGAAGATGATGATTGGGGGCCACGAAATCCGAGAGTAGGACAGAGGAATGGAGGCCGAGACTACATGGGAAGACGTGGTTATGATCATGGTCCGAGAGGGAGGCTTAGAGGTTTTGGTGGAAGGAACTTAGAGTATGAATTTGATGAACATGCTGAGCATTATGAGGACTTCCAACCAATCTTACCAAACCGAGGGGGCCGAGACCATGTCCGAGACAGTGGGTTGAACAGCGTCAAGGTTACTATCCCTGCTTTCAAAGGAACTAGTGATCCTGACCGATTTTTAGAATGGAAGTGTCAAGTTGAGCGGATATTTGAAACTAATGATATGTCTGAGGAGAAGAAGGCTACATATGCCATTGCTGCTTTCGAGTCCTATGCTTCGACTTGGTGGGAGGCTGAGAAAAGATACAGAGTTAGACATAACCAACCGGCACGCATAACATGGATGGAATTGAAGCAAATAATGACTCGTAAATATGTGAACCCACGGCACAAGCAAGAATAGTTATGGAATTTGTATGATTTGAAACAAGGGTTGAAGTTTGTGGAAGAATACTATGATGACTTTGAGAAGATTCATCTATCACTTGACATGGAAGACGAAGAAGAAGAAGAGGCTATTATCCGATTCAAGAATGGGTTAAATAATGATATCTCCAATCAGTTGAGGCTACATGTGTTCATTGCTCTTCATGATGTGTTCTTAGTTGCCATTGAAGCCGAAAAGATGATTAAATAAAGCCAGGCAGCTCGATATAGAGGGTATTTCAATTCCACTATCATACGTCGAAACAAAGAGTGGAAGACACCGAACACTGGGGGAGCAAGCCAAACCCGAGAGCCGATAGCAAGCCAAAACCGAGAGCCTAAGAAGCTAGCCCAAGCTGTGGCACCTGGGGTTGAACCTAAGGGGTCCGGAGGTAATTCTAAGACTCAACTCAATTCTCCTAATGCATCTTCTTTTCAGTTTCACAAATGCAAAGGCTATGGACATTTCGCTAAGGATTGTCCAACACGGGGGACCATGTTAATTCTTGATGATGGTATTGTGTGTGAAGAAGAAAGTGAAGAGGAGATTGAGGAAGATAAAGGGACGGAATTAGTTGAGTGCGGCGAAGAAGAGTTAGAAGATGAGGGTGTGAATATGTTCTTAGTGGTACGTAGGAACTTGAGCACTATGAGTGTACAGGAGGAAGGAGATGTGCAACGTGTGAACTTGTTTCATACTAGATGTAGGGTGAAAGGAAAGGTGTGCTCAATGATAATTGATTCCGGAAGTTGCACTAATGTTGTGAGCCACACGATAGTGACTCAACTTAATATACCTACGAGGAAACATCCCCATCCTTATCGATTGCAGTGGTTGAGTGAATGTGGTGAGTTGAAGGTGGTAAAGTAGGCACTTATTAAGTTCAAGGTGGGAGCTTATGAAATCTTGTGCGATGTAGTGCCTATGCAGGCGTGCCATTTACTGTTGGACAGGCCTTGGCAGTTTGATAGGTGTGTTGATCATGATGGAAAGGCCAACACCTATACGGCCAAGCTAGAAGGCGAGAGTTATGTACTTAAGCCCTTAACACCTAAACAGGTTAGTGATGATTACAAGCGCATGCGGGAACTGAAAGAGGCGGCTAGAGCTAAGGCTCCAATGGAGACCAAATCGGAAGCCATGACCAATGCTAGTACTGCGAACCTGTCAGGTAATATTTGTGCTATGATGCAACCAGGTGAGTATTTAAGAAGTAATGATAGTTCTAAACTCTTAATTTGCCTAATTCATAAGGGTGTTTACTTGAGCTCTAATGATGAAGTTTCTACTAACGTTCACCTCTTGCCTAGTGTTGTTGATGATGTTTTACAGGAATATGTAAACATGTCGTGAGGAGATGAACCATTTCAAGTGTTGCAGAAGATCAATAATAATGCTTATGTCATAGATCTGCCTGATGATTATGCTGTCTCTAAGATATTCAATGTCACTGACTTGACTTCTTGTGTTGCTTTGAAAGATGAAGGAGGTTCGATTTTGAGGACGAAATCTTCCCAAGAAGGGGAAGATGATAGAGGTCAACCTGATCATGACACGTTTAAGCCTTCAAAACTATTCACGAGAAGTCAAGCTAAAGAGCTTCATGATGCACACTTGATGGTGAAGAAGAGCCAAGCGTTTGGCGTGTGATGTTTGCGTTTGGCCTGTGATTCTTATTACTACGTTGAGATTATTTTGTAGTTATGGAAGACATTAATTCTTGTTTGTTTTTGAGTCCTGCGTGACTATTCTTTAAATTAGCCAAATTGTGGCATTTTTGTTAATTAGTTGTTTCCTAGTTGATTTAGGTTAACTAGTTATTCTTTTCCTAGTTGATTTAGGTAAATGCTCATTCTATATAAGCCTAAACACTTCATTATTTTGACACCTTTTTGACATTATTATTAATCAAAAAACGGCAGCACATTGCTCCCAAAATCGTGTGAATTAACTTGTCCAATTTTGGTGTGATTCAAAATTGAACTTGTTCCTTTGTTTGATCGAACAATTTGCAAGATCATCGTTATCTTGAGGGTCGTTCGTATAGTATAGGTACTCCTTGATTTCATCAAGAAGGTAAGTAGACTAGTTCCTACTTGTTGTCTGTATAATTCATAGAGCGTCTTGCTCCTGTCCTTTGTTTTCTTGTTTCCGCGTTTTATATTGCATCATTATACTCACCTCGATCTAAGTGAGCCCCTCATCAATCATCCCAAGATCATCAGGGTCCATGTCGGAACCCGACTCATCATCCTCGTCAACAACGTTCTTGCCTTTATCCTCGTCGGCTGGAGAAGCATCCTGTGCCGGTCTGGAAGAAGAGGCCTCCTCTTGCCCTACAGGAACGGAGTTGTCACCCAGCATCCTTTCCACATCCTTCTCCTCCTCGGGATGCGAAATCACACCCTCATTAGCCTCTTCTAGAGTTGGGGCCTCAAAGATCGCCCCAACATCATCGCTGATGTGTATCATCGCCATCTCCCGAATCATGAACTCATCCTTTACTAAATCGACGACCAAGGGAACTCCCTCTCCTACGTCCACAACCTTCCTTTTGTGGGGCCTTAGGTCCCCATCACGTGGAAAAACCTCAACATCTTCGTCGATGGGTGAAAACAAGGGAGGAGCGGGCGCAGTAGCTGAGATGGGGGCGGAGGCGGAAGGCATAGCGACCCTTCTCCTCTTGAACGAGGGCACAGACGCCCTGTTCCTTCTTGTAGCCCCCCTAGCCGAACCTAAAAATAAGCATAAGAATTGAGTGCAACGCCACAAGCCAACACAAATATGATAACGACCAGAAGAAGGAGATTACCTGTCGAGGGGAGGGCCGGTTTGAACTTCTGAAAGAAGCTCGGCCAGTCATGAATCCCCACGGTGTACGGAGAACCTTCTTAACCCAGTCAGCGAGATGTGCCGCCAAAGGAGGAGGACGACTAGTGGCTGCAGGAGGAGAAGGATTATTCGACCAACTTGGAATAAACAAAGTAATTGAAAGGTTAAAAGCAAAAAATACGAACACCTACGTGTATGGTTCCAGGCCTCAGGGAAACCATTAACATTAGCCACAACGGCCTCAGTCTTGATAAAGAAATGGTAGAGCTAGAACTATCGACTACCTTTATCATCCATCTTCACCACCATACATTTGCCCCCACGATGTCGAATGTTCAACATCGTCCCTCTATAGAAGCTAGGCGTGAATAGATGCTTCCAAGTGCCGCACCGTGATCTTGACCCCAGCAAGTTCTGTGAACTTTGATAGCATCTTGATGACCTTGTAAACATAAGGGGTGAGCTAAGCAGGGCAAACGTTGTAATGGCGGAAAAACTCCTCCACCAACGGAAAGAGGGGGAACGAGTAGCCGATGGCGAATAGGTAGACATAGAGAGCGCAATACCCAGGACATTGAACATACACTTCATCCTCACTAGCGGGGATTAATTCTACATGGTTGGGAAGACCAAACTTGACTCTGAATTTAGCCAAGCGCCTTGACGTCATCGACGATTGAAATTTTCCATTCATATCATCCGGCAACCATTAAAAATTGAATCTAGCATCGGGTTTACGTGGGATGATCTCTTTACTGAAGGAAAGCTTCCTCCTCGGTGGTGGCGACGATGTCTTCCCTGTGAGCAAGAAATACGATAGTCAAAGGGATGGGGTTGTTATCCTCATTCGTAGCAGAAGGAGCGTTAGACATGGTTATGCCGTATGAAGAAAGTGAAACTGGAGATATGGAAAGATTGTACGAAGCAAGGGAGGGAAATTCAAAAGAGGGTCCAAAGTTTGTAAAGTTTGGGTTCTAGTAAAATAAGCCCTATTTATAGAGATGAAGGCACCGAACCTGAAACGGTTCATCATGATTGATACAAGAATCGAAGCGACGGAGCCAATCAAAAGTCGCGCTTGAATCGAGGCGACACTTCGGGAGCAGGCATCATCATAACGAGTGACATCATGACGTCACTTCTTTTCTTGGACCAGACGGTTCTGGCAAATTACCCGGGAAAATTGGGGGTTTGAAATATGCGATCCATGAAATCCACGTCGCTTGTTTGTCACGACGACCACGGCCGCTGCTATCCGCTCATTGAACTCGCCCATGAGGACGACCTCAACAAGCGGAGGGACTAACTGTATGGGCTAAAAATTGGCATAATTATATATGGGCCTAGTCGACATTAAAAAGCCTTTGTTGATCGCCATGTGCTATCAATTCAGTTAATCTAGGTCGACGTCACGATGTCGAGGTGACTCAACAGAGAATGAAGACGAGGACGAGCATTCTCATTAGTGAACCAGTGACGGCTAGTTTTAGAAATAAGGTCCCTTAGAGAATATCCCAGCAAATATGCTTCCCCCGGGTGTACTATTTAGGGTTTTGCGACTCATGTACCTTAATAAATAGAAAGATATATAGTTATAGAAGGGATTGGACATTCATTGTAAAAAAAAATAATACATTGACATTCTTTGAAGATTCTTACTTTATCATAGACATACAAAATACATATTTTCTTTAGATTTGTATCTATCATTTCTCTCACGGGCCAAGGAGGATCCGAATATTCAAAGGCTTATCATCATCTATCTTTGCCAGAAGGAATATCAAAGAATCTCACCTTTTCTGGTGACTCACATGCATTTATTTACATAATTGCCATTCATTATTATTTACTGCTATTTAATGCTACCTTCTTTGTTCTTGGATCATTGAATATAGCATCATTGTTGTTATTTATTGCTACTCAAATAGTATATGTGACATCTTGCTACGAAATCGGTTAATTTATCTTTTGAATATTAATATTGATTAAGATTAAGTATTTAAATCTGGATTTAAGTTTTGGGTCAAACAGTGACTGAATTTAAAAACTCATTTTCTGCTCCATTACATCTCCATGCCAATTTTGATTAACGACATACGTCCACAACATTATTCAAAGACTATGATCTAATTTTAACTTTGTCCCTATGAATGGTACGTTAAAGCATAAAAAGCAAGAGAAAAACAAGTGAAATTTTGAAAGGTTTCCCAGCGTGGCAGAGGCAGGACTTTTGTTAAGGGGGTTAAAAAATAAAAAAAGATTGTGGCCAATAAGAATTGAACCAGCAATCTTATAAAAGTTTTGAACTTCCTTAACAACCAAGCTATACTTTTGAGTTGTGTCAAAGGTATCTAAAATATAATATATAAAAGTACAAACTAGATTTTGCCTTATATGTAAAGTGTACGTCCGCCCTCTAAATCTGCCCCTGCCCCCCCTGCCCCCCTACCCCTTTTATATGCTTTAAATCAATTGTTTAGTTGGGTTAAACATGATGATTTCCATTTATTTAGACTATTTGAATACTTTTAGAATCCCACTTTTCCCTGTTCCACATCTTAAGAGGCGACAAAGGCATGAAGTTAATTTGCTTTTGATTTGTGATCATCACGTGAATACACTTATTTATTTATCAATATTTGCTTTTGAATTTGGAGTGATTATATTGTTTAGTACATGTATGACTGTTTTCTCTCTCTTGTAGTAATACTCTTTCAGAAAACGGGTAGCTCATCAACATGACTTTGTATTTCTGACGTGGTGCTAGTTATTTAATCATAGGAAGCCGCAAGTCTTTACGTCCAATTAATAAAAAATATTGCTCCTATAGTGGCAAACAATTATTTTCTTTAATTGATAAAGGAGAGTCACTCTCGTGTAAGTTAATCTCCTTCTCTTATCGCTAAGTTAGTATATCTGTTATGGTATCCATCATGCAAAAAAAAAATCGACTTGTACTGACGGATGTGCAACAACATTCTCTTGCTTCATGAACCTAGTACTTGCTACTAGTATTTGAATGACATTAAATTCATTCATTTTAAAGCGAACAACCCGGACCTTGACAGATGGTGATAAAAACCTGGGTTTGAGCTTACCTAATTATTCTCTCAAGAAATCGTCAGGAGAGATCACTAAATGCAACGGTAAGATGGTTATTAACAATTGATACAACTAAAAAAAGGTATATGTAGCATTCCTAGTACACGATGGTCGGAGCACGACTTCTTAGGTACAAACAAACATAGTGCTGTGCTGTCTTATACACCTACATGCACATTACATCCAACAGAAAAAAGAATACAAACTAAATCACTCAAAAAAACAAAAACAAATTAGCTACAGAGATTTGGTATGCACACCCCACCATCTGGATTTTGTTGTTCCTTCCATATCCGTCCAGTAACTCTAAGTTTCAGCTCTTTCCGGTCACCACCAGAAAAAAAAAGTGCCATGTTACGTTGGATTATAAGACCATCGTGACTGTCTCTCACCTTGCGGTGGCTATCTCGAATACTTCTTGGGGTACCCTCCCATAAGAGCTTTCTACCGTTTCCTCCTACCTCCAGACTGTAGCTGTAACTCCGTGCCTCACTTTCATCACCCATGAAGCGTAGAAATGCCATATATACAGGTGCCATGCCAAGCTGGAACGCCTCGAAATGGAGACAGAAATATTGCCCGAAACAGTGGAAGACCTGATAAAGGAGCAACAAGAGTCACCCTGTCAAAATACACTACTTTTCTGAACCTGCAGTGACCATGAACTTGGGATACATCAAGTCATCAACAATAACATATAATGGGATACAAGTATTTAGTGTCTTGGAACGATATAAAAAGGCGCGCACGCACGCGTCATACAGAATGCAGGTCCCAAGTAGATGTCAAGAGACAAACTCAACACAAATCATGCCTAAAACCTTGTCCTGACCTATCTTATATTAGAATCTGCCAAAGCAAAATGTTCTAGGGCCCCTTTACCATTATATGAGGCATTTTTGTTTTTAACTTAGAGAAGGAAGCTTTTCCAAAGCAGATGGGAAATGACCGGATAAAATACAATGGCCATAAGGTGCACTCCCTTTCTTCATTATTGCAAAAAACTCTATACTTAAGTGGGTCAGAACATTTCAACCTTCAATAGAATGTTTCAACTATTTTCAAATGGCTGAATACATAGACAGCCCCTTAAACTTGTCCGAAAATTTCATTTAGACACCTTGACTAAGGATGTGACGTTCCATGAAAAGTGTGCCTATTAGACTCAAAACAGTGATACTATCAAAATTCAAAAACATAACACGCGTACAGTTCATGCGCACTAACGTGCAACGAAGACAGTGAAGTAATGACACGTGGCATCCTAAATACTCAAAAAAAGTGTTGTGCAAAAAAAAAAAAAAAATCTTTCATCGACCCCCTCCATTCATCCCAGTCATTTTTTTTCTCCTTTTTGAACCCTGTTTTCTTCTTGGCTCTCCTCATTTGACCATTGAAACCAATCCTGCCATCAAATCCCAACCCATCTCTCCTCTTTTTTTGTTACTTGGTGTTATCTCTGAACCGACTCTCCCATATCTGTTAAATTTTGTTGAATTAACAAACAAAAAGAAACCTGACATGAAGTCCATGACACTTGAATCTCGGCTAACACTTCCTATACTACTAAGGCTGTTAGATAACTTCAATTTTAGATGTAGGTCGTCTTCTAAGTTCTCTTTCTGAATTAAGAATACTACAAAAATAATAGAGGAACCAAGCTGCTTCTTTTCTCAATACAGATCTGCCTCTGAAATTTTTAGTGATCTCAATGTCCACATAAAGGACAGAAGATATTTTCTAAACAAGGCTAAATCCAGTACCAGCTTTCTGTTTCTTTTTTTTTTTTTTCAACCTTCTAGATTCGAATATTTCTTTTTACTCATTGATTATGATTTTACGCAAAACAGAGAGCTTGAGGCTGCAAAAGCAATGTTCCGAAAGCCAAGAAACCTCTCAACACCAAATAGTCTACTTATCAGTTTTTGTTTGTTATTCTCTTAACGTCGCAGGTGGATAGGTAACCTGAAGGCTGTTCTCCGGCGTGATGGTTTGATGAGTTTAAGTGTAGTGTAGTTGTCATGGTGATCACGGTGCTGGAGTGGTGGAAGCGGGAGATTGGAACAAGGGGTCTCATGGATTTTCTGAGAGGAGAGGAAGATGAGGGCGTGAGAATTGAGTGTTTTTTCGACGATGGAGGTCGCACGGTGATAGAGAAGATAAAGGAGAAAAAGAAAACAAAAAGTAAACTAACTACTGTACCTTTTTTGTATTGAAACATGCCATTGGAAAATGTTAGCACCGTTTTAAGTTATTTCACGCTGCCCGAAGAAGTGCACATCACGCACTGTGCCATGTCACCACTTTGTGTCTAATAGGCACATTTTTTATGGACATCAAGTGTTCAATAGGTCACATCCTTAGTTGAGGTGTGTAAATGAATTTTTTGGACAAGTTTAAGGGGCTGCCTATGTATTCAGCCTTTTCAAATAGATGCCATCAAAAGTATAGATTGATTGGTAAAGGGCCCAAAAAACAAGATTAACCTACAAAAAGAAGAGACAGGAAGCCAAGATATATGTTATGGCAAAAGAAACAAAAACAACAACTACTATAATGCCTCAATCCCAAGCTAGTTGATGTCAGCTGTATGAATCCTCAATATTATAAATGCTCTGTTTGGATCCATAATATCTCAATACTATGTACATAAGGATTATCCAACATTAGGAGTTCTCTAATATAGTCTAGTGGAAAAGGACAAAAAAAGAACATTTGGACTATGAAAATGTAAAGCAGGTATTCCGAAAAAGAAAAGATGTGACACATGATAATTTGGCATCCAAGTTCTCTTTTAAATTCATACCGCAGAACAGTTGCAAGTTCATTTTTCAGCATTTGGGTGGTTAGGATAAATAGGTGAGCTAAATATTTTGCTACATAACACTTGCTCAGCAACCCCACTAAACACATTAAATATTAGGCATAGCAATAAGAAGAAATCATTTGATGCTTAAAAGATGCTGGAGTTACCGTCAGCATCCATGTGGCATTTTCCACTTCACGAGGATTAGACTTTACATAACGATGGTTGAACGTGCATCCTGTGTGCATATCCACTTTGTGATCATCTCTTAAATGCGTAACCAAATAAGGGATGTCTCCGATCACTGAGCACTCTGACCCAGCATATGGGCAATTGTACGGTCTAAAATTGCACAATGTCTCATGTTTAAGTTTGCTGTAATATGGGAATATTTCTGGGCAGCCCAAAGAATAATATTTGCAAGGCAGTTCAAGCGACTCTGCTACCTTCTCTAGCGCTAAACACCTTATATCACCAAGCTCTTGTCTGCATGTGGGACATCGATTGTGCACCCTTGTTTTGCAAGTTGAACAAAGCGTGTGTCCATTGTGACACTACAAAACAAAACAAAGTTTAAAATGATTACCTTAAGTCCATTCAGAAGGAGTTAAAATTCAAAAAGACTAAATGAGCAATATGAATCTTGATACGCATTAAAGTTTTTCAGTTGATCCAGCCCTAAAGCGTTCACATTACAACCAGTCCTAAATATCAAGGAGAAAAGATAGGATTAAGGATAAGAGAACAGAACGCTACCTGATTTAGCCATAGAGAATATTTTGCGGATGAGAAGATCCATTATTATCATTTTGCTTTTCTCTTTTCTTTGGAAGGTCAAACATCTTGTCTTTTACAGAACAATAAATTTAGTCCCAGTATTATATAACATGCCATGTTCCAAAACTATCACTGAAAGAAGCGTACATATAAATTATTGCATTCAAAACTGATAATGTGAAATTCTATTCATCCATTTGATTGTATTGTTCGGTGAAAAATAGCGTAGTCAAGGAGTCACTTGAATCCCGAAGAATGTACCCAAAACTTGCCTGCTACAACTATAATGAAAAGAAAAAGGAAATGTCCATTTTTTGTTAAAGAATTCCTAGAGGCATTAACCATTTTCTGAGAAAGCCATATTGGTTTACCCGAAAAGGAAAATGTCTACTTTCTAATCAAATAATCCCTGGTGGCATTGACCATTTACTGAAAGGCCACATTGGATTGTTATCGCTCTAATGTAGAATTATTAACATCCTAACAAAATATGTCCTAAATAACATTTTTACTCTAAAATATAAAAGGAGAAGAGCAAAAGGTTCGGCACATTCCTTCCCTACTCCCAAAACCCTAATATGCTTTTGCATCATCGTCTTTCCATCAACTGGTCATGCCTCTCATTGTGTCCCACATCATTTTCCCACCTTGCTAGCGGATCATCCCCCCCCCCCCCC
>MCJB01021069.1:477761-515777 GCA_002018475.1 Nicotiana obtusifolia
CCCCCCCCCCCCCAAAACCCACAACACACACACAAAATTCTATATCCCCAGCGCACCACCAAACACTAAAAAATTCGGCTGAAATTAATGTACTCCAAAAATCACAGGCCGCCCAAGTCTCAATCAACAGAAAAACGAACTCCAAATACGACAAGTTGCAAGAATGGGACTCTTTAAGTAGTTTTTACCAACTGGTGATACGTTTTTCTTACTAAGCTCAACTTGTTCAATATACCTCCACATAAAAGTCTTTTCAACTTAATCTTACGTTCTCCCTCGATATACAACAATGTATCTACGTTTGTATCATATTATCAGATACCAAATGGAGGACCTAGGAAGGATCATTCAAGACACTGCAGAATGAACTAGTTTAATCCAATCAATTGCTCTACAAATATCCTTCCATGACCTAAAGTAGGAAAGCTTATTGAATGTTAAGTGCACCACTCCCATACTGCAGCTCCATTAAGTCTCATTATCTAGAGCCAACATTGTCTTTCTGACTAAATTCATCTCCTCATAAAGATTTAAACCACAGGTGAACATAGCACGGGCTGTAGATTCCACATGCAGAAAATCCTCCCTTCTTCTATTCGTCAAAGTTACGCAGAAAACATCCGCAATCAGCAGCAATTATTCACCAAAACAGCCAATAGTCTACAGTGAATACAATAAGAAAAGCACAACACTATCTGCAGTCATCTTCAACAACTCTTCACCTCTTCAAAATTGATAAAACTCAATTTAATAAAGTACACTGTCCTGTTAACCTTGCTACACCAAATCATATTATCATGCTTCAATCCGTATCTTAAAGTTTTCCAAGTATTCCTCAAGAGATCCTAAAAGATGGCCATGAAAGTTCCAAAGAACCCATCTTTAAGATGATTAAGGGACGTATGAGCGCGATATCAATCTACTGTGACCAACTCTATTGCCTCATTATCCATCTACAAGATAGCAACTTTATTATTTTTCTCAAATGAACTTAGCATTCTAACAGCAAGAGACAAACTCTTTGCATACTCTACCAGTGGCATCCAATTCCCCAATGGTCTAGAAAACACGCACATTCCCTAACCAAATTGGAAAGGCCTATAAAAAAGAAATCTAGCATTCAATATCTATATTCCTTGTCATCTCTAAATATACTAGTCTTTTAGAATTTTGTTAGCACTCAACACAATCAAATTACACAAAAGGCTTCAGTTTTCCCCTCAATTAACAACAACTAGTCTCAATTCCAAACTAGTTGAGATAGGCTATATTAATCGTCTATATCCATTTGGGTCTGTTTAATTTCAATCAAACAAAACAAAAACAGTCCGATCTCACCCGTAGAAAGACAGAATTAATCAAAACCCAAATAGTAAATATCAAAAAAGGTGAAGAGAAATAAAGAGAATGAACCTGATGAATAGGCGGGTACATAGAATTAGTACAAACGGGGCACTCCAGCAATTCATGAACACTAGTAGGGGCAATCCCCGAAGGTATAACATTATGATGAGGTTTTGCTGAAGAATATTGTTGATGAGATGAAACAGAAGATTGGATCTCTTCATCTTCAACGCCATCCATTGATGATGATACACACTCAATGCTATCCATCTCCATTTCTTCCATTACAAATCTGAACCACCCACTTTCATTTAATCATCAAACTTTTTCACCAAATGACTTACAAAATCAATCAAGACACAAACTTTCTTATGTTTCTTCTTATCCTGAACAGAAAAATGGAGAAAAATAACACAAGGGTAAAGGGTTCGGATCAACAATCAAAAGAAACGAACCCTTTTGCCAGAAGAGGAAGTTCGTTTCTTCTTTCTTCCCCTCTCTCTCTCTCTCTCTCGGGGCTTCCAAGGTTGTTTGAGAAGAAGAGAGAGAAATAAGGATAGCCGTCAAAATTAGGGACATAACTGTAGTTGATCTTCATCTCACGGCCACTTATTTTTCTCCCAAACTGCTTTTTCTTTTTTTTAAAAATGACTCATTTTACTATTTGAAAAGAATTTATCTTTATGCATAATATAGAGTCATATATTTTTACATGAGATTTATTTTACACCATAAATTTAAAATTTTTTTATCGTTTTTTTAAATTTCGTAACCAGTCAAATAGATTTATATAAAATTAAAACAGAGAGAGTATTAAATTACGACTAGCGATGCCAATTTGATGGAAGTATCCATTAGCCAACCTATTTGATGTGATTTCTTTGTACTTAACAGCTCGTTTGGAGGGTTGTGTTATGTATGGTTTCATAATGTATTGTATAATATTTTATTATATTATTTTGATGCATATAATATTTGAATAGATTATATTATTTGTCTTCGTTTCATGATGTCATGCATTAACAATACGAAGAATAAACTGTAATATTATATAGAAAAATAAAGGTATGAGGTAATATTATTATATAAAAAGGTAGGATAAAGGATAAAATATGATTATTTAATAATAAAAAGGGCAAGATGAGAGAAAAACATAAGTAACAATGCAACAACGAATTTAACAATACGATACACTAAAATTTAAGTAACAATCAAAATAAACATTATAATTAAAATAATAATACGATAAAATACAACAAGTAACAACCATCTAAACAATCTGTAAGTGACATATGGAATTTCAAACTGTAAAAAATTATTTGCAGTGTTTACAAACTAATATATATTAATTTACTGTCATTAAATGTAACTAAAGTTAGATGTATATCAATTAACCACTATTTTAAAGAAACTTAGTACTCTTAAGACGAGAGGAAGGGGACAGTTGCGGTCACAAAAAATTGTGAGATTTTTGATAATTTACAACTATCTATATGTATGAGTCCGTTTGGATTAGCCGGAAAAAAGTGATTTTTAAGCCTACATTTTAAATATTGGATTTGATTTTATAAATAAGCAGTATGTGTTAGGATAAAAGTGGAGAAGCTGAAAAAAAATTATTGAAATGTTTGGTAAATAAGTACTGGTAAATACTTTTTTCTATTAAAATGACTAAAACACTAAAAATAAGCTTATTGATGCATTTTAAATTTTAAACTAATTGTGACGACCCTATAGGTTGTTTTGAGCACTAGCCTTAATTTTTGCGTTTCGGGACCTCCATTAGCTTTTTTTGATGTTTTTTGATTTGCGTGTGTGGTCCGTATCGTTTTTCAGAAAGTTTTTACTTAAAATTTTGAAGAAAAAGTAATTTTTGGCTTAAAATGGGACTTGAGTTGACCACGGTCAACATTCTTGTTAAACGACCTCGGATCAATATTTTGACGATTCCGGTAAGTTCGTATGATGTTTTTGGACTTGTACTCACTTTTGGTTGGGGTCCGGGGTGATCCGAGGAGAAAATATGACTTAGCTCATTTTATCTCAAACCTAGATACTCTAGAGGTGATTTTTGTAGAACTTTTTATTCCAAAATTCATTGATAAGCAACTCTAATCTACTTTCTTTCAATTCCACATTACTTTTCATGAGTTTTTAACATCAAATCTAAGATTTTCGTGGTAAAAATTAGGTATTTGGATAAAATTTGGGAATTTTGCAAAATCGAGATTTAGACCTCAAATTGAGGTCGGATTTCGAACCAAAACACATGACCTGGCTCGGGGTGAATGGGTAATCGGATTTTGGTCCGAATCTCGGATTTTGACCAAGCGAGACCTGGGTTGAATTTTGTT
Source organism: Nicotiana obtusifolia (assembly GCA_002018475.1). Lineage (NCBI taxonomy): Eukaryota > Viridiplantae > Streptophyta > Magnoliopsida > Solanales > Solanaceae > Nicotiana > Nicotiana obtusifolia. The sequence continues at coordinate 481,460 of MCJB01021069.1, forward strand.
AACTTTTTCAATTTCATCAAAGATTGAACCTTTTTCAGTCGTGGGTAGTTTCTAAAGCTTATTTTGAATTGTTTGATCGATAATTGCCTAGATCCGGTTGGTGTGGAGGCTTGTTTAGGCAGGGCCATGGTTGGTTGATTGATTTAGTTGAAAAGTGAGATAAGTGTCGTGTCTAATTTTGACTTGAGAAATTTAGGGTTTTTTGGTTGTTTGTGATATGAATTATGTGGGAGAAACAACGTATATGAGATGTGACGAGTGTATATGCGCCGTCATGGGGTTATAGCATGCATGATTGAGCTATTTACTTCCATATCTTTATTTATATGTTATCTCTTGTTACATGCTTTAATTGCTACATGTTTTTACTTGTTATCCATGCTTTACTTGTTATTTGTTATTTAATTATTACTTGTTTTGATTGGTTCAGTTCTCACTCAATATCTGCTTACTTGCTACATGTTTCCAATTGCATTAACTGTATATTTTTGTTGTCTCATGTTTTCCTTGTTTTTATTGTCCTTATGTTACTTGAAGCACTTTGTTACGTCGTTCTGTTTATGTGAGCCATTTAGCTGTTTCAATATTAATGTTTTGCCAAAGTTTGGGATTACATAGTATTAGCTATTTTCCATCTATATTAGTAGCTCCTTATTGTGCCATAAGTTTTATTTCTCTTTTGTGTCGATATTTCGTAAATAGTGGAGTTGAGTTGTTTATGTTAATGACTTGATACAGGGGGATCAGGTTGCACGCCGCAACATGGATGAAATAAATGGATATAGGGGGATCGGGTTGCAGCCCGCAAAAGTACAATAAAATAACATAATATTAGGAACGAATTGTATGTTGTAACATATATTGTGTTGAATATTGGGATCGGGTTGCACGTCACAACATGGTATCATGTTAAATGAGGGGATTGAGTTGTTGTTTATAGTTGTAAAGTTTTGCCTCAATGTTGTGATATGAGATTTGAGATCATGCTATTCTGGGGACCTCTTATAGTTGACCTTCGGGTCCGTTTATATGAGTTTACTGCTTTATTTCTATTTTATTACTCTATTATTATTATTATTATTATTATTATTATTATTATTATTATTATTATTATTATTATTATTATTATTTCATACAGGTTTATTGTGAGTGACTTGCCATAGCCTCGTCACTACTTCGTTGAGGTTAAACTCGGCACTTACAGAGTACATGGGATCGGTTGTACTCATGCTACACTTTTATACTTCTTGTGCAGATCTCGGTATTGGTCCTAGCAGCATGTAGCAGAGACTGCTTGGATTAAATTGCTTTAGGAGACTTGAGGTAGAGTTGTTGTCATTCGTAGTCCCTGAAGCCCCCTTTTATCATGTTTTACTGTTTATTTATTTCAAACATTTGTACTTTATTTCAGACCGTATCTATGGTTTTCTAGTTGCTCTTGTACTTGTGACTCTAGATTTCTAAGAGCAGATTTAGTACCATGTTATTAATATAAATAATTTGTTCATTTCAGAGTTTATCAGTTGTTATTTATAATTACTCTGCTATAATTATTGGTTAAGTAATTACCTAACGTTGGCTTGCCTAGCGAGTAGATGTTAGGCGCCATCATGACCCCATGGTTGAGATTTTGGATCATGACAAGTTGTTATCGGAGAAATAGGTTGCCTCGGTCTCACGAGTCACGAGCAAGCTTAATAGAGTCTGGAGGATTAGTAAAGAGACATTTGTAGTTATCTTCTAGAGGCTATAGGGCTTTAGGAAAATTTCACTTATTTCTTTCTCTATCGTGCAACTTTGTTCTATCACTGAAGTTTGAATCATTCTATTCTTGTTCTCTTGTAGATGGTGAGGACACACACAACATCCACAGTGGGGCAGGAGTCGGAGCCCCATGTTGCAGCCACTACTAGGGGTAGGGGCCGGGGCCGGGGCCAAGGTAGGTCCGAGGCAGAGGCAGAGCTCAGCCTAGAGCATGTGCAACAACACCCATTGCAGAGCCTCAGATCGAACAGGAGGAGGAGGTCCCCATTCTGACCGTGCTAGTTGGACCAACTTAGGCTCCGGATGGGTTTATTGACACTCCCGTACTTCAGGACGCCTTAGTCCGCTTAGTGGGCCTTATGAAGAGTGTGACCCAAGCCGGAGTATTTCCTATGGCACTATCTGTCTCCCTGGCTGGTGGAGGAGCCCAAACTCTTACTACTCACACTCGGAGTAGATGGCTCCCATATATCAGACTCTGGCAGTTCCATCAGTTGGAATAGTTCAGCCCGTTATTGCTACACAGCCCGGGGAGAAGCCTGTGATGTCTTCTGAGATATTGAAGAGGTTGGATAAGTTCACCAAACTCTTTCCTATTCATTTTGGTGGGATACCTTTTGAGGACCCATAGGATTATTTGGACCATTACCACGAGGTGTTGTGCAACATGAGTTTATGAAGTCCAATGGAGTCTATTTCGTAGTGTTTCAGATGACCGGCTCTGCCAAGAGATGGTGGTAGGATTATGTTCGAGGCAGACCAGCAGGTTCACCTCCACTCACTTGGGATCAATTCTCACAATTATTTTGGAGAAGTTCATTCCTTTTTCCATGAGGGAGGAGTACCACAACCAGTTTGAGTGTCTACAGCAGGGTGGCATGACTGTTACCCAGTACAAGACCAGATTTGTAGACCTATCTCGCCATACAACTATCTTGGTCCCTACTAAGAGGGAGAAGGTGGGGGGATTCATACATAGCCTTACTATGATATTAGGCTACAATTGACCAAGGAGATGGGGATGATATTTCTTTCTAGCGGGTTATAGAGATTGCTAGGTAGATCGATACGATTCGTGGTCAGGGTAGGGAGGCAGTATCTGAGAAGAGGCCTTATCATTTTGGTGGTTTCAGTGGTGCCTCATATGAAGGCAAGGGTCCATTTGGTAGAGGCCATCCTCACAGGCCGATTTAGTCAGGCTTCAGATAGCACACGGTGCTTCGGGCAGTCGTAATTCTTATGGGTCTCAACCTGAGCAGCTAGTATTAGTACACCTTCAGCTCCTATAAGTGCACCACCGTTATAGAGTTATTACGGTGGTCATTCGTGTCATCAGGGATTATCTCAGACTTAGCAGTTAGGCCAGCCGCGAGGTTGCTTTGGGTGCGGTGATGCAGTTCATATCAGGAGGTACTTGTCTTGGATTGAGGAGTAACAGACCACAACAGGGTACTCGTGCCATGATCCCGGCACCAGTTGCTCCACCGCCCGCGCAGCCAGCTAGAGGCGGGGGTCATGCAACTAGAGGTAGTGGTCAGGCCAATAGAGGTGGAGGCCAGCCAGTTAGAGGTCACCCGAGAGGCGGAGGTCAATATAGTGGGGCTCAACCCCATTTCTATGCATTCCCAACTACACCTGAGGCAGAGTCATCGAATGCGGTCATCACAAGTATTGTTTCGCTTTGCCATAGAGATGCATCAGTTCTATTTGATCCGGGTTTCACTTATTCATATGTGTCATCCTATTTTACTTCATATCTGGATATGTCTCGTGATTCTTTGAGTGCTCCTGTTTATGTGTTTACGCTTGTCGGAGATTTTATTGTGGTAGACCGAGTATATCGTTCACGTTTGTTCACTATCAAGAGCTATGAGACTAGGGTAGACCTTCTACTTCTTGATATGGTGGATTCTGACGTGATCTTCGGGATGGATTGGTTGTCTTCCTATCACGCTATTTTGGACTGTGACATTAGCCATGTCGGGGTTGCCTCGATTGGAGTGGAGAAGGACTCCTGGCCATTCTACTAGCAGGGTCATTTCTTATGTAAAGGCTCAACGTGTGATCGAGAAGGGGTGTTTGGCATATTTGGCCTATATCTGTGATCCTAGTGCGGAGGTTCCTTCAATAGATTCAACACTAGTTGTGCGTGAGTTTCTCAAGGTGTTTCCTACATATTTTCGAGAATGCCACCCAACAAAGATATTGTCTTCTGCATTGACTTGACTTGGTTTTTGGTACTCAGCCCATTTCGTACCATACTTTATGGTCCCAGTCGAGTTGAAGGAATTGAAGGAGCAGTTGTAGGATTTGCTTGATAAGGAATTCATTAAACCAAGTGTCTCGCCTTGGGGTGCATTTGTGAAGAAGAAAGATGGAACGATGAGGATGTGTATAAACTATCGGTAGTTGAACAAAGTCACTATCAAGAACAAGTATCTGTTGCCGAGGATTGATGACTTGTTTGATCAGCATCAGGGTGCTAAGGTATTTTCCAAGATTGACGTGAGATCTGGCTACCATCAGTTGAAGATTAGGGCATCGGATGTACCTAAGACAACTTTTTGGACTCTGTATGGTCACTATGAGTTCTTAATGATGTCATTTAGCTTGGCTAATTCCCCAGAAGCATTTATGGATTTGACGAACCGGGTGTTCAAGCCCTATTTGGATTCTTTTGTGATTGTCTTCGTTGATAGTATTTTGGTTTATTCCCGTAGTTGAGATGAGCATGAACAGCAAATTTGGGTCGTACTTCAGACTCTGAGGGATCGTCACTTATATACCAAATTTTCAAAGTGTGAGTTCTGGTTGGACTTGATTGCCTCTTTAGGCCATGTTTTTTCTTCCGAGGGCATTAAGGTGGATCCTCAGAAGATTGAGGCAGTTCAAAACTGGCCTAACCTATTTTAGCTATAGAGATTTGGAGCTTCTTGGGCTTTGCAGGCTATTATCGCCAGTTCGTGGAGGGTTTTTCATCTATCTTAGCCCCATTGACCAAGTTGGCCTAGAAGGGTGATCTTTTTAGATGGTTCGACGAGTGTGAGTTGAGCTTTCAGAAGCTCAAGACTGCTTTGGCTACAGTCCCAGTATTGGCATTGCCTACAGGTTTGGGATCTTACATCGTGTATTGTGATGCATCGCGTATTGGGCTTGGCATGGTGTTGATGTAGGATGGTAGGATGATTGCATACGCATATCAGCAGTTGAAGGTTCATGAGAAGAATTACCATGTGCATGAATTAGAGTTGGCAGCCATTGTTCACGCGTTGAAGATTTGGAGTCACTATCTGTACAGTGTTCCATGTGAGGTCTATACCGACTATCGGAGTCTACAGCACCTGTTTAAGCAGAAAAACCTTAATTTGCGGCAGCAGAGATGGTTAGAGTTGTTGAAAGACTATGATATCACCATATTATATGATCCTGGGAAGGTCAATGGAGTGGCCGATGAATTCAGTAGGAAAGTAGAGAGCTTGGGTGGTTTAGCATATTTACGAGTAGCAGAGAGGCCACTAGCCATGGATGTTCAGGCTTTGGCCAACCGGTTTATGAGATTAGATGTTTCAGAGCCTAGCTAGGTTCTTGCTTGTGTTGTGGCACAATCTTTGTTGTTGGAGCATATCAAAGATTACCAGTTTGATGATCCTCGCTTGTTGGTGTTGAAGGATAAGGTGCAACAGGGAGGTGCTAAGGAGGCTGTGATTGGTGATGATGGTGTTTTGCAGCTTCAGGGCCGGATTTGTGTTACAAATGTTGATGGGTTGAGAGAGTTGATCCTTGAGGAAGCTCACAGTTCGCGCTATTCCATTCACCCAAGTGTCACAAAGATGTGTCGTGACTTGAAACAACACTGTTGGTGGCGGATAATGAAGAAAGATATTGTTGCTTATGTATCTCGGTGTTTGAATTGTCAATAGATGAAGTATGGACATTAGAAATCGGGTGTTTGACTCAAAAATTAGAGATACCAGAGTGGAAGTGGGAGCGTATAACTATGGATTATGTGGTAGGATCACCATGGACTTTGAGGAAGTATGTCGCAGTCTGGGTTATTGTGGACCGGTTGACTAAGTCCGCATGTTTCATTCTGGTGGCGACTTCCTATTCTTCAGAGCGGTTAGCTCAAATTTACGTCCAGGAAAACCTGCACGGCTTGCCCATTTCCATTACTTATAGGCTTGCATTGCCCCCTAGCCTAGCAGGGGTACATCCGGTATTTTACGTTTCCATGCTTCGAATGTATTATGAGGATAGCTCGCATGTCTTGGACTTCAGCACGGTGCAACTTGATAAAAATCTGACCTATGAGGAAGAGCCGATAGCTATTCTAGACCGATAGGTTTGCAAGTTGAGATCCAAGAGTTTTCCTTCTATGAAGTACAATGGAGGGGTCATCCAATTGAGGAGGCAACGTGGGATTCCGAGTCTGATATATGGAGTAGTTACCCCCACCTTTCTACCAGTCCAAGTATCTATGTCTGTTCGAGGACAAACGTTTCTTCTAAAGGTGGAGAATGTGACGACTCGATAGGTCGTTTTGAGCACTAGCCTTAATTTCTGTGTTACGAGACCTTCATTATCTTTATTTAATATTTCTTAATTTGCGTGCGTGGTCCCTACGCTTTGTGAAAAGTTTTTACGTAAAATTTTGAAGAAAAAAAAATAATTTTTGGCTTAAAATAGGACTTGAGTTTACCATGGTCAACATTCTTGGTAACGACCTCGGATCGGTTTCTTGACGATTCTGATAGGTTCGTATGATGTTTTTGGACTTGTATGCGCTTTTGGTCGGGGTCCGGGGTGACCCGAGCGCATTTCGGTGCATTTTGTAAAAAATTATAAAAATGAGTTTTCAAGTTGAAAATCATGAGTTTTGATGATCGATTCTTGTTCTTTAATGTTATTTTGATGATTCAAGGTAGAAAGCAAGTTTATATGATGTTATTACATATTTGTGCATGTTTGATTGGAGCCCGAGGGGCTCCGGTGAGTTTCAGATGTGTTACAGATGAGTTTTGGCACTTATGCAACTGCTTGTGTGCTTCAGTTATGGAGTCTGTTGCAGATCTCGCAAATGCAAGGTAAGGCTCGCATTTGCAAATAGGAGTTCAAATTTGCGATGCTGGGCTAGAAATTTACTTTTGCAAAGAAAAGCTGGCATTTGCGAACTTAGCTCAGACCACATTTGCGATTTTAGAGTCGCATTTGCGACACACTGTTCTGGGGGCAAGCTTCGCATTTGGGAAGTGTTTGTCTGCATTTGCGATGGGTGGCGGTTCGCATTTGCGACTTAGCTAGGCTTGATGCACTGATTGCATTTGCAATCAGTGAGTCGCATTTGCGGGCATCGCATTTGTGAACAAGAGTTCGCAAATGCGACACCTACAGCTGGGTAAAAGAGGGTAAAAACGTGCTTAGCTCATTTACACCATTTCTTAACCCTAAATACTCTAGAGGTGATTTTTGAAGAACTTCTTCTTCCCAAATTTATTGGTAAACAACTCTAATCTACTTTCTTTCAATTCCCCATTACTTTTTATGAGTTTTTAACATCAAATCTTGGATTTTCATGGTAAAAATTAAGGATTTGGGTAAAATTTGGGGATTTTACAAATTTGAGATTTAAACCTCAACTAAGAACTCATCTTCCTCGTTCTCTCCGTACAGGCGATGCGAGTGAACAATGCCGCGTCAGAGCTAAAATGCTCGATTCTCCTCCGTCCACCGGTGAAAAACCACCGGACCAGTCTCAAAAAAAGCGTCTTTCAATTGCGCACCACCCCCAACAAACCTCATCTCAAATCATCAACCTAGCTGCTACAGATTTACAAGCGACCGTTGGGATCACTGTAGCAAAAAACCGTCTGGGAGCTCTCGACATTTCCTCACGATTCTGAGCCAAATCGAGCATTCCAAGTGCTGGAAATCCTTCTCCAAGGCCACAACAATCTCCCCACCAAAATTTGGAAGCTTTCACCACCGGAAATGGGAGTTCCGACCATCTGAACTGCCCGGAAATACACCAGTTGGTCGAGCAAGGTGTTCCACTAAACAAATTGGCCCAAAACTAATGCTAATTGATTTCTGACCATCACACCAAATTATTATTGAGCCAATCGTCACAATTGCAAAAAGAAATTTCAACAGTGTCGCGCTCACCAGGTGTTCGACAAAATGCACCAGACACGTCTGAGGCCCAATTGAGGGATCATGTTACTGCTCAATAATCTCTGGTTCATAAGGAAGTTAGTCATCAATCAAAAATGCAAGAATCACCTCAAAAGTCTGATGGTCATAGGCTTCCTCCTACTACTAAAGCGCTTATCAACAGTAATGGCCCAGTGCTTCAGGTATCTCAAAAGGCAGCAAATCCCAACTCTCATGCTTCCACAAGTACCAGTAATACTGGCAATGTTGTTGCTATCTTAGAAATAGATATGCTACACTGGTGATCAAACTCAACCACCTCCCTCAGAAATTAAGGCCACCAATGATGCTGTTCTGCTTTCATCTACTATGGATAATCAGATCAAGATACAGCCTTCAACATTAGCACAAGCTCTAGTTAAGATTTTCTCTAACTTTGACAAGCCAAAAAACTCCAAAAAAGGACCAAAGCCACCAATTAGAGATTCACTAGCCCCACCTAGTGCCACACCAGCAATTCAAGATACACCAACCACCACCAAGCCACTTCAACCAATCACCAGTAGCACAAAAGGTAAAACACAAACCAGTTCAACTCCACCTCCCCCTACTGTCACTCAATCTTTTGTCACTAGACTAAGAGCCAGACATGAAGCTGAAATTGCTCCAATACAATTCACTCCACCAGTCATTATCACAAAGCAAGGGAAACCTGCTGTGATTTTCAAAAGAGAAGACTACATGATCAAGTGCAAAAAGATGTAAGTTCACTGTGGTAGGAAAATTCCTCAACACCATGCCAAGAATGTAAGTGATTAGAAAGAGCTTCATAGCCCAGACTGAACTTAGAGGTGGTGTTAAAATAGAACACTTCAATGCTAGAACTGTTTACATTAATCTGGACACTGAATATGATCATGCCATAGCTTGGACTAAGCAGTACATGTACATCCAAGGACAACTGATGAAGTTGGAGGCATGGAATCCTGCCTTTTAACCTAATGAAGACTCACCAATTGTATCTATATGGATTATCATCCCAGAACTACCTTGGCACTTGTACTATATGGAGATCTTAACCCCACTGCTATCACCTATTGGCAAAGCTCTCTTCTTAGACCTTGCTTCTTGTCAAAAAACCAGAGGTAGTGTTGCCAAGGTTAAAATGCAGATGGACCTCACTAAAGATAGACCTACCTATGTATGTCTAGCCTATGATGAGGATGTCAATGGTGAGGGGAAATGGCTAGAGATCCAATATGATAACCTTCCTGAGTACTGCATATACCGCAAACACCAAGGTCATGCTATCCACACTTGTCAAACTAAACTGAAGAAAGAGGAACACCAGAGAAAAAAGGATGAAGCAGTAGTTGTCACCAACGCTCCACAGCTCTCCACTCAAAATTCCACCAAAGACAGTCAGGCAACAGGTCCTCAGAAGGTAAGAATTCAGAATCCTACACTACATGTAGCAGCAAAGGATCACAATGGCCAAACAGCAGAGGAACCTCAGAGAAGTGCAGAACATCAAACAACAGGAGATCCCCCTTCAAATGATGAATCGCAAACACAAAAGAAAAAATACTTCAAAGGTACCTCCCAAACCAGCAAGAAGCAGCAACAAATTTACCTACCAAAGCATAATCTAGCACAACCTGCTGCTGCATCCAATCTGTCACTCGGCAAGATCACACAGCCATGTACTAGCTCTACCCCTCATTAGGTTACCTTATAAGCAATGGCCCATACCAATACTTCTGGGGCTCAAAAACTTGTATCCCACCCCCACATCCCCCCTGTCAATTCTGCTGTCAATGAAGTTACTGGAGGACTGGAGTTTTGTTAGGAGAAACCTAGAGCAATACATGTTGGGGCACCTTTTGGGGCTGGGATCCCTCATGTTTTGCATGAGTGTGCAAATGCGCAATTGACTGATCATAGGATGGACCAACCTCCCACCTCTGTGCCTGTCCCAGTTGATAACACATATATACACTCAGCTACTACAAGGAAAGAAGATGTTTGTGAGTTAAGCAGCTCAGATGAGATCCACCAGATCAGCACAACGAGGTTACAAGGAGACTCATGAAAGGAAAAGTTCCTACAGTAGCAGACTTCAACATACAATCCCCAATCCAAAAATAAACCAAGCCAGAAGAAAACAAAAGCCATGAGAAAACAAAACACAGGGATCACCATTAATGAACCAACTGAAAGTTCCCAGGATCTCACCTTTTCACCCCAAGGCCCAGTTGCACAACTACAAGGGAACCTTGAGACTGGCTCTGCTAAAAAGTCATTATCATACAAAGACACTGTGATTGATCCTTCTTTATCACAATATTTACTGGATGTTCAAGCCCAGGAAGATAAAGAAGAAACTGCCTCTCTTCAGAACAAACAATCACAAGCCAATGCCTCTGTCCCATTGGAAGAATGCCCTATGAACAAACACTCCCCCAGAACTTGATGCATACAGGCCTATCCTCTCAGAAGATGAGATGAGTGGAAGAGTTGAGGAGCAAGGTGACCTTGGTGAAGCATAAGAGGATGAACAACACTGTGACCTCCTAGTGGGATGCCATCAATGGAGAATACCAACAGCATGATGTGATTAATAACCATGGTCTATCTCCTAGAGCCTATAATCCATAACCAAGGCTTACAAGAAGCAAAGCTGCAAGAAGTAACACTGCCCCACCAAAAGCAAACCCCCATCCCAGTTTTAATGATTAGCACACTTACTTGGAATATCAGAGGTATCAGAACCTCTGGAGCCATTGAGAGACTCAAAACATTAAAACACATCCACAAACTCTCCTTCACAGCTATCCTGGAACCTTTCCTAGATACCTCTCACATCAACCACTATAAAAACCAATTATCCATGCAGCATGCATCCTCAAACATCAACAATAAGATATGGATCTTCTGGGATCAGGATTTCTCAGGTGTTGTTTTAGACCATGACGAACAACAGATCACAGTAGAACTTATACATGTTAAGGCTGCTCACACTCTAAACATCACTGTTATCTATGCCAAATGTAAGCCTGCACTAAGGAGATCACTATGGGATACTCTCGGATCCAAAGCTTTGAACTTTACTGTCCCATGGTGTGTTATTCGAGATTTTAATGTGATAGCATCAATTGAAGAAAAGATATGTGGTATTCCTTATCAAATCAACAAAATTTTGGATTTATTGAGCATGATTGAAGACCGTGGACTTACCGATCTAGGCTACTATAGACCTAGATATACCCGGTCTAATGGCAGAGGTCCTTGCTCAATTGTTTGGAAAAGACTGGATAGAGGCCTAGCCAATGACAATTGGCTTGCTACACATCCTGCTACCACCATTACTTATTTGGCTGCTACAGGATCAGATCATTCACCCCTTCTCATGGAATTGAATGTCAGACCAGACAATGCCACTAGATACTTCAAATTCCTGAATTTCTGGACTGAAAATGCTTCCTTCCTATCACTTGTTCAGGAAGTTTGGAATAGAAGTTACTGTGGAAATGCAATGTGCATCTTTCACCAAAAAACCAAAGCACTCTGCAATGCTCTTTCCAAATGGTCAAGGCAAGTATATGGTGACATTTTCCAAAAAGCAAAGGAATTTGAAGAAAAAGTCAGAAAAGCAGAGGAAACTTGGGCACAATCTAATAAAGAGACAGATAGAGCCACAACCCATGAACTCAAGGCTCAATATGTTAGACATTTGAAGATTGAAGAAGCTGTGCTTAAACAAAAAACTCAGTTGCAATAGTTCAAAGAAGGAGATGCTAATTCCAAGTACTTTCACAGCTTGATCAGAGGCAAGAGAAGGAAGCTTTATATCCATAAAATTAAAAATGAGGATGATGATTGGATATATGGAGATGAAGCAATTGGTGAAGCAGCTTGTGATCACTTCCACAGCCTATTCACTAATACTGGGGGAACAATTAGGGAAGACCTCTTATCCTGCATAGCAACATTGATTACAGATGCAGAATGCCACTCTCAACAAAGAACCTACCATAGAAGAACTCAAAAACATTATTTTTTCAATGAATCCCACCAGTGCTGCTGGTCCTGATGGCCTTAATGGAAAGTTCTTCCAACAACTGTTAGGAAATCATTCAATATGATCTTTTAATGTGATAAATACTTTCTTCTGTGGCCACTCACTGCCCAGATATATGACACAGGCATGTTTGGTGTTGCTTCCCAAGGTAGAATTCCCTAATACTCTAGCTGAATTCAGACCAATCAGTTTGAGTAATTTCATCAACAAGATCATATCCAAGCTCATATGTTCTAGACTGGCAACCATCCTCCCTAGAATCATCTCTCCTAACCAAACTGGCTTTGTAAAGGGTAGAAGTATTGCTGAGAACATTAACTTGCATACGAGATTGTCTAAGGAATCAAAAAATCAAACGTAGGTGCAAATGTAGTGATCAAGCTGGATATGGAAAAAGCATATGACAGGGTTTCATGGTCATTCTCCTGCATCATGATGAGAAGGATGGGCTTCAGTGAACAAATCATTGACATGGTGTGGAGAACACTATCCAACAATTGGTATTCTGTAATTGTTAATGGCAGAAGATATGGTTTTTTCCACTCAATAAGAGGCCTCAAACAAGGTGATCCACTATCTCCCTCATTATTCATATTAGGGGATGAACTGCTTTCAAGAAAGTTGAATAATCTCACACATGACCAGTTCTTCAATGGTTTTTATATGGAAACAAGAGGACCTCAGATCACACACTTGAGCTTTGTTGATGATGTGATCATTTTCACATCTGGATGTAGGAACCCACTGCAAAAAGTTATGAAAATTCTTCATAATTATGAGCAGACATCTGGTCAACAAATCAACGAAAACAAAAGTCACTTTCTCACTGCCCCTTCTGCTTGTCAGTACACAATCAAAAGAATTCAGCAGGTAACTGGTTTTACCAGGAAGGAATCTCCCATCACCTACTTAGGTTGCCTCTCTACATAGGCAGAAAAAGAGTTGTCCACTCTAACAGTCCCATCTCCAAAGTGGTCAGCAGGATCAGAGGTTGGCAAGGTAGATTGCTATCATATGGAGGCAGATTAACCTTGATCAAAGATGTCCTTCAATCACTTCCTATACATATTTTATCAGCTGTATCACCACCAAAAACTATCCTAAAGCAAATTGAAAAGATGGCTGCAAATTTCTTCTGGGGAATGAACAAAGAAAGAAACAAATACTACTGGGCTTCATGGCACAAACTGTTCTATCCTATGGAAGAAGGTAGTATAGGTTTAAGATCCATACATGAAATTTATAAAGCCATGGAATATAAACAGTGGTGGTGGTTTAGAACAAAACAAACCTTATGGAGCCAGTTTCTTCTTGCCAAATATTGCAAAAGATTACATCCTATATCCAAAAAATGGGATTCTGGGCAATCCTAAGCATGGAGAAAGATGATGATCAACAAGAAAGCAGCTGACAACCATATCTACTGGAGATTACATTCAGGGAACTGTAGCTTCTGATGGGACAATTGGCTTGGCACTGGGCACTTAGCTAGCTTTAGATAGGAAGGAGGCAGACCAGGCAACATCAGAGTCTCTCAATTCTGGACCTCTGGACAGTGGGACATTCAGAAACTGAATCAAATGGCACCAAAGGATATGATACCACATATTCTACAAGCGCAGATTTACTATGATCCCCAAACCTCTGACATAGCAATATGGCAACCTACCAGTTCTGGTGCCTTTTCCTGCACTTCTGCTTGGTCTATCCTAAGGAAAAGGAAGCAAGTTCTCCTAACTAATAGGATGATTTGGCACAAAAAGATCCTTTTCAAATGGTCTTTCTGTCTATGGAGATCATTGAGAAATAAATTGCCCACTGACGATAAAGTTGCTAAATTTGGCTCTCCCAGTGTTAATAAATGTGTATGCTGTACTACACCTGCTGCTGAGACTGTAGAACATATTTTTTGTTTTGGACAGTTTGCCAAAATCATTTGGAAACATTTCAATGCACCAATAGGCATCCAAAACCACATACAGCCACTGAGAATTCTGTTGATGAATTGGTGGATGCAACAAAGGAATAATGAACTGCAGAAACTGGTCCTTGACACAATGCCAATTATAATCTACTGGAATTTATGAAAAAACAGATGTGCTGCAAAATATGGAAAGAAATCATCAGCTGTGACAAGGACCTTGTACTCCATCATCTCTGATCTCCAATTACTGCTTAAAACCTCCCATGTCAACACCAAATGGCCACTAAGATGGTCTGAATTATACCCTATTATAGAGGTTGTGAAACAGCATACCACTGTACAACAGGTCACTTGGCTCAAACCTCCTCTAGGTTATGTCAAAGTGAACACTGATGGTAGTGCTTTGAGCAACGCAGGAAGTATAGGAGCACAAATTATCATCAGAGACCATAATGGCCACTTTATTCATGCAATTGCACGCCCCACGGGAGAAGGTACTAATAACCTAGCAGAAGTTGAAGCAGCATGCATTGGCATCAAATGGTGTCTGGAAAATGGATACACTAGAGTCCATTTAGAAGCTCTCAGTTACTCATACACTGGCTCACCAGAAAATCCAGCCCTCCTTGGACTCTAAGTATGCATATACAGCAGCTCTCAAGCATGAGTCAACAATTTGAGAAAATTGAATACTCTCATGTACTTAGAGAAGCAAACTGCCTTGCAGACACTCTGTCAAAACTCAACCATGAGCTCACCTCCTGCAGACACTATAATATCCTTTTGGACTTACCTGCACATATAAGAGGATAGTTCCACCTTGACCAAAAAGGCACTCCAGCCTTCAGGCACAGAAGGACCAAAAGGACTATCCTACCACCACAAGTGATACAAAGTTGAGCTAATTGCTATGATTAACAAGGAAACCTCTATAAAGCCAATGCCAACAACTCAACTGCAACAACACAACAACAATGCTAGAACAAATTGGCAGTGGAACAGAGCATTAGGGACATTTTCTCTAATATTGTTTTCTTTTTTGCAGGTACTAGAATTTACACTTTTGTTGCATCTCAAGTGTGTGGTATTAGCCTTTGTGCTCATTCTACTTGAGATACACCAAAAGACTAGTAACAACCTTTGGAAAAAAGATGACAGCACAACATTCCCAACTCTGTTCTACACCAAAGACAACATCCACAACTGTTTGACATTTCCAACCAGACTGTACAGACTACAACAACACCAATCTCCCACAAAACAACATCCTCACAAATCACAAACAGTCACCTATCAGCACCCACAAATACACCTAACACATACACTGCACACCATGTCACACCAGTTACCACAGCAACAATAGGACAAACACACTCACATTTCCAACAACTCCAATAGCCATAAACACAGAACCAACACAGAAGCCAAAAACACCACTGCTATCACAAAAGTCATAAACCCCTCTCTTTCAATCCTCTTGATGAACATTGCAGTTTCAACAGGAAACCACAATATCAAAAGCACACCAACCCAAGCAGCGACTCTACTACTGAGTCAGAAGAAGATGGAACCACCAGTCACTACATTCACAGAAGCACAACAGAAGCCACAAGTTACAGAAACACAAAAAGCAGATACATTGGATTGGTTCAGGTTATTGCTACAATTGCAATGTGTGGTATCAGCACTCTTAGTGATCATCCTATTGCAATTGCAGCAATCACCATGAAACCCCCTCCATACTATTGTTCATAGGACCAACACAATACAGCACACTCACAAGCACCAGACAGTCAACATACAACTTCACAGCAGCAGCAGCAAGATAAACAGACACACACCACCTCAGCAGATACTACAAGGTAGAAATTAATAGAACCAGCACACAGATACACATGAAGACTCTAAGGAATGTAGCAGTCTCAGAAACAAACTAATCCAGTCAGCCATACCTGTACTGACTCAGAAGGAGCTATATTTATTAGACATCATATGTAGAACCCAAGATTGCAACAGTAGCAGCAGCAGACAAAAACTCAGTCACCACTTCAGCAGCATCCACCATGGTAGCAACAGATAGCAGCAGCAGTCACCAAGGTAGGAAGACCTTAGGGGCATAAACCTACCTCACCTGCATTGGCTATTCAGACCCCAGCATCAGAGCACTTCTCAGCATACTAGTAAGAAAACTCACTGGAACATGAAGGCAACTCAGCTCTCTACCACACATTTCAGACAGTGCCAGTACTACTGCCCAGTTACACGGTCCTCTTTTGTTAGCCATCTTCGATCTTGCTTTCTTTGCTATCAATGCCAAAGCAAAATTGAAGATTGCTATTACTTAATGTCAGATACACAACTTAGAAGATCCCCTTTTTTTGCTAGAAATAGAGCCCATTGCACATGGAGGATGTTATTTCAACCCACTCACTTAGTAGATTTAGGAACATACGTACTTTTTTGTATAGTTGACCTACATTCACTTCACACTGTTTTTGTACATATGATTGTCTATCAATACTATAAGATAGACAATCATTACATCATCATAGGTCTAACATATCATAGCTGTTTAAGCATACTTGGTTGTCATGCTTGGATGACCAAGAGTGCACACATTCTCTTCTAGGAGGTAAGGTATATGTCCCCCTCCATTTTTGTACTTTATGTTGTATTTATGAAAATTAACCCTGGGCAAACTGCCTAGTGGATTTTATTTTAATAAAAAATCTCAAATTGAGGTCGGATTTCGAAATAAAATACATGACCGGGCTCGGGGTGAATGGGTAGTCAGATTTTGGTCCAAATCTCAGATTTTGACCAAGCGAGGCTGAGGTTGACTTTTGTTGAACTTTTCCATTTCATCAAAGATTTAACTTTTTTCATTTGTGGGTAGTTGTTAAAGCTTATTTTGAATTATTTGATCGATAATTGGCTAGATCCGGTGTGTTTGGAGGCTTGTTTGAAAGGCAAGGCCATGGTTGGTTGATTAATTTAGTTGCAGAGTGAGGTAAGTATCGTATCTTACTTTAACTTGAGGGAGTTAGGATTTGTTGGATTTTTATTATGTGAATTATATGGGGGAAACGGCGTATATACGAGGTGACAAGTGTATATGCTCCGTCATTGGGTTATAGCATGCAGGATTAGGCTATTTACTTCTATGACTTCATTTATTCCATGTTAGCTCTTGTTACTTGCTTTAGTTGGTACATGTTCTTACTCGTTATCCATGCTTTACTTGTTATTTGTTATTTAATTGTTACCTATTTCGATTTGTTCAATTCTCACTCAATATTTGCTTACCTGCTATATGCTTTCAATTGCATTAATTGTATATTTTCGTTATCTCATGTTTTACTTGCTTTTATTGTCCTTATGTTACTTGAAGTACTTTGATATGTTATTCCATTTATGTGAACCATTTAGCTGTTTTAGTAATGATGTTTTGCCAAGGTTTAGGATTACGTAGTATTGACTATTCTCTGTTTGTACTGGTAGCTCCTTATTGTACCGTACATTTCATTTCTCTTTTGTGTCGATATTTCGTAAATAGTGAGTTGAGTTTTTTATGTTAATGATTTGATGTTGGAGGATCAGGTTGTAAGCCGCAATGGGATTGAAATGAATTAATATTTGGGGATCAGGTTGCACATCACAAAAGATAGTAAAATAATATAATATTAGGAACGAATTTTGCATTGTAACAGATATTATGTTGAATGTTGGGATCGGGTTGCATGCCACAACATGGTATTGTGTTAAATGCGGGGATTGAGTTATTGTTGTTTATAGTTGTAATGTTTTTCCTCGGTATTGTGATATGAGATTTGAGATCATGTTATTCTGGGCCCTATAGTAGTTGACCTTCGGGTCCGTTTATATGAGTTTACTGCTTTATTTCTATTCCTGTATTCTTATTTATTATTATTTCGTACAGGTTTATTGTGAGTGACTTTCTATAGCCTCATCACTACTTCGTCGAGGTTAGGCTCGGCACTTACAGATTACATGGGGTCGGTTGTACTGATGCGACACTTCTGCACTTCTTGTGCAGATCTCGGTGTTGGTCCTAGCGATGCTAGCAGAGACTGCTCGAATTCAACGGCTTTAGGAGACTTAAGGTAGAGCTGTTGGCGTTCGCAGTCCCTGAAGTCCTCTTCTATCATGTTTTACTATTTATTTAGTTTCAAATAGTTGTACTTTATTTCAGACCGTATCTGTTGTTTTCTAGTATCTCATGTACTTGTGATCCGGATTTCTAGGAGTAGATTTAGTACCGTGTTATTTATATAAATACTTTGTTCATTTAAGAGTTTATCAGTTGTTATTTATCATTACTTTGTTTATAATTTTTCAAACTGGTTAAGTAATTAGCTAACGTTGACTGCTTGGCAAGTGGATGTTAGGTGCCATCATGACCCCACGGTTGGGATTTTTAGTCATGACACTAACTCAAATATAAATTAATTTGTGTATTAATTCAATTTAACTTATAATTGTAATTAAAACTATACTTCTATAGTGTAAACAATTAGTATGAAACTACCCAAAATAAATAAAGAAATAGCTAATTATTATAAAATTGATGTAAAGTATTTTCCAAAATCAAAGACCCATGTAAAGGTTACTTTTCTTGTCTTCTGCTTTCATTTTTGATTATGCAAAAGAATAAGAATAGGAATTGTGAAAGGGGTTAATGATAGAAAAATAGGAAGCATAATAACTGTATAGGGTAAAATATACTATGACACGTGTCCGTCCGAGAAATGGACACGTGGAACCCAAGAGAGGGGGATAATTAAAGACCGAAGGCAACTATTTCCGTTTGTCACCAAAAAGAATAACGCTCATAAAGATGTGATAAATGTTCTTCTCCCGGTAGCATTTAATAGAGAATATTCCACGACATTAAGAGCAATTATCCATTACAAGAAATTTGGCATTTATGTTCACCATTATATCTTCATTAATGCCCTCATAATTGACATTAAAGAAGGGCACGACCCTAGGACCTTCTTCATAGCTATAAATAGTGAGCTTAGTTGTCATTGTAAAGGACACACTTTTCTGAAAAACTTATGCTATACTCTATATAAAGCTCAATCCAATCTTATCTTCTCATTTCTTGATTTTGTTTGTTGTTGTGCCGGGAAACCCTATTCCCGGAATTGCTGCTTCTGCTGTTTCGTCTATATCCTAAGGCTAAGTATTGTGTAATTCTTTGATTATTTATTTATTTCAGGATCAAATTAATTCACTTAGCTAGAAACCACGCATAAATTCAACTGTATCATTTTACGAGTAAACAGTTTGGCGCCCACCGTGGGGCCTAGATAGCTGTTTAATTAAATTGATCCTTGCTTTTTTTACTAACGTGTTTTGATTGTTTTTGTCTTAGAAAAGATCATTAAGACATGGCTGATAACATTGTTAATGACATGCACAACCCCGAGATTCAAGGGGATCAGCCTTATTCCGAGGACTCAATCAGTGACACACATAATGAGGGGAATGACGCTACACCAGTGCATAACAGGCAGTATCCTCGACATGTTCGGGGGATCACTCCCGATGACACTGATGAGGAGCATGTCGTCGACGCGGTAAGGGTCTTGCAAGAGCAACAGGTGATCATTTTAGGCCACTTCACGCGACAGGATAAAGTTATGACAGAGTTGAAGCAAGCGTTGTCGGGAGCTTCAAATAATGCAAATGAAAAGATCCAATTTCTCTCAGGGTTCACATGAATCAAACAACGCAGAGGATCGATAACAACACTCCTAGGGTGAAATTGGTTCCGAAGGGGTAGGGGGAACAGATCCGGCCTCAACAACGAGAATGGTCCTTTCAAGAATGAAATTTTACAGTTCATGAGAGAAGTGAATGCCCGTATGGACCAGATCCCGGGCGTGCCACCAGTGTTGAAAGGTCCAGACTCAAAAAAGTATACTCAATTGCCGTGCAAGACAAGTGCAGCAGCAGAGTTAATCCCGAAGCGGTTCAAAATGCCTGAAGTGCCAAAGTATGATGGAACTTCAGACCCCCAAGAGCATATTACCACCTACACAAATTCGATAAAGGGATGACTTAGCCCCTCATGAAATTGAATCTGTGCTACTGAAGAAATTTGGAGAAACCCTCAAGAGGGGAGCCTTGATGTCACGACCCGGATTTCCCACCCTCGGGAGCCGTGATGGCGCCTACTAATGAAAGCTAGGCAAGCCAATTATTATCCACATTTTCATTAGAAATCAAAACAACCTAAACCCAACAATTTACAAGCAGAACGAATAAAATTTACAAGCAGAACGAATAAAATTTTAGAGTTTACAGAATCGCCAGTACAATCTCCTTAACAAACTACCCCAAGATTTAATGTCACAGATTCACAGACTGTCTAAGATTTACTACAAGTAAGGGTCTGAAAGAAATAACAAAATATTATTTCTGGGACTACAAAAAAAAAAAGAAACAGATAAAATAGAAAGCGGGAGACTCCAAGGTCCGCAGATGCCTGCAGGACTACCTTGGGTCACCTGATAATCAGAAGCTGGAAGCTCCTTACAGTCCAACACCTGCGGTACTGGGATCTGCACAAAAGAGTGCAGAGTGTAGTATCAGCACACCGACCCCATGTGCTGGTAAGTGCCTGGCCTAACCCCGGCGAGGTAGTGACAAGGCTAGGACCAGACTCCAAAAAAATCTGTGCAGTTATATATATATATATATATGTATCCAAAACAGAAAGATAGAAGCAAATAAACAATCAACTATGGGGAAGGAAAACATATTTCGGAGTAACAGATAAAACAATTCATCAAAGAAATATAAGGAAAAACTACAATTAACTTCTAACACGAATAAAGAGAAATACAAACAATTTTCACTTTCAGTTTCCATCCTGTTGCAGGCGTGCGTGTACCACCCGCTCCCATTTCAACATATCATGTGGTAGGCGTACCACCCGCTCCCATTTCATTATATCTTGTGGCAGGCGTGCCACTCGACCCCATTTCCTTATTTATCTTGTTGCAGGCGTGCAACTCGACCCCATTTCCTTATAATTTGTGGTAGGCATACCACCCGCTCCCATTTCATTATATCATGTGGTAGGTGTACCACCCACTCCCATTTCAATAGTCATCACACAAATCACAAGAATTTCAGTAAGGAAACAAAACAAAATCATAATTTCTCAGCAAGAGAACAATAACATCAAACAATCATCCATATACGACCCACGATCATGTTTGACACCAACGTAGAGGTACTCGTCACCATGCCTATACGTCGTACTTAAAGTAACAATTTAACAAATAGAACACGACTTCTAATCCCTCAAGCTAAGGTTAGAACTGACACTTACCTCGCTTTACAATTGAGTTCAAGGTTCCGACAAACCTTTGCCTTGAAACTTTGTGTCCGAAGGCTTCAAATCTAGTCACAAATAATTTAATACACTCAATACACATAGTAGAAACTAATTCCATATGAATTTACAAATTTTCCGGATTAAAATCCGAAATTTAACTCAAAATTTCCAACGGGAGCCACTTCCCGTAATCATACAAAACCCACAATATGTGATAACCCATTCCGATACGATTTTAACCATACAAAAATTATTGAATTCCGACATCGGATCGATCTCCAAATCTTAATTCTAAACTTAAGGGTTTTCCACAATTTTTCCAACTTAAATCACCAATTAATTGCTAAAAATAGTGATAAACTGAGGTAATTCCTCCAAAATTGAGTTAGGAACACTTACTCCGATATTTCCCTTGAAATCCCTCCAAGAATTTCTTCAAGACTTGCTTTAATCCAAGCTCTCTAGCTCCCAATGTGTTTAGAATGGTCAAATCCCCTTCTTTAAGAATCTACACAAGATAATCTCCTTTGGATATGGTTTTGAAGTTGGTTTGTTGTGATTCTAGGGTGTTTGGAGGTGTTCCTCTTCGTGGGTAACGAAAATGGGTCTTGTAGAACAAAATGGGCACAGAGTTCTACTTAAAAAGTATCAAAAATCACGTTAAAACGCCCCTGTCAGGCGAAAAATGCGATCCGCAAACCTGTCGCATAACAGGTTTGCGGTTCGCATTTTTGGTCGCAGAAATCGCAAGCCTCGCCCCAAGTTCTGCCTCAATTTTCGATCTCTAGGTCAAAAATGCGGTTCGCATAGCTGATCTGCGGTCATTCTGCGATCGCAGATTTGACATATCTGCAGAATTTTTTCCTGACACGAAAATAGGCATAACTTTCTCATACGATGTCCGAATTGGAAGATTCTTTTTGCTATGACTCCAAAATTTCGATACGGATCTAATGCTTCAATTAAAACTGAATTTGGAGCCCATTTGCATAATATTATACCACTTATTCTTGAAGAGACGACATCGACACATTCTTGAAA
Source organism: Nicotiana obtusifolia (assembly GCA_002018475.1). NCBI lineage: Eukaryota > Viridiplantae > Streptophyta > Magnoliopsida > Solanales > Solanaceae > Nicotiana > Nicotiana obtusifolia. Next base: position 503,795 of record MCJB01021069.1, read on the forward strand.
TGCCAAAGTTAAACTCCATCAACCATCCAAAATCCACTCGAGGCCCTCGAGACTTCAACCAAACATGCCAACATATCCCATAACATTATTCAAACTTGTTCCAACCATCGGAACGCTCAAAACAACCTCTCAACACCAGATTCGCGTTAGATTCAAGCCTAAGGATTTCAAAATCTTCAAAATCGCTCTTTTAATCTAAACCCAACCAAACCACGTCTGAATGACCTGAAATTTTACACACAAGTCATAAATCACATATCGAAGCTAACACAACTTTCAGAATTCCATTCCGACCCTCGGATCAAAATCTCGCCTGTCAACCGGAAATCGCCAAAATTCTAACTTTACCAATTCAAGCCTAATTCTACACGGAACCTCCAAAACTAATTCCGATCACACTCCTAAGTCATAAATCCTCTCGAAACTAACCGAATCATCGGAATTCACATCCGATCCTTCTAACTCATAAGTCAACATGCAGTTGACTTTTACAACTTAAGCCTCCTTGAAAGAGACTAAGTGTCTCATTTCTTACCGATTTCACTCCGAACTCAACTACTCAACTTGATTACATAAAACACAGTTAAGGAAATATAACGAGACAGAAAATGGGGAAGACGGAGTGGCAACCCACGAGACGACTGACCGAGTCGTCACACTTGACATGGTATTCGCTATTACCCGAGCATTTCATAGATTCCTTTGAAATGCTTGCAGATTCTTTCATTAAGGTTCATGCCGGGGCAAGAAAAGTACAGGCCCAAAAGGCCGACATATTCAGGATTGCACAAGGAGAAATCGAGCTATTACGAGAGTTTATTACCCTATTCCAGAAGGAAAGAATGTTGCTCCTGGCTGTCCCGGATGAATGGGCGGCGGAGGTGTTCACCAAGGGATTGAATTCGAGGAGTTTCAGGCGCTTCCCGAAAATTGAATGAAAGCCTACTTGAGTTTCAAGCAACAACCTGGGTGGATGTTGTGTCCATAATTGGTATGAATCAAAAATAAGGATTGAAGACGACCAGCTTGGTTTTTCGTCGTCGACAAAAGGACGAGAAAAGAACAGGGAAAAATCAAAGGATGATTAAGACGCGGACATGCAGACTTCGAGCGGCCGATTTTTGCCCTACAAATGAACCGAAGGCTGCAGCAGAGGTTTCCGGACAACGGACAGGTTCACCGTTGACAGGAGGAGTGATTGTGGTCGGAACAATCGATCACTGCAGTATAAAGAAGTGGAAGGATCGCAGGTTTCTTCTTACCCCAAATTATCAGAATACAACTCCAACGTCAGCATAATGGAGTTGGTATCGGCCATGAAAACATCAAAGAATCACGGTTCCCAAAACCGATGAGATCTGATTCCAGCCAGACGGATCCCAACTTGTGGTGTGAATACCACAGGACGAATGATCATCGGACAGGGGACTGTCGACATCTCCAGGAAGAAGTGGCAACATTACTGAAGAATGGTCACCTCAAATAATTCTTGAGTGACAGAGCTATGAACAATTATAGTCATAACTGAGACAACACGGAAACCTCGAAAGCAGGAGAAGATCCTCTGAGTCAAACAATTAACAAGTTCTTCGGAGGGAACGAGATTAATGGGGCTACCTTTTCAGAAGCAAAGAAGACGAAAGTATCAATAACACATAGGAAAAGGCTTCAAGAAGATGATATTAGTTACGGAGGAGGATGCTGACGGATTGCTGCTACCACACAACGACGCACTAGTAATTTCTTTAAATGTGCTAGATTTTAAGATTAAACGTGTTCTAGTGGATATAGGGAGTTCGGCTAATATCATACAATGGAGGGTATTGAGCAAGCTAAACTCACCGGAAGCATTATTCCGGCCACAAAGCTCCTCACTGTATTCAACCTCGCAAGTGTGATAACTCGGGGAGAAAATTTATTACTCACAAACACTGAAGGAGTAATGAAAACAACTCTTTTCGAAGTGGTAGATGGTTATATGGGATAAAACATCATTCTGGAAAGACCATGGTTGCACTAAATGAAAGCTGTACCATCAACGTACCATCAATTGCTGAAGTTTCCAACGCCCGAGGGAATTAAGCAGATAAGGGGTGACCAATCGGCGGCAAGGGAGACAAATGAAATTTTAGTCTCTAGTTGCAAAGGAAAGGAACACGTGGCAGAGCAATTACAAGGATCGGCACGTACTCCTGAACTAGATGAAGTTAGCCAGGCATAAAAAAATTATCAGGTGCTGAGATATTTTCAAGATCCAGAAGAGACCGATGCAACGAAGTCCACAGCGGAAGAGCTGGAGCAAGTGGCATTGTTCGAAGAATTCCTATAAAGAATATTCCACTTGGGGACATAACTGCACCCAGAACTCACGTCCGATTTTATTAAATTCCTTAAATCTAATGCCGATTGTTTTGCATGGTCGCATGAAGATATGACAGGCATCCCGACAGAGGTAGCCATACACAAGTTAAGCTTGGATCCTAACATACCTCTGGTAAGACAAAAGAAGCGCCCGATCGCCGAATCCAGGAATAAATTCATCAAAGAAGAGGTAGCCCGCTTACTTAATATCGGTTCGATCCGAGAGGTAAGGTATCCGGAATGGCTACTAATGTAGTAGTAGTTCCTAAGAAAAAACAATAAGTTTCACATGTGTGTAGATTATAAAGATTTAACAAGGCGTGCCTGAAAGACTCGTTCCTACTACCAAACATCGATCAAAGGATTGATGCCACGGCCAGGCACGAATTAGTGAGTTTCCTCGATGCTTATTCCAGGTACAACCAAATTAAGATGAACACGGAAGATTAGGAAAAAACTTCGTTTATAATGAATTTCGGTATATATTGTTACAATATGATGCCCTTCGGGTTGAAAAACGTCAGAGCCACACAACGGCTCGTGAACAAGATGTTTGAAAATCAAATAGGAAAAACTATGAAAGTTTATATAGAAGATATGCTCGTTAAGTCTTCAAATGTAGGTGAACATCTTAAACATCTGCAAGAAACTTTCGACATCCTAAGGATGCATAATATGAAACTTAATCCCGAGAAATGTGCATTCGGGGTCAGCTCTGGTAAGTTTCTACGATTTCTAGTATCATAAAGAGGGTTTGAGGTAAAGCCCGATAAGATCAAGGCCATAGAAGATATCCCAGGCCAACTATCAAACGTGAAAGAAGTCCAAAGGTTTACGGGGAGATTGGCAACTTTGAGCAGATTCATTTCCCGGTCGTCAAAAAAGTGTCATCATTTCTTCGCACTGCTCAAAAAGAAAAATAGTTTCGAATGGACCCCGGAGTACCAGTAGGCTTTGAGGGATTTAAAGAAGTACTTGTCAAGCCCTCCATTGCTTTCAAAATCAAAAAAAGGGGAAATGTTGCTGGTTTACCTCGTGGTCACGGAAGTTGCCATAAGTGCGGTTTTAGTCCGAGAGGACGGAGGTAGGAAATCTCCCATTTATTATGTTAGTAAAATTTTAAAGGCAGCAGAAACTCATTACTCACATTTGGAAAAACTAGCCTTAGCTCTCGTAGTCACTTGCTCGGAAGCTGAGGCCCTACTTCCAATGCCACCCGATAGCCGTGATGTCTACTTTTCCTTTGCGGAACATCCTCCATAAACCCGAGGTCTCGGGTAGATTGGCCAAATGGGCCGTCAAAATTAGTGAATTCGACATAGAGTATAAGTCAAGGACTATAATTAAGTCACAAGTCTTGGCTGACTTCGTGGCCGATTTCAGTCCAGGATTATTGCCTCTGGCAACCAAGGAAGCAGTAATGGTGTCGGAATCGACATCAGGGGTTTGGACCTCATTTACGGATGGAGCTTCCAATGTAAAAGGGCTCGTTATAGTCTTAATCATGCCTTCGGGGGAAACCCTAAGGCAAGCCATCAGGATAGTCCATTTAACTAATAATGAAGCAGGGTATGAAGCTTTGATTGCAGGACTCAAGTTGGCCTGGGGACTTGAATTCGAGGTCCTTGAAATCAAATGCGACTCATAGCTCGTGGTAAATCAGGTCTACAGGATCTTCGAGACTAAAGAGGAGTGCATGCAACAATACGTAGTAAAGGTTCAAGTTTTGGTTGCGCGATTCTGAGAGTGGTCAATTACTCATATCCCAAGGGAAGAAAACACCAAAACACACGCATTGGCAAATATAGGATCATCAACAGAAATAAAGGGATCGGAGTCCAAGACGGTTGTACAACTGATGAACTCAATCCTGGATACAGATGGTTAATACGAGGTAAATTCAACTAATCTGGTCTGGAGGAATGAAATTATCGATTATCTCGAACATGGAAAGCTACCTGAAGACCCAAAAATATTCCCGGCACTGCGCGCCAATTGTATAGAAAATCTTTTCAAGGCCTGCTAGCCCAATGCTTAAGAGTGTCCGAAGCTAACTATGTCATGAGAGAGGTTCACGAAGGGATATTCGGCAACCACTCGGGCGCAGATTCCTTAGTGCTGAAGTTGGTAAGGGCAGGATATTACTTGCCCAGCATGGAACAAGACGCCAATGACTTCGTACGGAAATGTGATAAGTATCAATGTTACGCGCCACTAGTGCATCAACCGGCAGAAACCTTACATATGGTCCTATCTCCTTGGCCGTTCATGTAATGGGGGATGGACATCGTTGGACCACTACCATCGGCTCCCGGAAAGGTAAGATTTCGCGAACAATTGAACTAGAAAGCCTATTATGCTCGATAGTTTTCCTGTACTTCTCTGTCAGCTGGGCGTGTTTCGCCCCCACAGCAGCAAGCTCTTCAATTTTGGAGTTCAAGGCTGCCTCTAAGTTAATCACTCTTTCAGCGGAGGCAGCCTCACGTTCGGTTGCAGCAAGAACGATGTTATAGACTTCAACCCATTTGGCCCTGGCTTTGTCAAATCTAACCATCAGCGGGCTAGTTCTTGGCTAAGGGTTACCACTTCTTGCTCAATTTGCCGCAAATGAGCTTCCAATACAACAACCTCAGTGGCTTTGGCTTCAAATTCCGAAAGGCGAGCGACATGTTGGTCCTGCTTTGCCAAAAGCTGATCCCGTATGGAGGTAATCTCTTTCTTTTCACAAATTAACCTCTAAAGGCCCTCGGAAGCAAGAAAGTTGGCTTACAAAGTAAGATGGGTAAAATTCAGGATATGTTCACACCCAAAAATAGAAGAAGTAATAAAGGAAGAAAGGAACGTACCGCTACGGCGTTGTGCATGGCGTTGTTCAACATACATTCTCCCGAGAGTGCCTGAATCTTTCCCAGTCTTTCTTTGAAGTCAAAGGCTTTAGATAATTAACAAGCTCCACCGGCTGGGATAGCAAGTTGCATCCAGTAGAGACCGAAAGAGTAACGTTCCTCCTCCTTTTTTGGATCTTCAAAAGGGGCAGCATAATTTTGTCCCATGAACTGGGGACTATGGAAGGGGAACACCTTCTTCATGGTCAGGTGCGGGCAGTTGAGGTGATGTTGCAATTGCTGGTGGAAGAGTGGATTAAGACGGAAGTGATGTAGCAGTTGCTGGTGTTGGTGAAGATGGAGATGAAGCTGATGGAGTTGAAGAGTAAGAAGTAGCTGCATCAAAAGCAGTGCTGGTTGTTGGATGCTCGCCAACCAAAGATGACAAGGGCCTGGTACTCATCCCCGCAATACCAGACACAACAGTTGGGGCCTGAAAATGGGAGTTGACATTATTTACCAAATCAAATTCTCCCCAAAGTGCCGTCGCATCGTCCTCGGTTGGTGTAACCCTCTCAACAGGTTGGGCATCCTGTTGAGATGATAAGGATCATCATCTTCTATGTAGAGAAGCTCCTTCATCATCGTCGATCGTCACGGTGTCTATGACCGGCCCAGAAGGAGGGCCAGTCACCATCCTACAGGAGATGACTCGGGGGCATCGATGTTCGCCCTCTTATTCTTTTCCCTGGCTGTAGAGGAGCGTCTTCTCTTTGGTTGTTTGTCGGGGGACTTCGTAAAGAAACATTTTCTCTCGAAGCAGGGCCGGAGCCACTTGTTCGAGTAAGCGCCTCCTGAAGCAGCCTCGCTGCATCAGTAGGATCAGCCAAGACATCTTCCTCGGGAACAACAACAGAGCCTGCGGGTAGACCTAATTTCATAGACAGGTTAGAAGGGACCAATCGAGTTCTTAACATGAAAAATTGAAACAAGATGAGTTTGAGTTACCATGATTCTTGGTCTTCCACCCATATTTAGGGGCCAGTTCTTTCCACAAGCGAGTCTCAGGCGTTGTAACGTCCAAGATTTTTTGTACCCACCGGTCTAAACCTTCAATCACCGGTGGGATCCATTGAGTTGCTGAAACAAACGAAGGATGGAAGATCAATACGGCTATAGAAAAATATTTGGTAAAATAAAATACTAAACAAAGAGCTTACGTTTGCAATTCTAATCAGCCAAAAAGGATGAAGCCGTTGCCAGAATGATGTCGTTGGTGGCAACTGTAATGAACCGTTCTGTCCACCCACGGTCGTTGTCATCATCCATGAAGCATGGTAGCCGCGCTTGTGGAAGTTTATCATTGCGCCGTGGAAAATTTTGGGAGAATAGAGATTCATCATATGAGCTAAGGTTAGCTCCTCTCCAGTTTCTTAGCACAAACGCCAAAGGCAAGCAACTGTCCTCAACACAGAAGGGCTTACTTGTGCCAAACACACCTGGTAGCGGAGGCAAAACTCCACAATCACAGAGTCAAGCTCTCCGCTCAAAGAGAACACACCTAAAGTAAAGAGATACATGTAAACATATGTAAAATCCTCATTGGGTAGGGCGACTCGCTCCGATAGATCAAGAGCAATAATTTCCAAGTCATGGCAGCGGTAGTCTTCCTTCACATAAGGAATGCTCGAAGGACGGCGGAAGAAGGATACCTGCTAACGGCCCATGTATGAGAGTTAGCAGTAGGGAATTTCTCTTCGAAGTCTTTTGTGGTAATAAGACTTCTAGGGTTGATAGAGCCCACTGTTGGAGGAGCAGAGTACTTGGCCTTGTTCTTGTTTTTTGAAAAACCGGTACATTTTGAGGAAAAAGCCATTGTATGAAAGAACTAGAAAGTTTTTCGTTTGAAGAGAATTAGAGAACAGATGAAGAGCAAGATGCGAGTTAGATAAAGGAAGATTATGAAGTATAAGGGAGGAAGTTGATACATATAAGAAAAAAGTTTTGGTGGCTGAATTCATGGCCATGATTACCTTAATAATCAGCAAACGTTGTGCTGAATCATGGGACGACGCGAGTTCGGGGCATTAAATACGGAGAGACATGCGTCTAATCAACCGTGAGAAGCCTTCAAAGGGAATTATAGTAATTCTCGCTAAAAGAGTGTTTCTACCAACTTCCCGCTAACACAAAGTCATGTCACCGGAAAGAAGGGGGACTATCTGTATAGGATAAAATATGCTATGACACGTGGTCGTCCGAGAAAGGGACACGTGGAACCCAAGACGGGGGGGATGGCTAAAGACCGAAGGCAATTGTTTCGTTTGTTACCGGAAAGAATAACGCTCAAGATGTGATAAATGCTCTTCTCCTGGTAGTATTTAATAGAGAATATTCTACGACAATTAAGAGCAGTTATCCATTACAAGGAATTTGGCATTTATGTTCACCGTTATATCTTCATCAATGCCCCTCATAATTGACATTAAAGAAGGGCATGACCCTAGGACCTTCTTCATAGCTATAAATAGTGAGCTCAGTTGTCATTGTAAAGGATACGAATTTTCTGGCAAACTTATGCTATATACTATACAAAGCTCAATCCAATCTTATCTCTTATTTCTTGATTTCTTTGTTGTTGTGCCCGGAAACCCTGTTCCCGAAATTGTCGCTTCTGCTGTTTCATCTATATTCTAAGGCTAAGTATCGTAACTCTTCCATTATTTATTTATTTCAGGATCAAATTAATTCACTATCTAGAAACCACGTATAAATTCAATTGTACTATTGTACGGGTAAATAATAGGCCAACAACCTACTTTGGTAACACTTTCCAGCCTTCTCCTTTTCTTTTTTTTTTTTATCGAGAACACTTTTAAGCATTCAAAATAACCAGACAGCAAATTTGCAGCTACAGATAACAGTGTTTATTTCCCCACTATCTTTACACTCCGAACTAATTTTCAGAAAGCATGACAATGTAGTTCTACTAATACGCTACTCAATAGATAAGAAGAGTGTAAGACCTTAAGCAAATTAAACATAAACCCTACAAACAACACATAAAGCATGCATTTTTACAGTGTTTTGAGATGAAATCTAGAGTTCTCACTGAAAGAGTTTGTACCTTTTCCCTCTTGACCGCCGCCAAGCTTTTTAGACCAAAACCCACCATCAAGAACCTGTCTTTCTGTTCCCTCGACACTTGCTGAATCTTCATTGAACACTGATTCATCCGTTTCAGAAGTGAGCTTCCAAGTATATAAAGGGTCTGAAACTTTGCCGTTGTTGTTGTTGTTACCTGTGGAGAAGAAAAAGGAGTTCCTGGGAAAGAAATTAGGCTTGGGAATGGAAAATGAGGATTTAGGGGGAAAGGGTTTAGGGTTTAAGAAGTGGGTTTTGGAGGAAACTAGGATAAGCAATAGGAGGTGTGAAGATTTTGAGATGAAGCGATAGAGCATTGCAGACTACAGAGGAAAGAGAAAGAGGAATACAGGAGAGGTAAAGTGGATTAAGAAGACCAAGCTCTCCCCTATATTTTCCCAGGTCACGAAAAGATCACTTGTCTCAAAGATTTAAGGAACATTCGCTAAGCACAAGGGATAGTTTAAGATCTATTTGGAAAACGACCTAGAAATTAGATTTGGGTATACGGGATGTAATTTATATATTTGTCTGGTTAAATAATTATTTGATCGCATAGAATTGAGTTTAATTGGAGAGTTATAATTGGGCTTTCGAATTCTCAAGAAGATGTGATAATTAGTGCACTGGGTAATTATAAGGTTATTTTTTAATTTCTTTCCTTTTCATTTTTATTTTAATTTATTTTCTTTAAACTTTTTATTTCTATTATTATAATTTCTTTTGAAATTCTAAAATATTTTTTTTGTACATTATTTATTTTTTATTTCTCTACCTTTACTTCTTAAGGTAGGCCAAATAAGAGGTGGGAAGAGGTGATTAGGCAAGACATGATGTAGTTTCACCAGACCGAGGACATGACCCTTGATAGAAAGGTATGGAGGTCGAGGATTAGGATAGTAGAGTAGGTAGTCTAGAGTGTTCATAACAGTAGTATTGGCACGCAGTCTCGCTTTATGTGGGTAGTATGTTTTTATGACAAACCGTTATTTTTTTTAATTGTTGATTGCCTTACTATCTTGTTTTTATTTTGCTTTTATATGGCTTTTTGCTACTGTACCTTCTTGTCTATATATTTCATTAATGTGGTGCTTATGATTTCCTGAGCCGAGGGTCTATTGGAAACAACCTCTCTATCCTCACAAGGTTGGGGTAAGGTATGCGTACACACTACCCTCCCCAGACCCTACGGTGTGAGATAATACTAGGTATGTAATTGTTGTTTATTACTCTAGTTTTTGAGACTACACCTCCTAATATTAAAAATAATAAGTCATCAACAAACTTGGCATATAATGAGTGATGCAATTACAGTAGAATTTCGCTATTGAATATGGTTATAAACTTATTATATTTCCTAATCTTAAATTACATTGGAATTTGCCATATATTAAACTATTTTTTTGGAGGGATTTTGAAGTTGTGTTATATTATATTCTTGGTTCCAATTTACTTGTTTTAGTAGCATTGGCTCACATTGCATGTTGTTCATTTTTTTAATTAGAATTGATAGATTAGTTTTGTCAAATATTTGAATAATGTTATGACATTATATTTATAAATATTAATTTATTTTATCAAATATGCATTTCATGATGTTCTTACAAAACGTATATTTTTAGTTTTTGTAAGTAACTAAACCAACTATTATTAATTTGAAATATATATATATATATATATATATATATATAAATATAAATTATGTTTACAATATTAATTATAAATATGATTACTAATTAATGTATATTCACGAAAAAAATATACATCTTAAGTACCAAATCTAATATCATTTATACTTATAAAAAAATATTTATAGGCATATATTTATTATATTAACTTTTAAGTTTTGATAATTACTTCATTTAAAATTTAATTTAACCGTACAATTGCACTTCTGCAACAAACAGTAACACTATAATTATATTATGACAAACAAATAGTCGTCGTAATTACAATATTGTGTAAGTACTAGGCTGTGTAATTACTACCCTAATAATTACACCAATTCCAATTACCTTGTGGCTTTCCAAACATATCCGAATTCATAATCAATAAATTAGGTTGTAGAAAAAAAAATCGTACTCCATATGGTAGTCGATATTTTAAAAAAAGTACCGAATATCAATACTCAATAATTATATGTATATATTATTATAAAATATACAAAGTAAATTATATTTTATAGTATAATATTGAAGGTCTAAAATTTTGTTGTCTTTATTTGCAAGATTTTTCTTTTTACTTTCTCACCTTTAAAAATTGTTCCATTCGCTCAATCATCCTTCGTATGCTTGATTTTTTTATTCTATCTAATTTGATTGTGTTCATAGTAAGGTTGTGGCCCACGGTGGGTCTGGCCCACGAACGGCCCGGGACCGCGAGCCTGACGGGCCTGTGGTCCGGGCCCTAGCAGTTCTGGGCCTCAAACGGGTAAAAGCCCGCGACGGGCCGGTCTGCGCCAAAAGGCCCGCCAGGCCCGGGACCGCCAGGCAGGCCTGGGCCGGGCCCAACGGTAATTTTTTTTTTAAAAAAAAAAAATTTTTAAAAAAATAGCCCAACGGTCAGATTTAAAATCTGACCGTTTGGGCTTCAAAATATAGCCGTTTGGACTTTTAAAAATAGCCATTTTGGTTCCCAAACTTTAATTAAACCCCAAACTTTTTATAAATACACTTTTTACCTATTTCCACCTATAAATACCCCCCCATTCTTTCATTTTTAACTCACAAAATCTCTCAATCTCTCTCAATCTCTCTCTAATTATTTCCATAAGTGCTCATATTATTATTTCAATTTCAAGAAAAATTGTGAAGTTGGTGAATTGAAGTATTAAAGTCTTCAACAATATTCAATTTTCAAGAAGTTGTTCTTCAATCCGGTAACGTCGTTCCAACTCTTTAATTTTTAATATATTGTTGTGTTTGTTTTAATTAGCTTAATTATTTTTAATATATTTTTGTGTTTGTTTTAATTAGCTTAATTATATTTAATATATTGTTGTGTTTGTTTAAATTAGTTAAATTATAATTAATATGGATTTTTCATTAAAAAAAATGTTTGGTGGTAAGGGGAAGGGAAAAGCTAAAATTGGTCAATCTAGTAGCCAAGCTACTCCTCCTCCTCCTGCTACCCGTCCTCCTATACCTAATATTCTTGATAGTAATAACCCTTTAATGCAATTTACCGATAGTCAATATTATCATGATGTTGGAGCCGGTGCTCAATTAGATACCGAAACAATGAACGCTCTTTATGGTAGTGAAATGCAACCCGAGGCACATGAAAACCAACCTGATTTTGATGAAACGCAACCCGACTTAGATGATACACCTACTAGTCTGGTTAATGACCCAACTGATGACCCTCCTGTACTAACCCCTACATTTGATAGAAGACCTCCTAAACGGCCCGAACCATCTCTTGTTTGGCAATTTTTTACTCAACTAAGAGAAGAAAACAAAGCTAGGTATAAAACTTGTGGGTCTTTGTTGGCTCATAAATATACTGGCAACCGTAGCGGTACGGGTAGTTTAACTAGGTACATAATGAGACACCCTAGAGATAAACAAAAATATTTGCAACTGAAAGCTGCGGAACAGGGGGCGGGCGGAGGTAGTCCGAGTACAAATAGTGTAGGTTCAAACGTAGTCCAA
>MCJB01021070.1:0-22047 GCA_002018475.1 Nicotiana obtusifolia
ACTGTGGACTTCTTCTCAAGAAGTCAAATATAACGGTAGTCCCTACTCGAGGGAAATCGGTAACGGTATGCTAGTTCTACCTTCCCACTAGCGAGGGCTGTAACGGTAATCAGTAACTTGTAAATACAAGGTGCACCAGGTCTAACGAACCCGCCGTTAGCTACGGGATCCTTCAATGTCTACTCCCATTTATACTTGTCTTTGTAATCCGTATATACTCGTAAAAACTATTTTAAAACAATATAGGGCATAACAGTTCTTATCAAATCATATAATTTCATTCGGTAACGGTAATCATATCTCAAGTAACTATAAAACATATCTGGTGACAGTGAGAATATTTATAACAATTGTAATCATCTCAAATAATTATTTCGGTATCATATCGAGTAAAGGACTTGTCCCACATGCAACTCAAAATAATCGGTAACATATTCATATTAAAAATCATGTGTAAATAATGCAAGTTATGAAAACACAAATTGCGGTAAGATTACTACTCACAGTACTCGTGTCGAAATACCAAACAAATGGTCTCCACTGGTCTAAATCTCTAGGCGATTACTGAAATTTTAATTCGAAAGACCAATGCCTCTCGATTAGCTACTGGACGAACAAGGCAACCGAGCAGTAAATTTTCTTTAATTATCAACCCCTTCCTTAATGATTGCACGAAGATAACATAATAATCCCTCCAGTTTTCCTTGGAAGTGCGCCGCCGTTAATCTTCCCTTAATCTCCTTTCTTTCGTTTCCTTCTGTTTTTCCCTCACCGTGCCCTATATTAATCTTACTGAAATTTGTTATCTCATTTCTTTCCCTTTTCCTTTTAGTTGTGGTTTGACCTTCTTTTAGTTAAAGTAGGTTTCTTCCCCTTTTTGTTTTAATTTGACTATGTTTTCTTCTTTTTGTTTTATTAGTTTAATTTGTTCCTTTATTTTTTTTCCTTTTTTTTTTGTTTTGGACTTAAATTATTTTCTAAATGTCCCATATATCCTCACTTAAAATATTGGGGTATTACACTACTAGATTGGCCAACTTTAGATTTTTCCTTACCTTTACCACCAAATATTTTTTTCAATGAAAAATCCATAATAATTATAATTAAACTAATTAAAACAAACACAACAATATATTAATTATAATTAAACTAATTAAAACAAACACAATAATATTTTAAAAATTAAAGAGTTGGAACGAGGTTACCGAATTGAAGAACAACTTCTTGAAAATTGAATATTGTTGAAGACTTGAAGACTTTAATACTTCAATTCACCAACTTCACAATTTTTCACGAAATTGAAATAATAAAGTAAGCACTTATGGAAATAATTAGAGAGAGATTGAGGGAGATTGAGAGAGATTGAGAGAATTTGTGAGTTAAAAATGAAAGAACGGGGGGGTATTTATAGGTGGAAATAGGTAAAAAGTGTATTTATAAAAAGTTTGGGGTTAATTTAAAGTTTGGGGGCCAAAATGGCTATTTTATGAAGCTCAAACGGTCAAATTGAGGCTCGAACGACTAGATTTTAAAAATCTGGCCGTTGGCTATTTTAAAAAAAAAAAAAAATTTAAAAAAATTACCGTTGGGCCCGGACCCGCGATCCCGGGCCTGACGGGCTTTTTGTCCTACCCGGCCCGTGACGGGCCCTACCCGTTAAAAGCCTAGGCCCACGGGGGACGGACCACTAGGCCCGTTAGGCCCGTTAGGCCCATTGGGACTGTGGGCCCGTGCCGGTCCCCGGTCAGGCCCACCGTGAGCCACAGCCTTACACACAATAGAAAGTCTTAGCTTTCCGATTCCGAAAATACTTGAATATCAATCCTTCAATACCATCTTAAACAGTCAAAATATTACCGAAGCTTTACATGATATAGAGTGGCATTTATTAACAACATGTTAACATGTAACTATGTGATCAAAGGTCACATAGTTAATGTTATCTGTTAGGTGCGGAGCCTGATTAATATGTGATTGACTTGAATTATTTACTTGTATTTTTAGGAAACCCATAATCCGTATAGGTTTAGGAAAACTCATTGTTCACATAGATTTGGGAAAAGAAAACCTATAATCCTGGTCAAATTAGGAGAATTTTCTCTTATAGGTTTGGGACTATTTGGGATCTATATACAGGCTGTACTGTTTATTATCTTTGTATTGTAAATACCCTTAATTATTAATATATATAAATTCTGGCGCCGTGAAAGTTTAGCCTAACGGGTTGTTACCACGAAATAAATCTCTCACGCTTTTTTTTCTCTCTCTACCTAAACTTTTCTCTCTTCAAGATTTCTTTATCTTCTTTATCAGTTCAGAGTGTTTGAGTGAATCCATCCTAACATTATCATGTTGTTTATAACGACAATTTAACAAAATTTTTAGCTTTGAGTATTTTCAAATCGATATTATTTTTCTTTGGAAACATTCGAGTATTCTGAAAAACTTTTGGGAAGTAGTGTTATACGTAATTTTAAATTGGTTTAATAAGATACAACATTTTGGCAATTTTGGGTTTGATTAAAGTAAAGGAAATCTCCATTAAAGTCTATTTTGAGAAGGGCATGCTGTTCGAGCCTAACAATGGTGAGTAATTTATGATTGCATTTTTTGACATTTTAAAAGAATAAACTTTGGATTTGAAGTGTAAAGAGTATTCTCTAGGAGCCAAACAGGGTTGCAGTCTTTACATTCAGGTTTAGTAACCTAGATGTTCCATTCATTCTTTCCAAAACTTGATGTTCTGTGGTTTATTTTTCTGTTGAATTCGTAAGATAAGATAGACCTAAAGTTATTAGTTGTTTGAATGTGAAGTAAATTTAACACATTCAAGCCTAGCACTCTGTTATTAAAAGGTCACTCTTGTAATATGTCTGGTCGAATCTTTATATCAGAAGTCCTCAGCCAAGAGCACCTTCATTCCTACATAAAATGGTGGATGTACAAATCCACAACGGATCCTATCCTTCAAGTCGCACGTTGCTTTCTACCACATCGTTTCTGCAGAGATGTTTTCTACTAGGGAAATAAGCCTTGTTTGAAGATTGAATTCAATCGTTTGAAGAAAACCTTAGTATAGTGTCATCAACTTTTATGTTTTCACCAGTGGATCTGTAAAATAAGCAGTCACTCTTGTTAGGAATTGGATGAATGTTGAATTTACTATTTTCCCTCCTATGTAAAAGTTATTGAAGATGTTGATGAGTTACATTGCATTTCGTAACATGAAATGCACAGATATTGCATTTCCATACCCTTTTTGCTTTCTCTTATGTCTCTTTTCTCATCACATATGTCTTGAGTCATTTAATTTCACTGTTTGCAGACTAGTGGATATACTACTGCCAATCTGATATGGGAGATGATGCGAGCTCCTAAAATTTCACCATCGTTTCCTGCTGTTTAAGCATATTATGATGGCCTGAAGGTGAGTTTTCCTTACCTGATGACAAATCATTGGTTCTTCTATCACCTTAGGAAAGGGCAATTATTAGGGTTGACGCCACAAATTCCACCCCCAAAAACATTATATTTTGACTGCGCTTCCACTATATCAACTGTACTTAAACTGTTAAATAATCATAGTCGATGATAACATCACTGTGCCCATCGCTATTACAGAACCGTACGTGAGATTTTCACCTCATACGGAAATAATGCTTATGTTTGTAGATTGCAAGCAGACTCTTAGATGCTGTGACAAAGTCATTTGCTGCTCTTGAACCAAACATTCCAAGCATCCTGTTTTACCAAGTCTACCTGATAACCGATTAGGATTCATTCCCAAGTATATTCTTGTCGTATGGTCTGTCTGGATCAGCAGTAAACTGCATGTACTTGCATTCTTTCAATATGATTTCATTGAAAGGTTGAGATAGAATGATGCAAAACCTGTGAGCTAGTCCACCACTATTTTGTGGTTTTAACTTCTCCAGGCGAGATGCATCTGGAAATAGGACACTTTTGTTCTGATGTATGTGGTCATAATTTTTGGTAATGCATTTCAGGTTCTGGATATACCAGCTGATGATCTAAGACTGAACTAGTTTCTCGAACCTACAATCATCTGAGACAGAGGTTTGGCGGGTGAGGTAGTAAGGGAGCTGGATGACCATACACAGAAGATTGAGGCCATGCAGCAACTACATTGCCGTGAACTATTGGGTTCTTTTTATACCCTAGAATGTCTGCCTTATCCTGTTATTCCTCGCTCGCGGAAGTACTTGCGACGCGAGTGAACATAATTTTCTCAAAGTTATTATATAATTCTTCAATTCTTTCCAAAAGTAAGGAGTCAAGCTTTAAATCTGGAAATCTTCAATCTCAACTTTATTCAAGACAATTAATAAGCATAATCAAATAACGGTGCCAACAAAGCATGATGTAAACCTAAGACTACCCGGATATCACACAAAATATAGCTGTGCACGGACTCTCGTCACCTAGTGTGTACATAGCTACCCATACAAGTAATTTACAACAAAACACGCCTAAGGGGATGAGTTCCCTCTTACAAGGTTAGAAAAGAGATTTACCTCGTCTCAAAGCTCACTTTCAGGCTTCGAATTCACTCTAAAGCCTCAACTCGGTGCCGAACAATCCTGGGCCGTCTGCTCATGTGCCCCTGTCGAGCAGATATATAGATTAATTGACATTGTTACGGAGGTAATGGGGTTTTCGCAACCTGCTAGTCTTGCTTTCTCTTGGCTACCTAACATGCGCGAAGTAGAATCAATGTGTTAGAAGTTGTAAATTATTCATGAGAGTGGATATCTGCCCATGCTATGTTATGGGCATCATCCCTATCATGGTAGGATTTTTTTTAATTTATAAAATTTCAGTTTTTAGCCTTAATTGACTTGTAAATCATATAGGGAGCACACGATAGAAGAAAACGAGTGATAGTATTTGCTCTTGCTATTATCATTTTCTTTACATTTTAAGCTCTTGTTAAATATACTTAGTTCTTGCTATATTGCTGTTATTTCACTACAGAAAAAAGAAAAGGAATAGGTTAGAGGAAAAGTAAAACAAAGATGGTAGCTTTATTTCATTTCTTTTTTTCTTCTAGGATAGGATTTAGGCGACAGTTTTATTTAAATAAACTCCTTCCGAATATAAATATTAATCATTAAATAGATTAACTAGTACTAATCTTATCTGGTTAACTGGATAGCATTTGGGCAATCCGATCAAAGTAATCGGTAAGTCTCACAAGAAATGAGAATACTGAAGCAACACATGACAATAGAAAACGACCATGATACACATTGCTCTGTTTGATCACAGAATTCAGCAACTACTATTAATAAAACTAAAAATGCAAGCAAGAAACACCACTGAATTTGCAACAGCAAAATATCATTTAGTACCCGAAGATTCAGAACAAGAACTGTTTCATAAGCTGTGAGTTGATTATTTAAGTTGTAAATAGAATACACTGAAACGGGAAGCAAATGCACACTGCATCCCTGCACCGCAAGACATGACAAATTTCTTTTTTCCCGTCACCAAGTAGGTTTTATTTCCTGGAATTGCAGATCTAGCTGGTGATCGATGCCCTAGACCGCATACAAACACAACTAGTGACACCAATAGCACAAACCAGCTAGTTGTTTTTTGTGAGATAGCACAATCCAGCTACTCCAGCCATTATTTGGAAGCAAATGCACGCTGCCTTTCCCTTCACCTCAAGACATACGATAAACTTCTTCCTTCCCCTCACCCAGAAGTAGGGCTTACTTAGTAATATTGCGGATCTCACTGGTGATCGATGCCCTAGTCCGCATACAAACACAATTAGTGACGCTGTCTAGCACAACCCAGTTTTTTTTTCCTCGAAATAGCACAATTCAGCCATGGAGGTAGTTGATCAGCCTTCACCAGACTTCCACCTCTCAATCGCCTAGTGGGGATTAGTTGCGTTCTGACACAATACAATCACATCGCTCTCTCAACTAACCACAAATGCCACAATTGGTGTGAGTTGTAAGGAGTCAAACCCTCTGCCGAGCTCCACCCAGCCCACATTTTCTTTAAATCACAATATTCTTACTGACAAAGCCTCCCTGGAAAGAGATCAGCTTCAGAGCTGCCATTTTTCTCCTACCAATTCCACATTCATTAGAGTTCAACCACGACCAGCCACTAATCAATACTCGAGAGCTGGATTTTGATTTGATGCTTAAAGATAAAAGTATTACCTACCGTGCATTCTAGCCACAGAGGAAGAAATGGCAACTTGCCTGCTTATGAAGAATAGGATTTTCCAGCGGAACGGTCATCCTCTCCAGGCTCTCTTGGTGATTCAAAAGTTGCGTACAGCAATCTAAACAAACCAAGTCGAAACTGAATAATTCCTCGTATTCACAATTATTTAGGCACCGCCCACAGTTGATACAACGTTTAATGCAGATAGTACAAGCCCTGCACAACTGAGAGGTAGATTGCTTCTTTTGGCAACTCTCTGAGGTGCAATCATAGACTAGTCTAAGTTGCTGGCATTTTGGGCATATTTCAATGTCAATAGCTTGATCATCATCAGAAAACACAGACAACTGGCCGCCTTGGAAAAACCGTGGTTTACGATTAGTTGGCAGCTTGCTGCTATCGACATCTAACAGGACCTTGAACTCTTCGAAGTGTTGGTTCGTCATACCAAATAACCCATCAATACCTAGGTACTTAAGGCTGGGTTTTCCTGCAGGCTTGAGGACCTTTAAGTTACCAAGAACACCATCAGCGGTGAGTCTCCCACATCCTGGGACGCTAAGCTGCATTGAGAAAGTAAACACAGATATCAGAAATAAACACATGAAATATTAAACATAGGAAATGAAGAATATACTAAGGTATTCACAAACTTTGACGAACTCCCTGAAAAGGTAAAACCAAGAGGAATAGCAGCTTATTTTGATTGGGTAACAAGGGAAGAATACATTATGTCTCACTATTTCTCTCACAATTCATTGCTCATCAAATTTACTGTGCGAAGCCGTTGATACCACGTCCAGCATGACATGAAGAACAAAAATAATTTGCTCCTTAATAAAATATATCAATAAAAATTATGCACACAGCCCCACCTCCAAGAACAAGTCTATTGGTTTCTTGGTCTATCAGAACTGCCCCCAAATTGCACCACTCGTTTCTGTAATTTTTTATAAAGACAACTATTTTCAGTAATACAAGGCTAAATAGGTTTTTCCACTATACCAACTGTCCTGCTTTTCAACTCACTATCTCAGTCCTTTAAATTCTGCTAAAAGGCCTCTAAAAACTTTTTCCAAATGATATTTTTAGCAATACATATTTTTATATAAATATTTTAATAAGGAATTATAACATCTTTTCAAGAGTTTGAACTACAACTGTACAGCATAATTGCATTGTAGAGGCAGCATCAGATGCAGTAGATACCAGAAAAGTAGACTAACACAAGCACTGAAAAGGGAAGAAACAAAGGAATGCAACAGTGAAGGATCCTAATATCCACTTTCATGAACAGTTAAATACTAAAGCATTACATCTGAAACACTCACAGTTATCCAAGTTCAATCAATTACAATTTTTGCAACGACACCTTGAAACTTTGTTACATGAGGCAAATAAGGTGAGAGTAGAACAAGTAATTGACCAATAATAAGAACGCCAAATACATCTGTAATGCAAGCCTTGCATTCATTATGAGAGACTACGAATCATAGTAATTGTACTTTTCGTAACACAAGATAACGTCTAATAAGAAACTACAATGAGCAAAAGTATCAAACATAGTTAAGTAACCAGCAAAAGATAATAGCTGACCTTTTTCAGGCTAGGATTCCTTTCAAGCACACAATTCAAACCACTATCAGTGATCTTTGAGCAGTGCACAAGACTCAGAGAATGAAGATGACCTTGAGCCCTTTCTGTCAACTTTGTAAGAATTTCATCTGTGATCTTACAACTCAATGGATGATCAACGTGAATATTTCTCCACAGAAGTGGATCACCACGCACCACATCTCGTAAAGGTTTGCAAACTCTTTCAACAGAGAGAAGGTCCCTCAAGCCCAGATAGCTAAGGGCCAAAAACAGTGCATCTGAAGGAGCACCTCCATCTCCATTACGATGATCATTCATGCCCGACTGATCTTTATGAGCTGCATCTCTAAAAACCCAATAACTAGAATTTATAATCTCCTCCATCTCAACGTCCATACAACCAAACGAACCGCGCAATCCCTCTCCTCTATCAATCTCAGAAGCATAGGAGTTTTCATCTATGTTCTGGACCCCCACATCCTGGTGAATTGTCATAGCCCCATTTAGAACGATATTAAGTTCCGCAAACATTTGAGCGTCCACCTCAATCTCATCTGCGCAGAAACCAAGATTCTTTAACCCAAAATCCTTGTCAAAATCCTCTAACCAACCCGTGATGGCCGTGACTTTGGTACTAATATCCATACCAAAAGGATCCCGAGGCAACAAATCAACAATATCATCATCAGAAACCATCTTAGTTTTTTCATCTTCGGAATCCCGAAAGCTGCCCTTTTCACAATTTTTCAAACCCCAAACATCACTATTATCATCAGAAACCATCTTAGTTTTTCCAGCTTTGTCGTGATCATGAAAGTTTTCAACTTCACAATTCAAACCCCAAAAATCACCAAAACAATCAAGCTTCTTCTCATTTGGGCATTCTCTGTCAAAAAACCTATTACACCTATCAAACTCGAGCCCAGCTAAAAATCGTTCGTGTTGATTCAAGGCCATAGCTTCCTACTCTAAATATATTCACCCGATTCTACAAGAAAACCCTCAATTCTCGAATGCATACTAAAATAAAAGCACCCAAAGATTTCACGGAGTTTCTTGTGAAAAAAACCCTAATGGGTCAATCAAAAATTAAACCAGGTTGTTCCGATCAAACCCCACATTCCGATATTTAAACAGCAATTAATCTAAATACCCAATAGAAACAACATATCCCCAGCTACGTGATACACATATTTACGGTTTATTACACAAATCTAGGGTTAGATCGCACAAATCAAATGTAAACTAATATGAGAGAGAGGTGACGATAAAAGGATTTTTTACCAGATTACCAGAGAGTGATGATGCGCAGTTACTATGTATGTACAATATAAAACCTATACAATAATCTGAGTGGAATGTATAGGTAATTTTCTGTATCTACATACTGTGTTTCTATAAGAATCGCCAATTTTGATGGAGGAGAGAGAAAGAGGAGAGAGAAAGGGTTTGTGTAATGTGGTATGTATAGGTGTCTCTCTCTCCGCTATAGGTGTCGAGTGGTAGGGGGTTGGTGTGGCGCGAGAGACTTGTTCCTTTGGACTACCTCCTCTATATTAGGGCTTACTTTGGGCCTGGACTTTTTCTACACTACTGTTTGGGCCTATTGTATTGCTCAATCAACGGAAAATATTACTGTACAGTCGCTCTCAAAATAACATCCGAAAAAAATATATATTTTTTGTATATATATATACATTCTGTATGTTATATATAAAAGTTTTATAAATTTTATATAATTTTTCGGCTATCGAATGTAAATAATTTCTGACGAGAGCTAAAAGTGAAAAAAAATTCCTCAATCAACTAGGTCTCAATCTCAAATTAATTAAAATAGTAGTTTAATAGCGCGTCAAAAATGCCAAACTCCGTCTAAAAAAATGAAAAATCATAGATTCAATTTTGTATTTATGAGCTAGAGTTTTAGGATTTGAAAAAAGCATCAGCCTAGCTAGGAACTTAATTATAAGAGTAAACCCCTAAAAAAAGTTTACTATATGAATATTTATTATCATTTTACATTCAAAGGTTCATTATAATTATTCTTACACTAGTCACTAATCACTTGCCATCCTTTCCAAACTTGAAATATATGGTTTCCTTTGAAGATAAGATTCATGTGTATAAATATAATTCATTGATGGTTCCCAAAGTTTTTTTCACTATTATGAATGCCATGAGTAAAACATAATTTAGTTATTTTGGTTGCAAATAACTAACGAAAGTTGTAATCTTAAATGATGTTAAACTCCACGCCCTCGGAGAGTGCTTTGTCGTGCTTTGACCCCAAGAATGAATTGGATCGAAACGACTTTCTTGTTGAAGCTCTTTGTGTCTGTATTAATTTCTGATCACACGGAATCTCCATAGCCGATTTTACTATTTCTTTACAAGATTGAAGCTAAAAAAAACTTTGTATTATCTCCCTACCATATCTTCACTTTCTTCCATTCTTTTAAATTTTAATGAAAATTTTAAGAACATAGAATAGTTAGTATAAAATCACATGATTTTTCATTAGAAAAAAGGTTACAAAGTAAGGCTAATTTTGTACGCCAACAACATATGTATAATGTTTTATATATTGCTTTCGATCATGTCTCATTCACTTTTCTTTATTAACTTTATTTTTGGTCACTTTCTCATCATTTCAAATCATTTGTGAAAATTAGTACCTTAATTTTGGCTTCTCTTGTCAAGTAATGAATTTTGTAAGGGACCAATTAATACATTTGTGATTATTATTATTTTTTCCAAGGTATTGCCAATTAACAATTCGGTTGGTAGTCTAATACTAATTGCCTCTGGTATCCGTCATTATCATATCTCAATACAATTTTGCACATCAATTTTAATATAAAAGCCTTCATCTTGCTATATACTCAAGGCAAATTTTTAAAAATAAAGTACGAGTGAATCAATAAGAATATTTTTCGTTTTGGATTTGAGTTAAAATATTTTTAGTTTTAGATTTAAGTCATATACACGGTCGTTTGGTACGAGCACAAGTAATGCAGGGATTAGTAATACAGGTATTAGTCATGCAGTGATTGTAGTGCTGGGATTATTTTTTATCAAGTGTTTGATTCATAATATTAAAAATTAGCTATGCAATGTATAATCTAATCTTGTGTTTGGTCTAAAACTGTACAAAATCTTTTTTATAATTATACCCTTGAATACCTTTTCCCTTCTATTTAGGAAAAGGGTTTGAGGGGCGGTTTAGTAATTTTAGGGTCTTATCCAGGTATAGTTAAACTTGATATAAGTAATCCCTTGGTTTCCTTGGTATTAGCTAAACCCTCATATGAGGTATAAGTAATCCATGTATTAGGTATGCATAAATTGAATTGAGCAACCAAATATTGTATTGGACGGATTAAATTTTTATACATGAATTATTTTATTTAGTACAGCCTATCAAACTATCCCTAACAATATAAAGTGTTTAATAATATTAGTGCAACCTAATCAGCTACTCTATTTTTTTAGATTATCATGTCAAATTTGCTAAGAAAATTTCCCTGTTATTATAGGTTATAGGTTAAGTTAACCTAATCTGCCTTTTTTCTTTTTAGGTTTTGATGCCTAGAAAATCTATGATAAGAAGAAAATCACCTCGAAAGGGGGTCTTCCTTATGATGCTACGGACGACTGTCCGAAGTGCAAGGGGTAAACTCGGACTAAAGTTATGCTAAAAGAATAAGAAGAAAATCACCTCGAAAGGGGGTCTTCCTTATGATGCTACGGACGATTGTCCGAGGTGCAAGGGGTAAACTCGGACTAAAGTTATGCTAAAAGAATAAGAAGAAAAAACTATGGATATTTCAGTCTACACGTGTGGGGCTGTGGGGTAAAAACTTGGCTTCCAAGGTGTTCTTTCCTTGACGATTTCAACACTCTCTTTCTTAAAGGAGTAGTTCAAAAAATCCTTTGTGGAAAAAAAAGGGATGGAATAACAGTCAAACAAGAAAAGAGAGCAAACCTAATTGTCACTGTCATTAGAATGTTGATGAGTTCTCAGCGTGTCGTCTAAGCTCACCTTAACAGAATGCTGCTTCGAATATGAAACTTTTGCACACTCGTATCACAACCCTCCTGAATTGAAACCAGTTACGTTTTCCAAGACTCACGTACAACAGCAACAACAATAATTATTCATCGATGGTAAATTAGTTAAAATTTGTTATATGAATCCTTATTGTTTATGGCGTTTTATTTAGGCTCGTCTAATTTCAATATCATAAGTCTAGGTGAGCGCGTCCCAATGCTTTAATTACTACAAGAATTCATCATAAATTGACTAGTTCCACGTTAATTGTCGACCTGCCATAACACACCTCTTTTATCTAGACTTTACCGGCTACCTTAGCAAGCATAAACTGTTGATTTTTTTCTAAAGGGTGTGAATGAAAAATGAAAGAGGTACCTTTTGGATTGCACCTCTTCATCTTATCCTTTCATTGCCTATAAATTTAGAGGCTTGTGTGATGACCCGCCGTGTCATCATACCACATAGGTGCCATTTTGCATATATTAAAGCCATGTGGAAGCTTACATAGGAGGAAGGCTAGCATTTGTGAGAAGATTCTGGAAAAGTATGGACATTTCTTTTGGAAGACCCTAGATCCCTATGGATTTGCTAGGAAAGTCCTTGGAATCTTCTAGGCTTGTAGAGAATTCTAGAGAAAGCCCTTATCTTGTAAATATTAAGGACTTGTGTATCAATTAATATTTATACTCTAGCCCCTAGGAGACTAGTATATAAAGGGGGCCATCCATTTGTAATTCACCAAGCAAACAATTCAAGTACTCTCTAATACAAAGCTTCCTTGTGTTCTTTCTACCACTCTCTTAGCGATCTTGAGTGCAGTAAGGCTGATTTGGCATAGCAAAAACGTGAGCAAGTTGTGCAAGATCGTGAGTAAGTTGTCAAGTACCGCACGTGTACTTAGTTAACGACTAAGGACGTGACACTTGGCCTCATTTTCCAGACATGGTAAATCTGAAAACTATAACCTTCTAACCTTCAGAGGCTTGGCCTCAAGTGTGATATGCGTTGTTTGTTGAGTTCGTTGAAGTTCTGTAATTTCGATTGTCAGTATTACAGAAAAGTTTTTCCGTTCTATCCTGGGAGGAAGTAATCTATAACCTTGGACAATATTGAGGGGATTAAATTTTTTAAGGACACACAAGCAATTTGTGGGCTCGAAAATTATTTTAAGAAAGCAATTTGTGGGCTCGAGAATCACGGCACAACCTATTTCTTAAAAAAGCGAGAATTGATGCGTTGCTGTTTCTCGTACACCTTTTTGTTGCATTTTGCTGGTATATGATGTGATAAAGTTATATATAAAGTTGTATGGCCATGAAATTTGACAGCAATGATCTTGGCCACTCAGTCAAAAGCAAATTGATCTTGCTTTAGAATGTTCTGTTTGAAGATTACCATAGCGATGTCATTTACTTGTCATGTGTTGCTTTGGCATAATGAAATTACCAATTAGAAGGAAGGCATGTCCAATTAGGCCTGTACAGTGGTCCAAACGGGCCTGGTCAAACGGGCCAGATATAAGGGACCAGCTCACTACGGTCCTAAGTCCACATGGTCCCGGGTTAAATGGGTCGGATCCGCGGGCCTAACGAGCCTAAACGGTTTCGGACTATTTTTTTTTATCTAGGAAATTTCTTGTAAACTATATATGCATATACTAATATAGATTGCTTATATATATCTATATAAATAATATATATATATATATATATTGCCCCAAAACTTTTCCTTTTTACCTATCCCTTTTTCCTCCATTATTTCACATTCAATCCTTATATATAGTTTCAAACTATATATAAGGATTGAATGTGAAATAATGGAGGAAAGGGGGATATGTAAAAAGGGAAAGCATATATATATATATATACATATATATATATATATATATATGTATATATGTATATATACACATATATATAAGGCAATATATATATAGTTTATATGTATATATATAACCTTATATAACCCTTGTATATATTGTATATATTATGTGTGTATATATATATATATATATATATATACACACACACTATATCATATTTAAGCACAAAATAAATTGCAAAGAAATATTCAAGAGAATGTCTTATAATTTTTATTATTACGACATTAACAAAAAATGGCAATATCTTTCTTAGTCTTCCTCCCCCCAATGGAATGAGCACAACAAGGTACTAATACCACCATTAAAAGGACAAAAAACTAAGGAAGATGTGCCAAAATACAAGTTACATTTTAGTCTATATATTATCTCTAACAAATCTCATAAATCCTTCAAGGTTCGGAGGAAATTCCGTTGGTGGTGATAGAAAAGAAGCTTGTTCATCACCGCTTCCGGGCGAAGCCGCATCCTGCGCAAGTTCCGCTAGCATTTCTTCATAAGCTTCGTCTATCTCCGGTTGTGATTCTGCAAGTCCAAAATTTCTTCTTTTCGAACGGATTCAATCTCTGAAGACTACTGATTTTTCCAAGCTCTCCCTCATAGATGCTCTATGATCACCAATTTGAAGTCTCGCTTGACTGAAAGCGCTCTCTGATGCCACTGTTGAAGCTTGAACGGTTAAAATATTTCGAGCCATCCTTGAAAGAACCGGATAGTGTTTTTGTTTGTCCTTCCACCATTACAAAACATCGAAGGAGCCGTCGGGATTCTCTGATTCAAGTCCCTGCGACAAATACACTTGAAGCTCATTTAGTTGTGAACTATCACCAATATTCTCACCTTGGGAACCCCTGAACTTTGTCCAAGCACTGAGGGCTTTTAGGCCTGCAGTTCTTTTAGATGATCGTGAAGTAGACGAAGTAGGAGTTGGAAAGTTGGGTCTAGCATGATCTAAGGCAGTTTGATAGGCATTATAAATTGTTTGTGCATTTATTTTAATTGAGGCTTTTGTATCTCCAAGTGTGGCAAATTCCTCAGGCGGAAGTGATAAAGAGTTATAAATTTTAGAATACCAAAAGTGTGGACCTCCTAATTTCATTGTTGGGTTTAATAGTGCAGCAATACCAAAAATAGGAGGGATAGGAAAAAAATATTTTTTAAACTTAGATTTCATAGAATTAATAGCATGTTCATAAATTACCCCACCCTCTGAAAATTGAGAAAATAAATTTGCAAGTGCAGCAATATAAACTAAACAATTAGAAATAGCAGGATAGTACTGCCCAGATAATTCATTTGTTGCAACAGGAAATTGTTCTAGAAAATCTACAAGCATTTTAACGTTAGTCCAGTCTTGATTAGTAAGGTGCTCGTCATCATCATCATCATCATCACTTATACGAGCATTATAAGTTGCGCTAATTGGGTTTGTATATTCATAGGCGACAACTAGACTTTCATACATGTAATTCTATTTAGTTGGACAAGGTTTAGGAACCTTTCTTTCCCTAAGGCCAAATTCATCACATTTTTTAAAATATTCTCTAAGTCTACTTCTACGGTTTGAGTAAAAAAGCCAATTAAGAGCCATTTTTAACTTTTTAATTTCTACATTTAACACTTTCATACCATCACCAACAATTAAACAGAAGATGAAAAATATTAGTAAATGCGGGATTTAATGTACTTGTAAGCAAGCTTATTGCATTAGTGTTACTAGAAGCATTATCCATTGAAACAGACATTATTTTATCTCTAATACAAAAATATCTACAAATATCTGCTACTGTGTTGGCAATAAACTTACCTGTGTGGTGTGAATTAATTATTCTATAGGCAATAATGCGCTTTTGCATTATCCAGTCCTCATCTATCCAATGACTTGTAACGGTTGGATAATCACAGTCATTGGCACTTCTACCTATATCCGTAGTAATAGCAATGCGACAATCTATATGAGTAAATAAATATCACAAATATTGTTCATATTCGTGTTTATATTTATAAATATCGGCCTTTACGGTTGCACGAGGCCATCCTTTATAAGTAGGATTATAAACTTTTCTAATATATTGCACAAAATGGGGGTTAGAAAGAAAACTATATGGTAAACACATAACAGTTACCATTTTTGCTAATTCTTCACGATCCTTATTTGGATCGTAATATAAAATTCCACCAGTAACAGTGTTAATTCCCGGTTGAACTAGATTTGAACCTGTACTAGGGTGAATCGTAGTATCTACAGTTGTCCCCTCTTCCGTAGCTTTCATTTGTAAATATCTAGCTTTATCTTTAGGGTGTTTCAATATGTGCCTAGTCAAACTACCCGTACCGCTACGGTTGCCAGTAAATTTATGAGCCATCAAAGACCCACAAGTTTTACAATTAGCCTTATTTTCTTCTCTTAGTTGAGTAAAAAAGTACCAAACAAGAGATGTTTCGGGCCGTTTAGCAGGTCTTATATTAAATGTAGGGGTTACTACAGGAGGGTCAGGCGGGGCATCAGTTGGGTTATTAACAGGATTAGTAGGTGTATCATCTAAATACGGCTGTGTTTCATCTAAATCATCATTTTCCGCATCATTTTCAAATATAGTTTGATTAGGATAAAGAGCGTTCATAATTTCTTCATCTAATTGTTGACCCGGTGTAACATCATGGCAAAATTGACTATCGGAAAATTGAAAACAAGGGTTATCACTATCAAGAACAACAGGTGGAGGAGGACGGGTAACAGGGGGAGGAGTAGTAGCTTGGCGACTAGATTCACCAATTTTAAATTTTTCCTTACCCTTACCACCAAATATTTTTTTCAAAAAAAAAAAATCCATATTAATTATAATTATCCTAAATAAAACAAACAGAACAATAATATTAAAACTTAAAGAGTTGGAACGAGTTTACCGAAATGACGAACAACTTCTTGAAAATTGAATATCGTTGAAGACCTGAAGACTTAAATACTTCAATTCACCAACTTCACAATTTTTCACGAAATTGCAATAACAAAGTAAGCAATTATAGAAGAAAATTAGAGAGAGATTGAGAGAGATTGATGAATTTGTGAGTAAAAATGAAAGAATGAGTGGGTATTTATAGTTGAGAATAGGTAAAAACTGTATTTATAAAAAGTTTGGGGTTAAAATAAAGTTTGGGGGTCAAATGGCTATTTTTCTAAACTTCAAACGGCCAAAAATTGAAGCCAACGGCTAGATTTTAAAAATCTGGCCGTTGGCCCTTTTTTTTAATTTTATTTTTATTTTTTTGAAAAATAGCCGTTGGGCCCGGCACAGGCTTGCCTAGCGGTCCCGGGCCATATGGTCCCGGGCTCGTGGGCTTCTTGGTCCGGAACCGGCCCGCGAGGCCCGTTTGGCCCGCGGGCCCGGGCCTGGACCATAATACACCCTTATGTCAAATAGTTGCCTTAAAGAAAGGATTACTGGCTGTAAACATTCCAGTAATTGTTTGATGAAGGCATTTGGTAGGGGACAAATTGTTATACTTCCGGTCAAGAATGACAAATTTGGATCAACTAAAAAAAATGTGGTGGCTTTCTTTTGGTGTTCGACACAGTGGTTGCTATCGATATGGCGAAAATCACCAAATTCTATTTATACATGGAAAGATTTAGCCAATATTCAAATGCGAGAAATTTATTCTCTTCGAATTTGACAAAGTGGTGCGCCTGATCATCAAAGTTTATTTTAATGAATCAACAGATTCTATATAAACTTAGCAGCTCTTATGTCGATACGATGACGATTGCAGCCCGCAACGTATATATAAGTTGGCACAAAATTGGGTTTTGCTTTCTTACTCTGCTTATTTTTAATTTCCTACCCTATGTATCTTACAAATGCTAGGGCAAGATACTTATTATGTGATGATCTCAAAAATAAATATTTTATTAATTGGTACATTATTTGGTAGTATGCATAATATTGTGTGAAAGAATATTTTCAAGATTTGTAAGATGTGAATTAGGCTTACACTAATGTTTGAAAGTATTTTTGAGATCATGAATATAATATATGTAAAGATCTTACATATGTTTGTTTGATGAGAAAATATATCAAACTGTTGAAATGTTTAGGGGTTGTAATGGTTTAGTTGGAAAGCCATTTGAAAAGAAAATCAAAATACTTGTGATTTTCTACTCCTGTTTTGGACAAAATTAAAATTCTCGTGACTTTCTATTCCCGTTATGGAGACTAAAATCTTCGTGATTTTCTACTCCTGCTTCGAGATTAAAATCTGCGTGATTTTCTACTCGTTCGTTGAGATAAAAGTCTTTGTGACTTTCTACTCATTAGTGGAGATTAAAGTCTAAGTGACTTTCTACTCGGTTTGGAGATTAAAATCTTTGTAATTTTCTACTCCAATTTATTATTCGGTTTGAAGATTAAAAACTTCACCGTTTATTAGATTCGGTATTAGATATTACTCGGTTAGAATATTAAAAACTTCACTGTTTATCAATTCTGATCGTGTCAGATTGGTTTGAAGATTAAAAAACTTCACCATTTATTCTGGCTCTGTCGTGACACAAACAACAGTTCTTGTGGTTGGCTCTACAAAGTAATAGGGGCGGCAAATATGAATATCCTTTAGAAGAAATACGTTTGGAATATGACATCGTTTTCCACAACTGCCCTTTATTCACCGCAATCTAATAGATTTGCGGAAAGAAAGAATAGAACGTTAAACGAGATGATGAATGTCTTGTTGATAAGTTTTGGTTTACCCCAGAACTTGTGGGGGGAAGTTATCCTTACAGTTAACCGAATACTCAGTCAAGTTTCCCATAGCAAGACGCGATCCATTCCATATGAAAAATGGAATGGAAGGAACCCCAACTTAAATAGTTTAAAGTATGGGTGTGCTTAGCTATAGTGCAAGTTCCTAAACTCAAAAGGGTAAAGATTGGGTCGGAAATTATATTGTGTTTTCATAGGATATGCAACCAATAGTAAATCGTATCAATTTCTGGTTCATAAATCAAAAAATCCCGACATTCATAATAATACGGTTATAGAATCAGACAATGCTGAATTCTTCGAAAATATATATCCGTATAAAAAGGAATGTGAGTCGATTGGTGAAAGATCTAAACGACCTCGGGAAGAAACAAAAGAAAGTACGTCTGATCAAGAGGATCTAAGACGTAGTAAACGTCAAAGAACGTCTACTTTATTTGGATCAGATTTTGTGACTTTCTTATTGAAAAATGAGCCTCGAACATTTAAAAAAGCTATGTCTTCTTCGGAATCATTATTTTAGAAAGAGGCAGTCAATAGTGAAATAGAATCCATATTGAACAACCATACATAGGAATTGGTTGATCTTCCTCCTGAAAATATAACTGTTGGGTTCTAAATGGATTTTTAAGAGAAAAATGAAGGATGATGGCACTATTGATAAATATAAGACAAGACTTATTGTCAAAGGGTATAGACAATGAAGCGGTCTTGACTATTTTAACACGTACTCATCGGTTATGAGTATTACGTACATATGGATGTTAGTAGCATTGGCTACAGTATATGGTCTTGAAATCCATTAAATAGACGTGAAGACAAAATAATATTGTTAAATGATTTCAAAATTAATGAGTGTAAACAAATGTATTCACGTTAAGAATACTTCAAATCATATAGTCATTATTTGATTATATGTGGATGATATGTTGATGAAATATTTAAAAAATGTGGGGGCTTTTAGCTTATGCATGACAAAAGCCAATGTTAGACGTAATGTCTAAACGATATAATTTTTGAACCCTACCCATCCTTAGTGAATATTGATATGATAGTCAGTGAATTCATTACTTGTTCAATCTTAATGATGACTAGTGATGAAACTACATATTCGAAAATTGTTTACGTGCCTTTCCAAAAATGATTTGTTCTTTCTTGAATATTTATAATGTTTAACTCTTTTATGAAAAGGTGTCACCTGAAAGGTTGTGACTTTTCATGAAAAGTATGTTTGTATGTTTTGTATAAACATGATCGTTCATGAACGAACGTATTAACACGTTGGTCTATAATGAGGTGAATAAATCAATGAACATGACCAAAATCCATTACAAGTTGGTTTTGTTTCATGAATGAAGGTGTATAATTTGCATATCATATAGACATATGAATAAATGGAATACAAATGCTTAAAAATGGCGGAGTGATTCCGAAATGTGTTATAATATTAAAAGGTTGTGGCCACAACTGATACAATCATTCCAGCTATTGTTATTGCTACATTAAGTGTAGTCAATAATTTGATATGTAATAGAAAGTCGAGACGTTAATGTCTAGGACATAAGGAAGTTCACATTGAAATGTCATGACAATAAAATGAGTTTGAGATATTTGAAATATATCCATGATTATGTATTGCACTATAATAAGTATCATGCGGGTATTGAGGGGTATAGTGATGCAAATTGGATCACCGGATCAACCTAAACTAAATCCACAAGTGAATATACTTTTACAATCAGTGGAGGAGCAGTGTCTTGGAAATCGTTCAAACAAACGTAAATTGCAACTCTAAAATGGAGGCTGAGTTTATAGCCTTAGACAAGGCCGGTGAAGAAGTTGAATGGCTCCAGAATTTCTTGAAAAAAATTCCATCTTAGCCCAAAATATTGGCACCTATATGCATACGTTGTGATGGTCAAGCGGCAATAGGAAAGGCTGGGAGCATTATGTATAACGAAAAATCTTGTCAAAAACGACGAAGATATAAAACCGTTAGGCAACTACTCTCTAAGGGAATTGTCACAATTGACTATGTAAAGTCAAAGGATAATGTGTTGGATCCGCTTATAAAAGGTCTAACTAGAGAGGTAGTTGAGAGATCATCGAAGGGAATGAGACTATGGCCGAGGACAAGTCACTATGGCGGTAACTCTACCTAGAAGACTGGAGATCCTACGATCTAGGTTCAAGGAGATCAAACAAAGTCATTAGTGACGGTTCAACATTGTCAAATAAAATTTTGGTCCATTCTCGTGATGAGATAATGTACAGTACCAAGGATAAAGCATTAAGGTTTTTTAATGATTTCTAAGTTTGATACAGGGTATATCAAATAGTATATCTATGGGATTACACGCTTAGGGATCACTAATGTAAGTGTGAAGTGTAAGTCACTTCAAGGAGAATTTAGTAAGGCCAGTTCTCTATGCACTTATAAACCAGGCAGTGTTCATGGTTGAAACGAACACAACAATGAGAACCAAAGACGGTTAAGGGTTGATTGTGTGACTTATGGTTGTCTAGGTATACGCTAAAGCTCGACGGTTCAAAGATATCAAATCTACCGATTGACCGAGTATATCCCACATAAGTTCACTATGAAAAGTTCAAAGGGAAACCTACTTATCCAAATGCGATTAATCTTTACTTGGGAATCACACAATTTTTATGCATGTTTTTTTAAATATGGTCATTCCCCATTCATGTGGGTGATTGTTGGGTTTTTTCTAAAGGGTGTGAATGGGAAATAGAAGAGGCACCTCTTGGATTGCACCTATTCATCTTACCCTTTCATTGCCTATAAATTTAGAGGCTTGGCCTCATTTTTCAGACATGAAAAATTTGAAAACTTCTCCCATTTTTCCTACATTGTTGCAGGTGAGTGGGAAATAGAAGAGGCACCTCTTGGATTGCACCTCTTCATCTTACCCTTTCATTGCCTATAAATTTAGAGGCTTGGCCTTATTTTTCAGACATGGAAAATCTTGAAACTTCTCCCATCTTTTCTACTTTGTTGCATTATTTTTCTAAATAAATAAAATGTCAAGTGTGATTTGCTCCGTTTGTTAAGTTTGCTGAAGTTCTATAATTTCGATTGCAAGTATTACATAATAGTTTTTCCGTTCTATCCTGAAAGGAAGTAATCCATAACCTTGAACAACATTGAGGGAATTAAATTACTTAAGGACACACAACTAACTTATGGGCTCAAAAATTATTTTATCTTTTGTTTATTGAACTAATATTTCTTTACTTCTCTGATTTTCTGGTTTCGAATATATATTACCAACATAAACATGCAGTGTAAAGTTCACATGGATGGAATTAAATAAAATTTTCGAAAACAAATAAAATTGTTTCTTATGTTATTTGGACGTTATTCTCTTTTGCCAGTCTGTTCTCGTGGGTAGTGATCCTTCTCCATCACTTAGGTCTGTATCCATGCTGCAACAGTGAGGAAAAGATAATAATATTCACCAGATCTAGGTCCCAAGATTTGTTACGTACTGCTAGCACATGGATATCTTTGGCAAACTAGAGGGGGG
>MCJB01021070.1:22115-46033 GCA_002018475.1 Nicotiana obtusifolia
GGGGTTGCGGGGGGGCTAGGGGGTTGAGGGGGAATTCTGTTTTCAGTATTGGAAAAACTGAAAGACATATTCAAACTTCCATGCATTAGCTTAAAAAAGATGACATTATTACATGCAGATATATTTCTCCTATACCGACTAAAATCTTACTTCTCATCGAGTTTGCACATAGGCAGGATCATACACGGCAAAAGTTACAAGGTAATACTCATATTTAGGGGACAGTAGAATGTAATCCGCAACATTCCTTGCAAACTTATAATGTGGGAGGAATCCATATATAGCCATGAGTTTGAACGTAACCGACATTTTGCAGCAACTCATCTGCTTCAGCAGGACCTCTGCTGCCTGGCTTGTATGGAATTGGCTTGACCTCTCCATCATCAATTCTATGCAAAAGTGGGGTAAAAATCTCCCAAGCGGCCTATATTTTAACAGAATAAAAATTATTACCAACCGCGTTTATGTAACAATGCAACATAGTAAAAAGAAAATGCACTACATACCTTGAGCTCATCTCTGCGCACAAAATGCTGCTGATCCCCTCTTATTCTGTAGAAAATAAGAGAATTGTAAATCCAAGCACGATAGGGTTATATGTAAGTTGTGATACTACTATATGCCAGGCTGCGTAATGCAAGAACCAAATAAGTCAAACAAAGGCAACATGCACAAAGGCAGAGAACCATACGTGTCGAGAATCAGACGCTCATAAGCCTCTGGAATGACAACCCCTTGATAACGCTGCCTATATGACAGGTCTAATTCACTTTGAACAGTTGACATTTCAAGCCCAGGCTTCTTGACCTGCATTAGAGTAACAAAAAATACGTCACTGAGGAACACAAGCAGAAGTGTTCCTTTTCTTCTCTTCTCTCTCCTTGAAACAAATGAACAAAATTGCTAGGTGAAGCTCCTTTTCTCTTAAATTTAGCAAATGAATAAAATAGTCTCTCTCTCTCTCTCTCTTACATGTTAATCCACGTGAGAAGTCCAAGACGGAACAGAAACAGAAAATTTTAGAGGGATAAATAAGTGCAACATATCCTAAGTTCTATTTGAAAATGTCTAGTGGATAACACTGTAATTTGAACACTTCCCGGCCACGAAAACTCTGAAACTATTTGATGAATGACCAAACTAGTAGCTTGAACGGAACGAGTTGCACAGAATTATTATCATTACCGTAAGCTTCATGTACATGGCTTCTGAAGGCTGGAGGCGTATAACAAACTCATTTCTCCCCTGCTTTTTACCTGCTTAATATGTCACAGAAGGTATTTTCATCATTGGACTGACTGAAAATCTGATATACAGCAATAAAGTGACAAACAAACATCTAGAAAAATGTTAAGAGAGTAGGAAAAAAATGATACTATCCTTAGAGAGATCCTGAAACATACATCTAAATATATCACCAGGAACATCCTTAAACTGCACTCGTATTTCTGCTTTTCTTGAATTTAGTGCTTTTCCAGCCTTCATTATAAAAGGCA
This sequence comes from Nicotiana obtusifolia, assembly GCA_002018475.1. Classification (NCBI taxonomy): domain Eukaryota; kingdom Viridiplantae; phylum Streptophyta; class Magnoliopsida; order Solanales; family Solanaceae; genus Nicotiana; species Nicotiana obtusifolia. The sequence goes on from MCJB01021070.1 coordinate 23,612, forward strand.
CACCTGCAGCAGGTAAGCCACATAACTACATAAGATACCCAAGATACAGATTAAGGTGAGTAGCCAAAGTACATCTCTGAAATAACAGATAATAGGGCAATCTAAGGCTGAGATCAAAAGTTAAAACACCAATTTTTAACTTGAGAAATTATTATCTAACCTTCCCATCTTTCATTGTGTATGCGTAAAACCATAGTTGCAAAAGTAGGAGTATTTGAGTTGTCAGGAACCGTTGGGTCATCCTTATAGCCTTCATATTGTCCAAGAATGACCTCTTCATCTTTGATTGGAAGCATCGATTGAAGAACCTGTGTGGATAAGGAGAAAAAAATAAGTGAAACACGCATGGGAAAATAGAGTATTGGTTCTTCCAATCATTTATTTTGTGATTCCTAGTACACCACAGATTCAGCTAACCAACACCTAGATGAAAAGCAGAAGCCACAGGAAAGAAGAAAGAGCAAAGTGTAGTTACAGCGATTATCTCATCTTATTTATCCTACAAAAAAGCAAGCAACCACGTTGATTTTGTCGTGGTGTTAACCTGATACATACCTTAACTTTCTCATCCCGGATGTGTTCGGGCTTCTGAGAAACGGGCTTCTCCATAGCAACAAGGCAAAGGACCTGCAGTTGGTAAGGTCGCTAATGGTAAGAATTTTAAACGTACCCAAGCATAGTGCAGAATTCAACTGTTTAATGGTTCGAGCAATTGAAACTCAGAATAGCAGGAAAGAATGGGTGAGGTAATGTATTCCACCCCCACCCAGGGGCGGATTTAGGGGGCCAGAAGGGGGTTCTCCTTCGTCGGAAAATTACATTGTACATATAAGGCAAAATCCCTTTCGTGCCTCTATATATTATATTTTGAATCCCCTTGACACAGCTCGATAACATAGCTCAGTGGTCGGGGGTTCAAAACCTTTGTGAGGTCGTTGGTTCAATTCCCATCGGCCACAGTCCCTTTTAAGTTTTAACTTCTTCTTTTTTTAACCCCCTTGGCGAAAATCCTGCCTCCGCCATTGCCCCCACCCCACCACCGATGTTTTGAATGCATACAAGGACAAACTTACACAAGGAAATAATTGCATATATCAAAAGTTTAATATGGTGATGGATTTTCCAGATCTGAATGTATATGTGTGTGCAGGCATTGGTCTTACCAAAATCCAGAGACATAATCAAGAACTGGCTTCTTGTAATGTACTTCCAGGAGAAAACGCATGAAGTATAGTAAACCTCATACTCTAAGTTTCCAGCTAACAAGATATGATGATGATTTGGACATTCAACAACTACTAAGCCTCAATCCCAAATACCCAAACAAGTTGGGAGTCGAACCCTCACTGACCATGTTACTCCATTAATCTCATCTCTAGCCGATATTATACAAAATATCAGTAATAGTAAACATAAAAAGTAGATAGCACTTATTAGCTTTAAAGACGGAATATTTATGGGTCACCTGCAATAGATGATTCTGAATAATGTCACGTATAATCCTGCAAAATGGAAGAAAGTACAAGGTTATTTATTGCAAAAAATTTCAAAATGAAGCTTAATGAAGTACAGAGAAGGAAAATTTATAGGCTTCATTTTGGAACATCTACTAAACTATATCTGATCCTTCGAGTCAGGGGAGCAGAAGCCACTATTTTCAACCAAAACGGAATAGCAAGTTTAACTGGAAGTTGAATATGCCTTCATTTTGGTAATACTGAAACACTTCCCAAGTGGCGTTAAAAATCACTAAACCTGCTAAAAACCAGAGGAAATTTGTGAGCTAGTCTATACCCAACAGCACAGATTTGGCTGACTTTGTTGTTCAACCTCAAACACACTTTCCAAAAGACCAACTAGTAGCACATCTTCGTAACCCACATCATGACACAACCCATATGAACGGCATGCCAATCGACTTACTAAAGTTTGAGGACATCATTCGACATATTATCCCGGAATTTCTGTTCTCTTTCTGCCTCCAGTATAGGTCATTCTACTCTCTAACATGAACTCATGGTCAATCGACAACTACTCTAGTCATCAATCATCTAGCAGTCAATGTTATTATATTTCAAAGGATTACATTGGAGAAGAATATCTTCAAAATCCAACAATAAGAAATGGTGCCCGGAGAAAATAAATGGAAGTTCTCAGGAGACATAGGCATACCCATATTCATCAAAATATCCACCGCGGCCTTCAGTTCCAAAGTCCTCCCTAAAGACAATCTGCAAAAATGGAGACACAAAGTGACCACGAGAAGGCGACAGACATGCAACTAAGAAACTCAGAAACCACATGGGAACGAGAAACAGAAAGGACAAAAGGAAACTACTGTGGTAGTTGATAAGTTAACTGATATCAATATCTATCTAATATTTTCTACTGAGATTTCCCTTCATGATCTTAGCCATTGTAATGGCTCATCGTGTCGCTTCTTACGTTGTTCCAAACATCAGATAGTAACAACAGAACTTAACCACCCGATTCGGTATCCGCTCTACATAACAGATTATTCCCTCACTACGAATTACGAGAGGCATGTAATGATTTCAAATATTATACTCCACTAAATCTTCTTTAGAGTTTATATTATAAGAAATTAGTATTGTGCACTTGTATCTTAAAAAGGGAGAAATATACCTGTATATTATCAATGTTGTCACGATTCCAGAGCGGCAAAAAGAAGCGATTTGCAAAACGCAGCACCAACTGCAGTTGTTTTCATACAGTATGAGATAAATGCACATACTCATTAGAATTCATAATCAACAAAATATTTGTTTTGGAAAGTACCAAATTCTGAACCAACTCCTTCCCCAAATAATGGTCAATCCGGTAAATTTGGGGTTCATCAAATAGTTCTCCTATCTGGGAACTTAGCTGCTCCGATGAAGCCAAATCCTTGCCGAAGGGCTTCTCAACAACAATGCGAGTCCAACCACCAAGATCAGCTGCATAGTGCAAGAAAATCTTTAACAATTTCTGTTGAGTATCCAAAAGCATCGCAAGCAAAAATGAAAACAGCTAATTATTCGTACTCAATCTGACCAAGTACCATGACTTGAGGACATCTTACACAAGTCAAAAGGTTAGCTGGCAATTTTTTTTTCCTTCATAAATCAAAATTAGAATGTAAAAATTCAACAGAACAGTCAAGTTGTAAACTATACATTAGAAAACATCCCAAACTAATGAAAACTTAACATAATGGTTTACCAATTTGCACCAAAAAAGAATTATTTGTTCGTCAAAAATGAGATTTTTCTTTTCTTGAACAAGTCAAGTTTATTCATTACATTTTACTTCTACAAAATATAGATGACAATAACACTAAATTTGATCCTCCTGTTTAAAGAATGTACAATCTATCATTTATTTTTGTGACAACTATTCAACTTAAAAAGGGACAATATTTATAAAAGACAACGAAATCCAGAAAGGAAGGTAAGGAAACAGTAACACATATTCGTATTTTTTATTTATATTAGGACAGTAGCATATATACAATATAACCACGCATTAAATGTTTAAATTCATCTTTGAAGCTTAGTGTTGAAAGACCAAAAGAATGATAATTGCATTAGTAATCAGTCAAATTAATCATTATGAGAAAAAATACATACATTTGTTCATACAATAGTTTTTTATCATCCTGCAAACAGAGGGATATACTGATGGAGGAAGAGCAAAGTAGAAGAGTCTTCTGGATGATCCTTCCATGCTATTTTTTGCGATTTCGTGCTCAGCTATCGCCTTGTCCAGTAAACTAAAGCCCTCCCCAGAATCATAAGAGCCACTGACGTATTTAATCTGAAAGAACAATGGCGGGTAAGCTATGGCACATCAGTTAAATGGTGAATAGAATGTGAAAAATCTTTCCACTCACTAGTTGCAGAAACTCAGATACTTCTTCTTCATATTCTTTCCCCTTAGAAAGATACCTGCAGCCAGAGAAGGTCATTAAGCCCCAGGAACTCTCCTCAGGTTTGCAAGAGACGTGTACTGCAGTAAACTGAAACTATACAAGTAGAAGAATACTCTAATTAGAAAAGAAGTTAACAACAACAACAACAAACCCAGTGTAATCCCATAAGCGGGGTCTAAGGAGGGTAGTGTGTACCCAGACCTTACCCCTACCTTATAAAGATAGAGAGGTTGTTTCCAAGAGAAAAGCAGCTAAACTTTAACGAAAAGATCTTTCTTTTTGGGGGAGTGTAGGAGGCACGTGGTGGCAAAGAACCATCCTACAGAAGAACAGATTAGCTTGAAACCTTATTTTCAAAAATAAAAATAAAAGAATAATTCAAAGCTGTGGTACATCCTCGCTTTGCCATATTGAGGAGGAGACTAAGACAAAAAGTATCTGAATTTTGACATCAATAGAGACAAGGTGAACAACAACATACTTCATCACGAAATGGAGACAGGAAAAATGCAACAGATATCGGACTCACCCACGGATACGGCTTCTCAAGTCGTCGTCAGAAATTTTGGTCCTTGCATAGCCAAAAATGTGAACTTCATTGGATTGCAGGAACCCCTGAGAGTGCCCAGCCCAATGCTAAAGGTTAGCATATTGCCCGAATGAGCTCCATACGACTGTTTAACTAGTAGTATAACTACGAATGATTAGTTAGATTTTTGTTTTATGATTAGGTCATAGATATAGCATTGTCACAATAGATGAATGGAGTTCAAAATAAATCTATCAGATTACCACAAAGAACAAACACCAAATGTCAATCTAGTACAGAATAAAAGTAATGAGATGTGAATTGCACCTGTCTGTAGAGGTTGAAGAGCGCAGGAAAAGTTTTCTTCTTGGCAAGATCACCAGAAGCGCCAAGAACAATAATGGAAAGACACCCAGTTTCAGGTATATTATCATTATCTCTAAATGAGTCGACCCGACCTCTTTTTTCAATGCACCATGATGCTGCCATCTTCAAGGCCCCACGACCAGCTTGAACTCAATTTAGCCAAGTACGATCGCTTCAACCTTGTGATTTCTGATCTTTAAATCAATAATCAGTCAATCAAGCACTAACATATAACATCTGAACCTTGTGAGTTGTGATTAAGACAACAGTATTCAGTCCATCAAATACTAACATGAATGATTCGGAAAAGTGGGTAGTTAACAAGATTTGATATGGATGCAAAAAGTAAACAACTTAGCAAATTTGTGATAAAAGTAACAGTATTCATTTGATACAGTAACATGATTCTGAAAAATGGGAAGTTAACAAGATTTGATACTACTGGACAAAATAATCAACTTTGCTAATTTTGACTGGTAGTATTCACAAAGACAATACTCAATTCAGCCAAGTATGATCACTTCAACCTTGTGAGTTCTGATCTATAAATTAATAACCACTCAAATCAAAAACTAGCATATAACATGTGAACCTTGGGAGTTTGTGATTAAAACAACAGTATTAGATCGAGCACTGACATGCAAGCTTTTTTCTTCTTCTTTGAGAATGGTAAAATTCACTAATATGGAAGATTCTGAAAAATGAGAAGTTAACAAGATTTGGCATAGCTGTAAAAAGTAATCAACTTTGCTAATTTTGAATACAAATATTCAGAAAGAAGGCGGAGGATCCAAGAACGATACCTAAAAGAATATACAGTGAAAAGCAGTTGGTGATAATATGAGCAAAATTAAACCAGATTAGACATCAGAAAGATCATATATTAGAACTGATTAAGCAAGTAAAGAACTAACAGATCAAATTACAAATTATGAAAACAGTAATAGTAATTCACCAAACTTATACACAGAAGTTGAGCAGAAATTGTGACAAGAAAGAAACCAACTTTTTAGGTATTGAAAAGGGGTTGGATCAAACCTGAAGAAAATTGTGAGAGACAAAAAGAAAAAAGCAACAACAGAGTACAAGGAGCAAAAGAGAGGCAAAAAGCGAAACGAAGTTTTCGGTAATTTAAAGGATTTTTGTAAGATACTATATAGTAATTTTAAATCATAATATAAAAGTATTATAGAGATGCCCTTCACCTACCACTTTTTTTGACTTGCATATGAATTATGCAATTATACGATCTACAGAGCCGCCGTAGTTTGGACGGCTCTCATTGTTGCTACGTCTTTTTAATGTTCCGACCAACCACTTTGTAATGCCTTTCTCCATTTTACACTTTTTCACATAGTCACATAGTTAATCTTCAGAAGTCTAATTTGGATAACGGTGGGTTGCTCCTCTACTTTCTACCAATAAGTTGTGAGTTCGAGTCATCCTGGGTTATGAGTTCGAGTCATCTAAGACCAGATCAACCAATACGTTGTCAGTTCGAGTCACAATAGGGTGGGCACTTCCAACCAATAGGTTATGAGTTAGAGTCATCCAAGATCAGGTCAATCAATACGTTATGAGTTCGAGTAATTCAAGACCAGGGAGGAAATAAAAAAATATCTAATTTGGACAGTAAAAACAAAAATAGATTATTGTAATTTCTGATTGCCGCACCTGTTAAATAATGAACTGTTAGTAAAAGTGTCAATTGAACACTTTATGGTACTAGGATTTTATAAAATTTACGCACTGCCATAGTCAAAAGTGGGTGGACCATTTGATGTTCTCAAGATTTAACAGAAAGTGAGAAAAAATTGCAGGCCTTTAATTTCAATTTATATGATATAGTTTGTTCGAAAATTTAAACTTAAAAGAGAAAAGAAAGTTCTTAAAATGTATTGTCTTAAATATTGCATTGCATTTATTTTATTATAAGAATTTTGAAATTTATATCCTAAATGTACCATAATGTTTACGCATATGCCTATTAAGAGCTTATCACTAAAAATAAAATAATCAATTTAAATTAATTATTTTTAATTTTAAAAAGTATTAATCTTTTTGTGAAATTAATTAAAAATATCATTAGTATTATTTTTTAAACAAAGGGAGTACATCAATATTCCGATTTAGTAAGTTAATGGTGATGTTTACGTAATAATTGTCATGGGCGGCTTTCCAGGTATGTCTCATGACCCTTTGGGCGCGCCCCATGGCATCCTGGCAAGCCTCGCAACGCTTAGCGTCATGGACGGCCGCGCCAAGTGACAAGCATACTTGTGTCTATGTCACCCCACCGATAGCTTCTGACTGCGCCCCGCCGCAGGCGATAGCAACAGCGTTGTGCGTGCAAACTCTGATGCTAAAGACAAGGTTGCTGCCTATGGACCTGCTTCTGCTTTGTAGGAATCTAAGTCTATTTCTTTTGTAAATATAGAATAGTTTTACTTCGTGTATTTTCATTATGTCTTTCTAGCTTAGTTATGTCAAGTCCTGTAACTTTGATTTATTTATTTTAAGTACTATTAGGGGATCAAGCAAGCAAATAATTCTCTGTACTGATGTCTCTCCCCCTCGACACTGTGTTGCTTTTCTGTAATAGCTTTCATTAATGCATTCAAGCTTTCTTTCATTCTCAATTTTCTTTTCTGTTCTCTCAATTGCTCTTGACATTGATTTTTTCGTACGGCACTGACAATCTCGTGTAGCGTACGGAGGAAACTCCAATTGGCGGATAGTAACTATACGGATATCGATTTCTTAGTCTTACATCGCCCTTCCAAGGAATCTCAGGAAGACGCCGTATAACATAATTGATGTCACGTGCAGGTCACCAACTTTTCTGTAGCCTGAGGGAGATTTCATTTTATTTGCTAGCCCTACAATAGAATAACGAGGCAGATCTGGTGACATTGTTATACAACGAAGCTGATTTTATTCTCCAATCTCCACGAGCCAAAACAATTCTTTATTTGTATATAGTATGAGCATGATAGAGGCTGCTTATTTTGACCGACAGACACAGACTCTGGAATTCTTTTCTTATATACTATTTAGGAGCTTTTGTGGAATTTTTCTTTTTATAACAAATTGTCCAAAATTACTACTAGTTGTCATTAACTAGGCCGAAATTCTTTGCCATTTCCACCTCTCCTTTTTCTCATTTTCTCATGAGGGGAGACCATGAATTGTCATTTCTGAAACTGGAAATGTCTTCTATCAGAGAAAAAAGAACGAACGAATTTCATAGGATTCTCAAGAAATTTTTTGATTTCTTCTGGAAATAGATGATTAATCATCTGCTTCTCACATACCGTGAATAGCCGGGACATTAAAGAATATCTAGAAAGGCATTTCGGAAATCGACCTAATTCTATCTCTTTTCGTTCCGTTTGAAGAAACCAGTCTTTCTTTCCTTTTTTTCCTCCTATGTCCCCTTGACTTTGAACGCCAGGCAATCAGATTTTTAACCACTACCTAACAGTTGATTAACTGTAACCAAATTTCTCCAATTCTTTCTTGCTAGGGGGATGAAGCAAGACCAGTAGCAGAAGCTCAAAATTAGCAATAGATGGTAAAATATTATATTTGGTTATCGATGTATAAGTTTTCATATTCAGGAATGGAGGGGACCGTAGTGTTTACAGTTAGTTCTATCATTTTTGATATTCGAGAATATATTGACAGATCAAGTAAAGAAATATCTAAAAGTTCATTTTTCAACCTATATGCCAATTGAATCAATTAAGGGAAACCATATTTGGATAAGGAACATATTTCCAAATTTCAACCTCCTCTTATGGCGTATAACTCCAGAAAGTGACTATCCAGTTGAAGCAAAGAGGACCATGTAACTTGTTTTCGCCTCTAGTGACAAACTGATCACAGAACCAGCAACGATTACAAATAACACGGATTAGAGTAGACTATAGCATAACCCTGAAATCGACGATATCACAGTTTCAACCACTTTGGCTTAATTTTCTTCTTATCAGCAGGCTTCTGATCTGGCACTGAAGCAGGGGGGTTGGTTTTGGGAGGTTCATCTCTGCTAGATTCACCAGGCTCCATCTCTATCATAGAATCCAACCCTTGCAAAGACATGACCTCTTCTTGAAGGTAAGGTCCTGATGCTGCAGCACCATCATCACCTGAGAATAAGATAAGACATAAGATTAATTTGAATTAAAATAATCTTAAGAGAGAGGTGAGGCCGCACATGAACGAACAAAAACTCTAATTAAAACACAAAAGACGTCAGCAGAAGATTCATTAGAACTGGGCATATATACCAAACGAAACAGAAGATGAACATCCAGCAGTGGGTATCGAGAAGGGATTCACATTACATGGACTTCTCATTTGCCTTGACGTACTGAAATATCTGATGGGATAAGGTCGGTATGGGTACTTTTGTGCAGATCCTTCAAAACTAAGATATGTAAAAGCTGATCGTGTCTACATGAATGCTTTTACATGTACCTCTACTGAATATATGATGTGCCCAAGTTATTTAAAACCATGTCGACATATTGGAGAAAAGAATGCCAATATTACTAATTACACTTGAACCTTTGATTCTAGAGTTTCCCAAGAGCATCAATATGGAAGAACAAATCTTAGCCATGCGACATATAGCAAAACCTCCACCACCAACCCCAGCGAAGGAGAAGAAAGAGAGAAGATAATCCTAACTGTCACCCAACCTAAAACCTTCTACCTCGAGCAATTCCCACCTACCACACTGCTGATCAACAAAGTTCTCCTGCTTCATTATCCCTTGTACCAAAATCAGCCAAAAAAGTTCCATTTTGGCAAAAAGAGAATCCCCTCCATAATCTGAAAAAAGAATCTAATTGAAGTATCATTGTAGAGCCATGTGTCACATTCTTGAATACTTCCCAATGCTCGCTTCTCCGAAACTGTCCTCTGGGCAGAGACCAAATTCAGCATTACTAAAAATTGTCGCCATCATCGAACTAGCTCTTGCACTTAATCCTTACATAGCTTGACCAAGCATAGCTACCTTGTGTACTTATTGTGTGAGCAAGAAGTGTTTGGAAATAAGAAAGCATGCTAAAAGCCTAAAGCCATAAGAGAAGCTCAAAGAGAGACAGAGACTGTCGGGAGGAACTCCTTTTGCTTCTCTCTCAAAGAATTGTTTGCTGGATCTCAAATCAATGCGAGCACTTAGCAATCTCTAGCCTCCCATTTCCAAATGGACAGCCACGATCTGGCAAGGCAAGTGCCTGTTGGCGTACGAGTAAACCAAATATTTGTGGTGTCTTACATATATTCATTGGTAAGAATACATATACTCCCTTAGGTGTTTTACCAATCATAAATAAGATAAGAAATGACGTAAATAAGTAAGCGAAAAGAGTATGTATATGAGCATTTAGAGAGATCAGCGATGGAGACCTTGGTTTTTTTTTTTAATTTTTATGTTGCAAGTACAACTCTTATTGATGAAAACCATCATTAAGAGGGTCTTGCTAACGATATTACAGCCAAGGATTTACATAACATCCCCTATAAAGAGCTAAGGAAGACGGGTGATGATAGCTTTCTTAGAAATTAATTGCTGACAGCTTTCAATCAAATGAGAGATACAGGGTTCCAATGATCAAAAGAGATGGCGTAGCAGGTTATTGATTAACAAATATAAACCTTCCCTCTAAAAGGACAAGGACTAAGTAGAAGTGAATTCGTCATGATTTTCTTCTCAAAGAAAAACTGTATTCGTCGTGATTGGCTCAAGGAGAAAGATTCTCTTAAAGTTAAAGGTACTTTAGTCCCTCACACCTCCCCGTTGCAATGTTACCTTAGAGGATTACCAAAAACATTAAACATCATTAAATCACCACTGAAGTATATATTAAGTATGAAAGTTGTTGCAGGTTCTATGCCTAAATATATAATAGAGGTTTTCAAAGAACTAAAGTTACAAAAGAGCAGAGGATTCAATAAATAGTTTGCACCAACCTTTGGGTAGATCGTAAGAGAAATAGACAATAGCACCAGGAATAAATCCAGCAGAATAGAAATCCTGAGATACGTCTTTTATTTGCTTCTTAGGAGGAGTAGTATCTGAAATTATAGACAAGCATCCACCTTCAGCAACGCTATTATAAACTGCTCACGTGAGCAAAATATAGGAAAAGTAAAATGTATCAACTGTTTAGTATACTCTTACAGAGATAGAAAGGAAGTTCAGGGTGAGCAATCACTTTCATAAGAAGGTCAAACAAGCTTTGGATTGTCTCTGATGGATGAAACGTGGCCTCCAATGTATAATTATCCGGAAACCGTACTCTGATTACAGCCTGAACAACATAGACCAACATGTGGTATGAAAACTAACAATGTCAAATGCAAAGGCATAGAAAAGTGTCATGGTCCCCTGTGACTTGAAGCGCAATGCCAATTCCCCCAAAGAAAGGTGCATATAAAGAAAGAAAACTAAAAGAAAGACATATGAATGATGAACAAAAATCAATACAAGGAACAGAAATTGTATGTACAAAGAAATTTGATAAAAAATCTGCAATTAAGTGAAATATATGAATACAAAATCGTGTCAGTTAAGTTCAAAAATCATTTTAAACTTCTAATTCAAATGTAAAATGCAGTTTTAAGCTTTAATTCAATCTTTCTGACTAGTTTTCTTAAGCAAAATTTTTAATCCTAATCGCTAGCATATTCATTCATAACATTTTCTAAACCTTTAGTATATCATTTTCCAGCTTATTAATTGTATATCACCGCTCCTTCAAGATAGAGCCAACAATGAGGCACAAGCCTTAGAGCCTTATTTAAGCACTAAAGAACTGCCTAAGTAAGATGAAGCGTTCAGCCTCAACTGCACCTAGTTTCAGAGTTCAGTCATGCCTTTACAAATACTGATGAAAACTTACTTTACCAAAAGACTAACACCACACAAGTGAAAAGATCATCTGGAGAGAAGGATCTAAAAACCTTAGTTATCCTTGCTCTGCGTGCAGCTTGTTCTGCCTCGCGAAGTTTCTTTGTCTTCAAATGCTTGTCTGTCGAAAAATTTCATCACACCGGTTAGAATGAGTAGCATCAAAAAATAACCAAACACCTATATACTTTTCCGCAGATCTATAGTAAAGAAAAAACAAGATTACAAGAATAGCCAGAGGGAACAGAAACAACCATTGAAGAAGGTAAAGATTTGGAAAGAAACAGCGAGTATACTGCAAACAAGTAAGAATAATTATAAAATGTTTGGAGTTTTAGTGTAATTTGTCAATTAACTCCACAGAATACTAATTGACAATTTTCTTTCTTTTTCTATTGGAGGTCAACTAGGAATCTCAATGTAGCAAATACTTAAAGCCGTTTTTAATCCAAGTATCTTACCTTCTTTTTTTGTTGCCAAAAGTCGATAATAATCCTCTGGTGTGAACTCATAGAAGTCTTCTGGCTCCTCTGACACTGCACAAGACGACTAGAAAGGGTCAAGAAAATAAAATGAGCATATATGAAAAATAGACAATAATATCATGTTAGGAAAGTTGTATCAGTAATGCTGTCTACATCAAGCAGGAAGTACCAGTGCTGGAAACATCAGAAGGCGTTGAAGAAGCAGTTGATATTTCAAACACACGGATTTCACGTCCAAACTTTTCATTTGCAGCTGCAAGCTTCGCCTGAATTTACCCAGTAAAACAGAAAAGTTACAATCCATTACCTGAAAAAGAGTACTTTCGTGCCGGAGTAACAGACAGAGCTTTCCTCGGATTTAGCTTCTGAGTGAGTAACTGAAGTAAAGCCAAAAGAATTTACACAAGGAAAATAGTTAATTTTACTTATCAGACACTAGAACCAATTTTGGAAGCTTTTTGTATATGATTTGTTTAATATTCTTTAACTTTACAGCAAAAGTTAGATTTCACTATGTTTCATTGTCGACAGTAATTCTGTAAGTTCAATAATTTTAGGTAAGTGTTGATCCATGCTCTTCACCTTGAGCAGTGTACTTTTTAAAAAAATTTAATTTGTTTTCCTGCTAGCTACAAATTGAGCTATTACAAATGTCTGAAGCCAGTATCTTAACTGTTTTATGGCCTACAGTCCTACACACACCTCTGCAGTCTCTGTTCCCTTAAGGAGTTAAATCATTCGCTTAGTCTATGAGCCCTTCTTTTAAGCTCATTTTGGGTGCTTTCAGTTATTGAAGTCTACGAATATTTCCCAGGATGAAACTATCTCCTTATTCTTTTGTTCTAATACAATAATTACACGAGCCTTCAATAAGATGAAATAAATCACAATAATCTTTGAACTCCTTTACCGCATTTGAATTGTCAAAGTGCAATATTTTCTCATCTTAGACTTCATCCAAAGACTTTCTACTCTTCCATTTGGAAATTCTACTCAAAACTATGCTCTAGACCCTATGCAAGTACCAAATTGAAGATCTGCATGAAACTGTTCAAGATGTAATCATGTAATGGTAGCAACTCTCCAAGTAATAAGAGCAAAACGTGAAATTAAGAAATAGATATTTGAAACATAAGCTAAGTAACAATTAGCGATAGCATGACAGTTGTAGTAAGGCACTTCTAAAGAATGAGACTAAGCACGGCAAAATCCAAAAGGGAAGCCTAAGATACAGGTTACAACAACACCACCACCTCAATCCCAACTTAAATTATGGTCGGCTATATAAATCCTCATTGACAATGTCGCTTTAGCTCATCTCGTGCCAATATCACACAAAAACGTAAATAGAAAGCATTAGGAGTTCCCTATACTGGTATCGAAATCTGACATGACTATAAGACTCTAAGAAAGCATAAGACATGAATTAGAAGTAGTAACATCACTAAAACATACTCCCAACTAATTGGTATCCGCTATATAGATATTTTCTTCTATTATGTCAATTATTAATGGATTCCACAAATGTATGTCATTCGTGCACATAAAAAGAGCGTCAAAAGATCATATAATTTGCATTTATAATCTACTAAGTTCCATCTACACTTCTCAATTTGAAGCAACTCTGAAACAATGGAATGACTGTAAATTGGTTTAAAGATTTACAAGCAGCTCGGCACCTTTTTTAAGATTAGATTTTTAACAGAAATATTGCTTCAATTGGAGTAAGTCTTTATACAAACTTCTTTTAAAAGATTTTATAGAAATAAAAAAATTCTTAGGAAGCAATCAATAAAGGCATCTCATCTTTACCCACCATGAAATTAATCAGGGTTGGGCAACCTTGGTACCAACAAGAAGTTCAATCGAACGATATGGTAAAACACAGAAATTGAAATAACAGTAGAAGAAAGAGATTGAAAGTAATACTTTAGCTGATTCCAACTCCATTGGATCAACGGTTCTGAATCTCTGACGCTTTGAAGCAGATGTAGAATCAACTCTCATTACCCAAAGAAGCAAAATTAATCCCCACGAATTCGCCTCTGCCTCTTTCCTCTCTTGAATTTACAGCTTTATATTTCTACTACTTTTCTCTTTTTGTGGAATACTTTTGGAGGGGTATACGGGTTAGAAATATGAATGATCGGTGGATATTGGGCTAATGGGCTTAACTATAACGATCCGGTCCAATTAGGTCGGACCCGGACCCCACGCGAAAGGCGTGGGCTATAGCACACGAAAATATAGAAATCGATTCGAGTTTTCGTTTTATGGCCCTAAAATGAAATAAAATGAGTAACGGTCGTGCAGGGTCGGTGACCAATGTTCCTTAGGTCGTTTGCTATTATCCGGATGAATTTTATGGGGTTCGGATCCGGATTCCCGGCCCCAATAAAAATTGCTATTTATCCATAGAATATCATTTATTATATTTGACCAACAAAAATTATCAATTATATACAATATCCAAGAGACTAAAAAAAAATTATAGGTATAATCTGAATATGTTAAACAATATATGAATGAGGCTATATATAAAACTAAAAAAGATTTTAGGTGATTTGGATTGATTTAGAGTCAAATTCATAATTAAAATTGAATGAAAAAGGTTACAGCAATTTACATTGATATCGCGTGCATCACGCACAATTATATATATATATATCTAATAAGAGGGAATACACGCACTTCAGGGGTCGTTTGGTAAGCTGTACTAAACAAAATATTTCTATATAAAAATTTAATCCGCTCAATATAATATTTGGTTGCTCAATTCAATTTACACATACCTAATATATGGATTACTTATACCTCATAAGAGGGTTTAGCTAATATCAAGGAAACCAAGGGATTACTAATCCCTGCATTAACTATACCTGGATAAGACCCTAAAATTACTAAACTGCCCCTCAAACCATTTTTCTAAATTTCTTTATATACAGAAAGAAAAATATTCAAGGATATAATTGTAAAGAAGATTTTGTACAGTTTTAAACCAACACAAGCTTAGATTATACATTGTATAGTTAATTTTTAATACAATGAACCAAACACTTGATAAAAAATAATTCTATCACTAAAATACATGCATTACTAATCCTTGCATTACTAATCTCTACATTACTTGTATTCGTACCAAACACCCGCAAAGTCAACATGCCTGCCCGACATAAAATGAGGGTATTTTTGTAATTTAAATAAAGCAGAACAACAGCTGAAAAAGAATCTTACTGTAGCCCCTTTATAAATATTTCCTTGCTTTGACTATTGTACCCTCTGCTTTTGACTGGGTTATGTCTGCTTTTGTTCTGTTACATTACTACAATATTAGTAGCTTTTGCTTTACTAGAACGACTGGGTCCCACATAACGTTTCATTTCACCCTTATCTAATTTCAGCTTGTAATAGGTGGCATCATCAGCACAGTACATTAAATAATTTCTTGTACAGATAAATTCAGTGGCGGATCTAGGATTTAAAGGCCGTGGGCGTTCACTCTCTGGCCATATAAAAAAATTGATTCATGCAAGAATCGATCCCTAACTAATTCATATTTGTGCACTCTATTCTCACCTCTTAACCGAAGCACCCAAAAAACTTTTTGTTTAATGGGTGCTTGCTAGTTCTTTATACCAGTATTTCCTGTATTTTCTATATAATTTTACATAGATTGCGTCGGAGTTAATGGGTGCTTCAGCACCCGACACGTCAGATCCGCCCCTGGATAAATCTAATAACGTACGTTAGCAAAGAGAGGAAGAAAATATCAACATATTAAAAAATTTAAAATTAATAATAGTATCAACTATTAAAAAAAAGAGATCGAGCATATATTTTTTATTTATAAAAATATAATCACAGCAAGTCTTCACTCTTTTCAACCTCACCTTTAAATTTAATTCTTAAGAAAATCAAACTCTTTGGACTGCTATTTTCTTTGTTGAGTACTTACTTAAGACTGCTATAAACTAATATTTTAGGAAATCTAGAGGAAAAATTGAATAAGCTATTATATTAAAATTTTGAATAGTATATTAACAATTATAAGTATTAAAGAATATAGGTAACTACAATTGTAACATAGAAAAAAATTGTGCCAAAAGACTATCAAAAAGAAGTTCTTCCAATTACCAAAACTAATACCATCTACATTGCTGGTAACAAATGAGAAAAATAAACCATTCAAGAACAAATAAGTTATCAAAAGTACCCTAGATATGAGCATGTATAAGAATGTACCTCATATTTTCAAACCTTGCAAAATTTTAACATCAAACGAATAACAACTTGAAATTACAAGAGCTATTTTGCAATATTTAATTTAGATTATTGTATAGCGTAAAATATACTATGCTAAATAATTGCATAAGAGAGTGACACGTGAAACCGAAGGCAAAGGACAGCTAAAACCGAAGACAATTGTTCCATTTGTTACTGGAAAGAATGATGCTCATAAAGATGCAATAAATACTTGTTATCCGGTAGCATTTAATGGAGAATATTTTACAGCATTTAGTACACTGCCCGTTACAAAGAATTTGTCACTTATGTTCATCGTTACACATTCTTCAATGGCCCTCATAATTGACACTAAAGAAGGGCATGATCCTAGGACCTGTTCCCTATGTGCAGCTATAAATAGTGAGTATCATTGTAAAGGACACGAATTTTCTCTATAATCTATTCAAAGCTTTATACAATTTTACCTTCTTACTTTTTGATTTTATTATTGTTGTGCCCAGAAGCCTTGATCTCGGAATTACTGTTTTTATTATTTCACGATCGAATTATTTCATTTGTATAAGAAACCACGTATAAATTCAACTGTACCATTTTACGGGTAAACAGTTTGGCGCCACTGTGAGGCTTAGACAGTCGTGTAATTAAGTTTATCCTTGCCTCTTTTACTAACGTGTTTTGATTATTCGTTCTTAGCAAAAAATCACAGAAAATGACAAACAATGGTACTAATAACACACACAATCCTGAGGCCCAAGGAGTCCAGCCTCAGCACGAGGATTCAATCAGTAACACCCCCAATGAGGGAAGCGATGCTACGCCGGTCCACGGCAGGTGGTACCTACGACATGTTCGAGAGGTAACTCTTAATGATATTGAAAAGGAGCATGTTGTTGAAGCGGTAAGGATCCTGCAAGAGTAACGAAAGGTCATTCTAGGCCATCTCACACGGCAGGATAAGGTTATGACAGAAATAAAGCAGGCATTATCGGGTGCTTCTAATAATGCAAATGGACGAGGTCCATTCCCTCCCAGCGCTCTCGTAAATCAAACAACGCGGGGGGTCGGCAACAACACCCCAAGGGGCAAGGTTGGCTCTGATCGGGACGGAGGGAGTGGTTCCGATCACAACAACAAGAGCGATCCCTTCAAAAGCGAGCTCCTGCGGTTTATAAGGGAAGTGAACGCTCGCATGGACCAAATCCCAGGTGCACCACCGGGGCTGAAAGGGTCGGACTCAAAGAAGTATACTCAGTTGCCAAGTGCAGCACCAAAATTAATCCCAAAGCGATTCAATATGCCCGACGTGCCGAAATATGATGGGACTTCGGACCCTCAGGAGCATATTACCACTTATTGAAAGGCGGTGAAGGGTAACGATTTAGCTCCCCACAAGATTGAATTTGTTTTGTTGAAGAAATTTGGAGAGACTCTCACGAGGGGAGCCTTGACGCGGTATTCGTTGTTACCCGAGCATTCCATAGATTCCTTTAAGATGCTTGCAGATATATAGTTATGTCATCGGGACCGGGGACTGCGCAGCCAGCACCGTAGAATCAAGTTGTATAAGTTAGCCACAAAAAGTGGTAATTTTTTTTTAGCATAATGAATGCTTATGTACTTTTTGAAGATGAAAGGAATAAAGTAAAGTTGTTTTATTTCTATCTTGTTTCTTGTTTGAACGATGAATTAATTTTGCCATTTGAAAGTTAAAAGAGTACTTTAAATGCTAGTGTCGTACTAAACAGGAGACGTCCTCTTCAAGAGCACTCTAAAAATAAGAGGGCTATTTCTTATAAAAACCCTCACGATAAAGGGTTGATTTCGGATGAACTTGTGCCCGAAATCCAAATACTTTTGTGAAAAAATATACCCAAGGCCTTACATAAGACACAAACAGTAAAACTTGCAGAAAACACTTAAGCAAAGAAGAATGAAAAGATTAAAACTTGCATAAATGTTCAAACGATAGAAGACTCATGCAATACTTGAGCAAAAGATGTTTTTGTTCACAATAAACGTGCCGAAACGGCACAAATACAAAAGTTGGGAAAAGAAAGGGAAAGCTAAACTGTTGCATTTCCGGAACCCGGAGGAAGAGAAGTGTCCGCGCCCCCAGGGGAAGTCGGTAGATCCGCCGATGTCTCAACATCTTGGCCATCATTAGTTTGGCCTTCAACATCTTTGCCTTCCGATTCCTATTCAGTTCTCGAAGTTCCGGAACTAGAACTAGAAGCATCAGGCCCTACTAGGAGACCCCTTTTAGCAGCTGACTCAAGCTCACGGGCTTTAGCGATTTCGACATCAAAGTCAATGATAGCCGCTTTAGACTCTTCCAAGGTATTTCGCCTCATGTTGTACATTTTTTCTCAACAACGAGGGAAGCTGCTCGATGCTTGAGTTCTTCTTTAAGTTGGATAACCTCAGCAAAAAGGTTTTCTTGGGAAGATCTAATGGACTTGAGGCTAACGTCGAGTTTGCGGACAGTTGAGCTGAAAATTCTATTATGCTCAATGGTCTTCTTATACTTCTCCTCCAATTGCCATATTTAACCCCCACAACAACAAGCTCTTCAGTTTTGGAGTTCAAGGCTGTCTCTAGGTTAGTCAATTTCTCAGCGGAGGCAACCCCGCTATCGGTTGTAGCAAGAACAACACTATGGATTTCAACCCATTTAGCCTTGGCGTCATCAAATTGAATCCTCAGCGGACCAATCTCTTGGCTAATGGTTGCCACTTCTTGCTCGCTTTACTGCAAACGGTCTCCAACATAACAGCTTCAGCAGCTTTGGTTTCCAATTATGAGAGGCGAGCAACAGTTTAATCCCGCAAGGCCAAAAGTTGATCCTATTCGGAGGTAAGTTCTTCTTTTTCCCGAATCAACCTTTAAAGGCCCTCGGAAGCAAGAAAATTGTCTTGCAAAACAAGAAAGGCGAACTCAGGATATTTTATTCAATCAAAGACATGAGAAATGACAAAAGAAATGAAGAATATACCGCTGCGGCGTTGTGCATGGCATTGTTCAACAAGCACTTTCCCGAGAGAGTTTGTATCTTTTCCCAGTCTTTTCCTAAAGCCAAATGCTTTAGTAGTTAGCAAGTTGCACCGGCCGGGATAGCAAATTGCATCCAGTGGAGACCAAGAGAGTAACGCTCCTCCTTTTTTGCGGATCTTCTGGGGGGCAGCATAAATTTTTTCCCAAATTTCCATGAAATGGGGACTGGGAATAAGAACATCCTCTTCTGGGGCAGATGCGGCCGGTGGAAATGATGTAGCAGTTGCTGGTGGAAGAGTTGGTGAAGGTAGAGATGAAGCTGATGGTGTTGAAGGGCGAGAAGCAGCTGCGATGAATGTAGTGCTAGTTGTTGGTTGCTCATCAACCGAAGACGGTAGGGACCGGGTACTCGGACCCACAATACCGAGCGCGGCAACTAGGATCCAAAAACGGGAGTTGGCATTTTCCACCATTTCATACTCCCTTAGAGCGCCGAGATATTATCCTCGGTTGATGTAACTAGCTCAACAAGATTGAGCGGTCTGTTGAGTTGAGGAAGGTTGTCGTCTTCTATGTAGAGAAGCTCCCCCCTCGCTAGCTTCTCTATCATCATCAATCATCACATTATCTATGGCCGGCCAAGGCGGAGGGCTCGTCACCACAACTTTCGGTGATGACTCGGGGGCAGCATTCTCCGCCCTCTTATTCTTCCCTCTGGCTGCTAAGGAATGTCTTGTTTTTGGTTGCCTGTTCTTCGGTCGGGGACTCTGAGAAGAAGCATTTGCACCAAAAGTAGGCCCGAAGATGCCTGTCTATGAAAAAGCTTTCTGCAGCAGCCTCGCCGCATCAGCAGGATCAACCAAAACGTTCTCCTCAAGGACGACAACTGAGCCCTGGGTAGACCTACATTCAAAGAAAAGGTAAAGATAAGATGAGTTCAACTTACCATGATTTATGGCTTTCCACCCATATTTCACGGACAACTCTTTCCAGGAGCGGGTTTTGGGCATAGTAACGTCCAAAATTTTCTGATATCCATTGGTCCAAGCCCTCAACCCTAGGGGGAACTCACACAGTTGCTGGGGTAGGTAAAGGAAGAAAAGTTAATAATGACGAGGAAAGATCTTTAACAGGAGTAGTAGCAGACTGCATATTTACGAGTACGATTCCATAACTCCGGGAAGGAAGGAGCCGAGGCCTGGATGATTTCACTGGTGGAAACTGAAACAAATATCCACCTACGTCGTTATCATCATCTATGCTGGATAGCAGTGTATGGTGCCTCGCTTGCTGAAGTTAATCATCCCCCATGGAAGATCTTAGGGGAAAAAAGGTTCATCGCGTGAGTTAGGGATAGCTCCTCCCCAGTTTCTTGGCATAGTTACCGAAGGCAAGCAATCGTCCTCCACATGGAAGGACTCACCTGCACCAAACATACTTGGTAGCGGAAGCAAAACTCCGCAATAACGGAGTCAAGCTCTCCGCTTAGAGAAAATGTCCCAAAAGTGAATGAATACATATAGAAGTACGTAAAACCCTTATTGGGTAAGATTACCTGCTCTGCCAGATCAGGAGCAATAATGTCTAAATCTTGGCAACGACAATCTTCCTTCACCGCAGGAATGCTGGAAGGACGGATGGAAGAAGGATATCTGCTAACGGCCCATGTACGAGGGCTATCAGAAAAAAATTTCTCTTCGAAGTCTTTAGTTGTGGCAAAACTTCTAGGGATGATGGTGCTCATTGTAGGAGGAGCGGCTTCATCGGCTTTGTTTTTGTTCTTTGAGGAACTAGTATTTTTTGAAGAAGAAGCCATTATATGTTACGGAAGAAGGAACTGCTTTTCTCATATGAGGAGAGTTCAAGAAAGGTTGAAGAATAGAGTACAAACTGAATGAAGAGAGTTTGAGAGAGTTTTGAGAATTATGGGGTGTGAATAAAGGAGATTGATGCGTATAAGTAAAGGTTTAGACGGCTAAATTCGTGGCACATGTTCCATTTGTTACCGGAAAGAATGACGCTCGTAAAGATGCAACAAGTACCTGCCACTCGGTAGCATTTAATAGAGAATAATTCTACAGTATTTAGTACACTGCCCGTTACAAAGAATTTGTCATTTATGCTCACCGTTACACATTCTTCAATATCTCTCATAATTGACATTAAAGAAGGGCTTGATCCTAGGACCTTGTTCCCTAGGTGCAGCTATAAGTGAGCTCTGTTATCGTTGTAGATGACACAAATTTTCTGGCAAACTGACGATATAATCTATTCAAAGCTTTATACAATTTTACCTTCTTACTTTTGGATTTCATTATTGTTGTGCCCGGAAGCCTTCCAGAAATTACTGTTTCTGCTATTTCATCTCGATCTCAAGACTAAGTATTGCATATTTCTTCAATTCTTTTATTATTTCATGATCTAATTAATTCACTTGTCTGAGAAATCGCATATATATTCAATTGTACCGTTTTACGGGTAAATAATTATCAAATTAAAATAAAGACAGAAAAAACCAAACACAAACTAGTAGAATTTCACAATGCTAACACATCATCGACTCTCACATTAAAATTTAAAATATGCAATCCAACGGTTGAGCTCGAGCGCAACGTGGGCCAATGGTTACTAGTATATATATACATGGGATTTACGCAAGAATATATATATACATGGGATTTACGCAAGTATATAGGATGACATTTAAAAATATACATCGCCCAAAAACTCATTTTCACCATTTTTATATAATCTCCACTGCATCACCACCACAAAAATACATTAACCACCAACCAGTAGCGTATGTAGAACTTTTTACAAGCGGTGTCACATTGAATAAATGAACACATAAGCAAATCATTATAAGAAGATCATATAAATAAAAAGTAATTTAAATGCCCTAATGTAATTGTCATTAACGTTTCAATAAGAAGAATAGGGAGGGGGGGGG
>MCJB01021070.1:50910-93179 GCA_002018475.1 Nicotiana obtusifolia
CCCCCCCCCAAAAAAAAAAAAAAAAAAAAAAGAAGCTTGAATTGCTTGAGCTTTTATCTATCTTGACCTGTGCAGTATTTTCAGGTCAAGCTTGAAATATATAACTGCTAATATAGCTTTGTCAACTAAATACTCTCAATTTCATCCTTCTTATCTTCCCCATTTTTTATTGTATATTCTTCTCCTTTTGAGGCGGGAAAACAGCTCCATTGACTAGTTCTTGCCCCAAAGTATCATTGTTTTCATAAAGAAAATTAAATTACATATTCATGTTCATATAGGTGGAAAATAACAAATAAAACTGGATTACATTGTTGTTCCACTGGGGTCATTTTGTGGAACTGATGTGCCCCTGCCTTTTTAGTATGGTTATTCTGCAAGTTATGTTTATTTTATCACTGTTTACTATTTTCCATAGACACAGGTGTATGACACTGTCTTTAGTGGGTACATAGTGGAACATGTCTATCAAATCTGGGAAGTTGTCTTTATCTATTTTACACCTGCATGAGGTGCTTAAAATTTGCAAAAAGAATATTGAAGTAGTTTTTGTGCAATAAATTTTTTCAAGCAAACCTTGCAACTCTTGAACTTCAACTTAAAAATAATATTTCAAACTGAAGTTGTGCTCTCGACCTATATTGCAAGTGAATTTTTTCAAATATTCAGCATCCACAAAATTCAACTCCTGGAGGTTTGTTTCCTAAAATGTACGACTTTCCAGAAACAACTTCAATTTCTACAAATGCTTCCAATTTCAACTTCAAACAATCTATTTTCTACTTCAGCTTCAATTGCTGTCCTAACAGCTCCTGATATGACATTTGTTAAGTTGATTACCTGAAGAATGGAAGTAGTTTCCTGGCATTCTCAGCAGATCATTAAGTTAAATGAAATTATTACGATTATACTGTTGAAAATACAACAACTACAATAACAATAAACCTAGTGTAATATCACAAAGTGGGGTCTGGGGAGAGTAGTGTGTATGCAGATCTTACCTCTACCTTGGAAGGTTGAGAGGTTGTTTCTGATGGAAAATTGTTGATCTCTAGGTGCTCATAAATCAACTGAAGGAAGTTGCTCCATCCATACAGAATTCAATTTTAGAACTTACAGAAGAAGTGAATAGCATTTCATCCAATTCTTCTAGCATGGCCATGCATCAGGGTAGATCACATTCACCCGTCCAAGCGCAGAGCAGCGGGAGGGCGTCGGTAATTTTCATGAAGCATTTTGAGGGGCTTCCTTTTACATTTTGAAACAACAAAATATCTAAACAACATGGATTCTGCAGGAAAACACCACTGATGAGGTAGCTGAGATGAACTCAAGATTGTCATCCATGCAATTTGAAAAGACATCAGCAAGTCCCCCTGCTTTAAAGCTCCCACCTTTGTTTAGTGTAACGCCTAATTCATCTGGAAAAGGTGGTGCACCGAAGCGACAGATCTCAGCTCAAACCAGCCAAACTGAAAATATGCCTGAAAGAAAGTCTCTGGATCAGCAATTTTTAAATAATTCGTTGAATTATTCTCCACAAGGTTTTGTTTTCCCTTCTGAATGCATACAGTTGATTTCGCTGTTGGACTTTTAAATTTATTCTGTATTTTTGTAGATAATGATACAAGCTTTGTACAAAATCTGAAGAGATCTGTCAGAGAAGCTGCACTTTGCTCCCAATCTTACCATCAGGAATCATCTCTAGACAGCCGTTCTGATGACAGTTCTGAGCACTACTTTGAGCCTGTTTCAGGGTTTGGGTTTGCCCAACATGGCGATCGAGCAAACTTGTATAGAAGTAAAAAGTTGTTCGTGTCGGAACCAGACTCATCCTTTCTAGCGACTCGTGCTCCAGAAAATCATATGAGCATCAAGTCTGAAGGAATACATGACTTGTTAAATGATCTGCAGTCTGTGGATGACTATGACGGTTTTCTTTCAACTGTGGGTTCAACCTCTTCATTTTCTGATGCACATAGGTCATTTTATGATATGGAGGAAGCTCAGGATCAAGTATTCTCACCTCCTCTGCTTATGGATGCATCATTGTTAGCAGATTCTTATGAGGATTTACTTGGTATGTCTGTTACAATCTTTTTACCAAATAGACCGGTTTACAATTTTTAAGAAATTTAAATCCATTTTCCACAGTTTTCCATGCTGATTTTCTGATGCTTAAACCTTCATGCTTCATCCCTGAGTCCCTTAAGTCAGTTGCAGTGATGTCTGATGCTTAAACTGTCATTGATTCTCTATCTATTTGTTGCCCTTTTCCTACTTTTATGTTATTTTTCTTTGTTCTTTGGCTTGGGATTTTTCTATCCATCTTATGTGCAGTTCATTGGCATCTTATGTTTGCATGTATGTTTTGGAGCTCTTTCATTAGTTCAAAATGTTGGTTCTGCGCCCTAACTGATAACATGCGATGAATGATGTTTTGAAAGCTTCTCCTAATTTTGGACATTGCATGGTGTCCAAATATGTTCTCTGTTAAACTCTTACTGGATTAATAGTTCTCGTTGGGTCACTGGCCATTGAGAGAGTTTTAGGGAGAATGAGTCAGGTCTTATTGCTCTCTCCACAGTGCAATTTATCAGGCTGTTCCATTTTTCTTGTGTGGAAGCTTTAAATGTTCTTCTTAACAACCCTTGCTTTGATCTTTTTGATCTACAAATGCGACCCCTATGTCTAAATAGAATAAGTTCATTAATAGTACAACATGCATCTTCTAACAAACTTACCCTTCTTCGTTGATACCTACATTTGAAACGGAACCAGGCTTTCAAGGTTTTTTACCCGATAGTGAAAGCCCTTTTCGAAACCTATCACTCTTTGCCTATGATATCTTCTGCCTTCTTTATTGCTCTACCAAACTATTGCTAATTTAGTGGTCTAATGAAAGTCGTACTGTTGCAGCACCATTGTCGGAAACTGAAACTGCTTTGATGGATCATTGAGATCAAACATTGGGTAATGTTGCTGCTCGACCTTGAAGAGATTGCTTAGAAGCTTGTATGGTCGACCTTTTTGTGGTTGGAATACCCTCCTCTCACTAACTTCCATATGGCAGTGTGATTTCTTGTATTGTTCATGGTTTAAATGTTTCAACTTTTATCTCTTGCATTTCATTTTACTTGGGGGAGCAGAGGTAACTGAACATCAGAACACTGCTCAGTCAGCATGACCTCTGCCGAGCCAAGATTTTTGAAGCTTTGACCCCCCGGTACTGTCAGCTTGGGCTTGTAAGCATAATGCTCTTCTGCAGGAGATCTGCAGGACTGCTTCAGATAGTAGTGTGCTGTATACTGAAGGGAAAAGAAATGTTATCTTGCTCCTGATTGATTCTTTTTGTTTACTCTGTATCAATTGAATAGACACATTTACTGTCGAAGAAGTAATTTATGAGATCGTTTGTTCCATTATGTGGTATATATCTATAAAATTACTGTTTGCTAAAAAATCGGACTCTCTATTTTTTGTGCTTATTTTACTTAAAAATGTTTCACCAAATGAATTTATTTTTTCTTTATTTAAAAATCTTAATCCGTTTTTTCCTATAGAATCTCTTCAGAGTGATATGTTTGGATATGACCTGTGGACTTTTGCGAGCTGGGGCCGTTATTGTCGGTCAGTGGTTCTTTGGATAATACGGCCAATGACAGTTACTTCAACCGACTTCCTTGTGTTATTTCTATATCTGATTAACTCTAATAATTGTCTAAATCTTCAATGAATATCCATTATTTTGCTTCTGATAGGTAAAGAGTGATCACTTTCACATCTTACAGTGTATAACACAAAGTTGGTTTTACATATTAGCACAAGTCAGTTGGATATAATGATATTCTGAGAAGAAATAGAGTGATCCACTTTAGGATGAAGGCAGTGACTTGAAAATTTAGGAATGATTGGATGTAAGAAACATGTACTGGTTAAAACCACTGGAGGAAGAGTAATTTTCAAAAACTACTATTGTTTTGTGCACATTAATTTTTTATAACTGCTATCTATTATTCAGTTATTACGATAGTGTATTCGTTATATTCATGCTGTTGTATTCGTAAATACAGCATCAAAAAATACCTAAAATTAGGGCAGTCCAGCTGAATGCGTATGTATTCGCGCCATGTATTCATGGATACAGTAACGGCAATCACCTTAAAAACCACTGGAGGAAAATCTTTTGGATTTTATAGCTGACTATGTATGGACCATTCATATTTTATCTTTCGGAGGATACACCAATATCTCAAAAATGGATGCCCCTTTATCTTATTCTAATTGGATGCTTAATTTCTGACCCATATTCTTCCCATTTCTCCAAGTAATACCCACGTAGTAGTACTGCCTCATGTTGCTTATAGGAGCAAATGTTTCTTCTTTTTTTGTGTGTGTGTGGGTTTTGTAGTTTTTGCTCTCGACTTGTATTAATTGCTTGAAACTTCACATTAGAAATCAAAGGTAGTGGTTCTCTTTAGTAGGACATGACCATTTTACGGAGAAG
This sequence comes from Nicotiana obtusifolia, assembly GCA_002018475.1. Classification (NCBI taxonomy): domain Eukaryota; kingdom Viridiplantae; phylum Streptophyta; class Magnoliopsida; order Solanales; family Solanaceae; genus Nicotiana; species Nicotiana obtusifolia. The sequence continues at coordinate 55,418 of MCJB01021070.1, forward strand.
TGAAGAGGGGAAGGTGTCCGATGCAACTGAGCACTGCACCGTGATGAAGTTGAGTGAAACATAAATCATTAGGCTACAACTCTAATCAATATTGGGTCGTTTGGTAGGCTGTACTAAGTTAAATAATCTCTGCATAAAAATTTAATCCGTCCAGTATAATGTTTGGTTGCTCAATTCAATTTATGCATACCTAATACATGGATTATTTATATCTCATAGGAGGGCTTAGCTAATACCAAAGAAACTAAGGGATTACTAATCCCTGCATTAACTATACTTGGATAAGACTCTAAAAATTATTAAACCGCCTCTCAAACCCTTTTCCTAAATTTGTTTATATACAGAAAGAAGAATATTCAAGGGTATAATTATAAAGAAGATTTTGTACAGTTTTAAACTAACACAAGCTTAGATTATACATTGTATAGCTAATTTTTAATACAATGAACCACACACTTGATAAAAAATAATCCCAACACTACAATCCCTGCATTATTAATACTTGCATTACTTATCCCTGCATTACTTGTGTTCGTACCAAACGACGCTTAAAAGTTTGTAGTTAAGTGTTGCAAGACAAAATTTGTTAACAATACTATGTCTTTGACTTTCGTAATTGATCTTTGCACTTCACAATTTTCCAATGAACTTGGATCTTACACATTATTTCATGAACGACATCCACCATATTAAACTCACAACTCTTTTACAAGTATAACCTCACCCTAGAAGAGAGTTATAGGGGGGAGGGAGGGGAGTTTGTAGCATTTAGAAGCTATAAATTTCAAGCAATAAATGGAATTTAAGACTAGTTATAATTGAGATTTTGACGATGTTGCTCAAGTTTACCAACTACGTTTCTTGGTTTTTTTTTTTTTTTTTTTTTTTTTTTTTTTTTTGGGCAAATTATAAGATTTTATTAATAATAAAAACAAACCGCAAAGGAAAAGTACAAGTAAGGGGAACAAAAGCTCGAGTAGTGTCGCCTATATGCCTTGGCTATATAATTACTCCTCTGCGCCTCACATTGCCTCCTTCTCTCTATTTTCTCACCCTTGACATTTTTCCATTGTTTTGCTTCGCAGTAACGAGCTCCTCAGTTTTTATCAACTTGCCTGCTGCTGCTCTCTTAATTGTTTTCCTTCGTTATCTGTCTGTTGATTTTGATGCGCGGATGAAAGCTGCTACATACAAAAGAAAGTCATCCGTATCAAAGAACACTTCTCAGAGGAGACATATTGATGCTCCAAGAGCAGTTAATGAGAAGGCCAATTGGCGGAAGAAAGTAAATTCACCTGCTGTAGAAGAAGCAATAGATCACTTCACCAGACATATAGTTTCTGAGTGGGTCACAGATCTCTGGTACTCCCGCATAACTTCTGATAGACAGGGACCTGAGGAACTTGTGCAGATCATGAATGGTGTGCTAGGGGAAATCTCATGTCGCATGAGAACTATTAATCTTATAGATCTTTTCACAAGGTTTAATATTTTAGTTCCTGGATGTTGCTGAAGATTTCCTCTTTAGTTACTTCTTATCTTAAGGAAGTCAGCAACTGAAAACATGCAGGGATATTATCAATCTAATTTGCACTCATTTGGAGCTGTTTCGTGCAAGCAAGATGAGGATTCAGAAGAAACGGCCAAGATCCTTGACAATTGAAGAGCTAGATGTGGAACTTAAACTGGTATTGGCTGCAGACGACAAATTACATCCTGCTTTATTTTCTCCGGAGTCTGAGCACAAGGTAATTTCATTTTTTTAATCTCCTAACAACCGATAATCCATTGATATCTAAAATCCCTTTTGGTTAGGATGGTTTTATTTATCTTATACTAATCTTATTCATCTGCAGGTTCTCCAGCATCTCATGGATGGTCTTAGTTCATACACTTTTGAGACAGAGGAGGTGCAGTGCTCTTTATTCCGCTACATTGTCAGGGAGCTTCTTGCTTGTGTTGTAATACGACCAGTTTTAAATTTAGCTAATCCAAGGTAACTGCTTCCTAGATCTTGCTTGTTGTAGTCAAATTTTGTTTCTGTTCTTTATTTGTTCACAAACTTTTGTCAGGTTCATTAACGAGAGGATTGAGTCTCTAGTTGTTTCTCTAAAGAAGGCTGATAAAGGAACCACAGGAACAGAAACAGAACCACAGTCCACACTGGTTGGATCGGGTAAAATATCAGCAGATCATTTTTCTCAGGTTATAGATCCTTCAGCTAAGGGTGTAGAACTTGTACAATTGAAAAAAGACCAATCTAATAATACTGAGGAGCATGCCATGGACAGTGTGAATGTAACAGATTTGTCAAAGGATCCTTTGCTTGCGATTGATCCTCGGTCTACTCGTTCTTGGAGTTCTTTGCCATCAGAAATCGCTGCAGATGACGGAAGAGGTATTCAGAGACACCACTCTGGAGGAGAGTGGGGTGAAATGCTAGATTTGCTTTCTCGTAGAAAGACCGAAGCCCTTGCTCCTGAAAATTTAGACAACATATGGGCAAAAGGCAGAAACTATAAACGGAAAGAAGAGGCCAATCTAGCATCTGATACACTCAAAAAGAGTTTATTGGTAAGTGCACCAAAACTGCTGGGACACTCAAAGGAAGCTAAACAGAAAGTGAGTGAGAGAGAAAACAAGGTTGGAGCTAAGCATTATGTGAAGGATAATACTTCCTTGCAGGGTGATTTGAACAGACCAAGTTATCCTCCAGATTACTTGTATCAAGAGGAAAATGAACATTACTCAGATGACCTTGAATCAGAGAGCAGTAGTTCTTACACTACTGAAGATGAAGAACCCAGCACTGTGACGGGTCTTGACTCTCCTGGAACTCAAGTGTGGGATGGGAAAAATATAAGGAATGTCAATCACATTCATCATCCACTTGAAAATAATGAAGGCCATAAGAGAAGAAAAGGAAAATTTAGTAAAGCACATATCCGTTCTAAACACTTAAATAGAGTACTGTCTGGGCGGAAAAGGTCTAGATTAAGCATCCAAACAGGGCATGTGTGGCAAGAGATACAAAGAACCAGCTTCTTACTGGTGGATGGGCAAGATATATTAAATTCCAAAGAAAATGTGAAACCAGATGGCTTAAGTGATGACTCTGAGACAGAATTATTCAGTAGAATTTCTAGTGACACAACTGCATCTGCATCATCATCTGCCTTGTCGAGAAGCGTTTTGGAAAATCATAATATGGGTCCTCATTCTGCAAAAGGTTCTGTAATTGCTGATTCTTTTTTGAAATTAAGAAGTGAGGTATAGATTTGATTGCCATCCTTTTTTCCATATTACTTGACTTTCTGGATAACTTGAAGGGTCTTGGATGTCTACTGAATCAGCCTTTTTTCGCTTGCAGGTCCTGAGTGCAAATATTGTAAGAAGTGGCTCCAAAACTTTTGCTGTTTATTCCATATCTGTTACAGATATGAACAATAATAGTTGGTCTATCAAAAGAAGGTAGAGTGATGTGAACTTTATGCTGTTAGGCATTGTGAAGATCGCTCTTTCGTAGAGATTGTAATCTGAAGAGTCTCTTGCATCAAATTTAACTTTTGGCTGCTGGTTGCAGGTTTCGACATTTTGAGGAGATACACTGGCGTCTTAAAGAGTTTCGGGAGTACAATCTTCATTTACCTCCTAAGCATTTCCTCTCTTCAAGTCTGGATGTTCTTGTCATTCGAGAACGGTGCAAATTCCTTGACATGTATTTGAAGGTGATACTTTAACAGATGGCATCTGAAAGTCCCTTTCTAAGCCAATCAATATTATGTTCTTTTCTAGATCAAAGTGCATCATGTTATACACATTTGCTATGATATCAAAATAAAGTTGAAATGTTATTCTCACTCTATTTTCCCCCTTTCATTATTGTTATACTTTTGCACTTTATCTTGATCTTAGTTCTTTAATAGTACTTGGACTTTTCATCTCTGCCAAGGAGTGTCTTTTGTTCCTGAAATCAATGAAATACCACCGGTTCCAGTGCTATTTGGAAGTCATGGGTTGCCAAGAAAAGTTTAAGATTAATCAGGAAACTGAGTTTTGGTGTATAATCCTCTAAAAGATCTTGTTCACATTAGTTTGCTATAGCTTTTATTTCTTTTCTCTAATGTTGTCTTTATTTTTTATTTGGCTTCTGTTTCTGCTTTCCTCAGAAGCTTTTGCTGCTCCCAACTGTTTCCAATTCCATCGAAGTATGGGACTTCCTCAGTGTAGATTCACAGGTTGAAAATATTTTCAGTTCACAGATTTCTTAGTCTGGATTGATTTTTGAACAAAGATAGTTGATTTTACCTTCTCCTTTCTTTTTTCTTTTTTTGGTTATGCAGACATATAGCTTCTCAAACTCCTTGTCCATAATTGAAACATTACCAGGTGAGTAAATTGAGTTCGCATGATGAGGGGGACTCGGATGGGGCTTTGTCTTATGTGTTAGTCATAAATAGTTTATATGGATATTCGATTTCAGTTGACCTGGATGGCTCTGTACGTCAAACGAGTAAAGAACCTCCACCTGGTATAAGCTCTCGAACCGATCTCTTATCCTCCAAGGGGGAGCATTCTAATACTGAAAGCAAGAATCCAACTTTAAGGATGGAGCAAGATCATTCGGTACATGAATCAGGATTAAGGAAAAATTATGTCGCACTCTCTCCTCCAAAAAGACCTTTCAAAGAAACTTTTGAGGATTCAACTAGGGACCATAAGGTGCATACAAATAGAAAATCAACCCCAAACATGCAGACGTCATCAAAACCAATTGAAACTAACTCACATGCATCACCTGAATCTCTCGTGGATGCTCCCGTCGATCCCGCCTTTCCCAGTGAGGTAGTTACTAGCGACTTGTCTAATTTGCTAAGCATATATGTCCTTGCATTATTGAACTCTGAAGAATAGATTTCTTATGATTCAAATTGATTATGGAAAGATAAGAAAGTTATTTTATTTAAGGATGCTCTTTATATTTGATATATTTTCCTAGTAGTGAGTTGGAAGCGGTTTTAGCCTGATAATTATCTAAATTGGCTCTAAACCTCATTTTGTTTCACTGTAGTGGGTGCCACCAAATTTAAGCGTGCCTATATTAGATCTTGTTGACGTCATTTTTCAGCTCCAAGATGGTGGATGGATCAGGTATCATTTACATATGCAACTAACAAAATAAACTGTTGGACTTGATTATAAATGCACTTGTGTCGTGGACTTCACTGGACCTGTTGACTTGTGTGTATTTTAGGAGGAAGGCATTCTGGGTGGCTAAACAGGTTTTACAATTGGGAATGGGTGATGCATTTGATGATTGGCTGATTGAGAAAATCCAGCGTCTGCGCAGGGGTTCAGTTGTTGCTGCAGGTATCAGACGTGTTGAACAGGTAATTTTCAAGTGTCCTAACTTATTTGTTTATTTTTCTGAAAGAGAGATGCTAATGACAATTCAATTTGCATGTGGCCATTACCTCTAGAATTCCTCCAACATTTCTTAGTTCGAGAAATTCTTTTGTCCTATTTTTATTCTTTTCTGATCGTGCTCTGTGTTCTTTATTCCCTCTTTTTGGAGTGGGGGTGGGGCATTTGGTATGCACAGCCATCAGTCATCCCTGAACTTTATTGCTGTATCTTGCACATATGCCTTCAAAAGAAAGAAGTGGTTCACGCTTCTTTAGAATCCTTTCAAAGCAGTTTTGGATGACTCTTGACGCCCAAGATTCTTTGAGACGAATTCTACCAATGTCGGATTAGTACTACCTATTTTAACTTTGTGCTCCATGTAGATTCTCTGGCCAGGTGGTATATTCATCACAAAGCATCCGACTCGTCAACGTCCTGGACCCTCTCCATCCCCTAATTCTCTTCAAGGCCAACCTTCAACTTCATTAAGTTCACCTTCGCTAGAGGATTTACTGAAGCTGGATGAGATGCAACAGCAGGAAGCACAACGACGTGCAAAACTTGTTTATGAGCTAATGATTGGTGGGTTGTTTTAATTTACCATGTTTTGTTGGCTATACACATTCCGACACTTAATCATAATCCATATCTCTACTCTGCAACTGTTCGACTCCTATATCATTTGCAGATAAGGCACCAGCTGCTATTGTAGGGCTTGTTGGTCACAAGGAATATGAACAATGTGCAAGGGATCTTTATTACTTCATCGAGGTGATTTTTCCCCCAGTGCATTTACAACTACTTTTGAGATCATTTCTTTTTTCCTTTTGTGATTGATAGCCTTTTAAAGTCCTTTTTTTCATCTTTGTTTCTGTTCTTGTCCTCTTCTAGATAGTAACAACTAATTTATGTTTCTTGTACGGTCATCCGTGTGTATGAAGCAGTTAGTCCTTGATCTTCTTGAGTTACTACTGCTATCCGCATTCCCAGAGCTGACTTCTGTATTTAACGCATTGCACGAGGAGAAGGGGAAGTTTGGGGAACTCAAAATAGAATAGGTGGATCAACTTCCAAAATGTTGGTTATACAATGTTTAAGGAAAACTGTAAACAAAGTTCTGATTTTTTCTTTGTTATTTATTGTAAAGGTTTTGTTCTGTATAAGATTCTTTTTTCTTCTTGAGCAGTCTCCTTGATGTGCATCTCAGAGGCAGAAAATCATGATGGGTATAGAATATTTCACTCATTATTCCGTTGGAGAGAGTCGATGAAGATAAAGCTCAATTGAATCGTCATGCCAAAGCAGTGGTTCATTTTTAAGACATTGTTAAAAGTATTGAAATGAAATGAACACAAAGGAAGCAGAATGGATACAAAAAATTTATGTAATTAAAGTTAGATAGCTCGGATAGAGGCACAACACATTGATTGACAAGATTCATTGTTTAAACTCTAACCCATAGAGAATGTGTTGGCTAATATCATTCTGTGTTGAGGTGGAGAATGACTTGGATTAATCCCTGAAGATACCCAGCTCAGCTCTCTATTTCCCAAGGAAGGCATCCCTCAGTTAATGCTTCAACCATAGCTTCATCTCATCATCTTACAGTCTTTGTACGCCCCAAGAAACTACTTATTCCTTTGATAGCTCTCAATCCATTTATGAATCTGACACCAAATCCTTATGTTGTGATTCCCCGTGCGCATTTGACAAACTAAATGTAGATAGTTAAGTAGTTGACTTCCCTTATATTTTTCTTAGGAGTCCAAGACCGGGAGGGATTTGGCCCTGTTGATCACAAATTCTCTAGCCAACCACACAATCCCTCCTGGGTTATCAACCCAGAATGATATATTGCAGACAGCCCTAAAACACTACGATGCAAAAAACAAAGACTGATAGATGATTGAATCTAAATACAGTGCACGAGACAATCTCAAATTTAAGACATGCAGAAACTTGTCAAATCCGCAGTAAAAATAATGTAATACCTGAGTTTTGTTCTTTCATCTTTTACTTTATTGGGGGTTATGAGGGAGGCCGGAATTATGTTAGAGCGAGTGAGCATGTCACACAAAGATTAACGACTATCTGAATTATTGATAGGGAAAGGCACCACAATACAAATCATTATATTGGAAAGGAACAAGTCCCCCACATACTAATTCAGTCACCATAGAGACATCCCAAAAGTTAAGTTAACCGTAAAAGCTTAGAACACCAAATCTAGCCATGGGCGAGAAAAGAAGATCCCAATACTAGGAGGAAGAATATAACATTCTCATTTCTTTCCGCTCTTTTTCAGGCCAGCACCACCAATGGAGCCTTTCGCAGCCTTTGCCTTGAGCTCCTTTAGTGCCTGCAAAATCACAAAATAAAAGGGTTAATGGAATCAGAATGATTGGTGTATCCACAGGCTGCAAGCACTGGAAGAATGAGTTACCTTTTCCTCTTCCTTCTTCTTTGCAAGGAAAGCCTTGTCATTCTGCAGATAAATCAAACACGTACAAGTTAGAGAGAGCAGCAAACATCACATGGAAGCTCATACACCAGAGACAAATACTTCCTACAGTGGATACCAAATTCTGAGCATGAAAGATGACCAACAATAACAAATGTTTCATTATTAGTCATCTGCTCGCACTTCTTCATAGCAGAGATAGCAAATATTATCCTGACTAGTAGAGAATCTCTGAAGGTGACCATCTAAATATATACTCCTCCACACAGCCAAATAATCTTCACTAGCTTCACTGACCTAGATATGTCAATGGAAAGAATATGGAATAGGGGTAAAACTATAGTGGACATTATCAACACTGCCTTGTGCCCATCAATCAACTACGACCCAACTTGAAACCAGTAGGGTCGACTATACGAATCTTTTAATTATTTCCACCAAACAAAAAGAAAAATTTAATTATTCCGCTCACCCTATCCCACACCCACATCAACAAAAATAATGTTGACGTCTCTGCACCACTTGCAACCCCTACTAAGAAAACAACAAAACTCACATGAATTCCCCATAAATTTGCTTCTTTTTTTTGTTTCTTCAATGTCCTCCTTAAATCTCTTTTCCATTTTCAAAGTGCTTCCACAAACAATTAAGAACTTTTTTATGCAGCTAAAAAGTATACCTGAATTACCTGCAAAATAGTCGTACGACTCTAACAGGCATGTTTTCTACATGTAGACTTGATGCAAAACCCAACCTCCGCCTTGCTATCTATAGGCCCAAGGAATAAGTAAAACCTTAAATTCTAAGACAGTAGCTCGCACATATCTTGCTAAAATTGCCCAGTAGTATCTTAGTGCTGGTTTTTGCCTTCAATGAAATAATTCTGGTCGCTTATCCCCCCAAAAAGAACTACTAAACAACAACAACTAAGCCTTCCAAACAAGTTGGGGTCAGCAATAACAATCCTCACTGACCATGTTACTTCATATAAGGTCACCTCAGGCCAATACTATTAAGAAAAAGTACTAAAAGTTCTTTATATTTTCTAGGGATGTATAAATCTTTGAAAGGCTAAAACAACTCCTATATAACAGTGTAGGATGTAAAGTAAAAATGTTAACATGACTAAAACCTTATCCCTAAAAAAGAAAGAGAAAAAATTCAGCTGATACGCACGCACGGGCATATCAATCAGCTAGGTCTCAATCCGGAATAAGTTGGGGGTCGGGCATACCCTTGTTCCAATTCAAGGGATGCATCACTCATAAGTACAGACTATATATATACCCAAATTTGAGGGTTCAATCACTATTACCTCTATTTTGAATCAAAGTTTCTCAACACAAACTCAAGACATAAAATAAACAATATATTGGACAGACGGATTGTAATCAAAACACGAGATCTGCAAAATAAGTAAAAGGATGGACACAATAAAATAAAAACAAAATCTTTCACTAATTACCTCGTCGTATTCCTTCTTTTCGCTCTTTGGTGCCTTCAAAGGCTTTGCCTTTCCACCTGTTCCACAAAAAGAAAAAGCAATTGTTAAATCAATTCAGTTCTTAGCCGTTCTTCTACCCTTTTTACAAAATCAATCAACCAAACACACCTCAACCCCAAATTAATTGGGCCAGATATATGTCAAAAATAATCAAAAATAAAATCTTTGAAAATCAATAATTATAGAAAAGGGGATTAAAAGTTAAAGAAGAGAAGAAAGGGAGATTAAGGAGTGTACCTTGCTTAGAAGACATGGTTGATTTTCTAGGGTAAAGAGTTTGGATCTGATTATCGGTTAATTAGAGAATGGAAATACCTTCTCCCAACCCACACAGCTCTTTTCTGAAGTGGCGTTGGAATTTCCTGGACAGTCGCATAAATTTATAACTGGTGGACAACCGTGGAATTATTGGGTGGGAATAGAAGTTTATGGATTTACTGTTTTACCCTCTTTAGCTGAAGTGTCAATGGGAGTTTATGAGGGGGCTTTTAGGTATTTGAATAAAGGAATCAGCCTATTAGGAGTAGGGCTACCGCATCATTCCTTTAGCAACTTGCCTTCTTTTCATGTTCCTTTTTTTTCTTCGATATTTTTTTCCCACTATCTCACTGGTGGGGCGTTTGGACATAAGAATTGTGAAATTCTCAAAAAAATAAAAAAAAAATTAAGTGGAAATAATATTTATAGAATTTTATTTGGACATGAATATAATTTAGAGCTGTTTTTGAATTTTTGTGAGAAACTTAAAGTGAAAATTTTGAAAAATAACTTTTTGAAGTTTTTTAAATTTTTTGAAAATTTTCGAAATTCAACTTCAAGTGAAATTTGAAATTTTCATGGCCAAACTGTTACGATCCAAAATCACGTGACCGACACCCACATACTATCCCCCGGGTGAACCAACATGTACAAGAATGCTCATTTACATGCATAATAGATACATGCGGAAGCCTTTTTGAAACCACAATCATTTTAAATGATTAAAACCATACATGAAACAAAATATTTAGATCCATCATTTTTCAATAACTGAAAAAAATACTAAAGTATATCAATATTCCTTTCATGCATGCCATATGAATAACTCTGAATTACAACTCCAAAAGAATAATAATTGTACATGGAATCTCTAAGATACAGGGATGAAATAAATACTTGGGACAAACCCTTAAGTAAGATCAACATGAAGGCTACCACGAAATAGAAGTGGTGGCCTTACTATATGTATGGAGAAGAGAGTCATCCTAGCCTCATCCACCCATCACGTACCACGTCTCATCTTGAAAATATGTAAAGTAAGCTGGACCCTGAAAAGGGCTCTCTGAGAGCTGAGTACATCATCACGATACTCAATAAGTGTCATGGACTCTCTCTAACTCAAGTTCCTGGGACAAGGCTTTATAAAAATAATATAACCAATATTTGATATAAAACGATAACAATTATATCAATTTATGTTCTTTATCGTTTCAAATGAAAAGACTTGAAATATGTAAATCATGATACAAACTTTTAAAACAATTATATCGACCCATAATTCTAATAAGAATCATACAAAATCATTTCAACTTCATCAAGCCGTTGAAACCCCTTTCGGCTCTTTAGACCTAAACATAACAAATTTATTTTTGTACCTTTTCACCGGGAGTACTGTACCATCACCGACGCAAGAAGGTCAACTAGGTTATGTACCTAGCGGCAAGTATTATATACCCTACTTGTTCAGATCGTCTCATTGCAGTACCGTACAAATCGATTCAACCATATTATTAATAGCACAAAATAACACCCTCTCAAGGAGGATACTCTGTCGTACGCTATATCAAAAAGTGGCCATCTACGCCTACACTGGCACGTGTAGTTTCATGACGACAAACACGATATACCGAAACCAATCTCGGTGAGTACAAGTAACTCCCAAAATATTTGATATCCAAAAATAGATTCATAGCAAATAGCCTCAAAATATCTATTTTATCAAATTATGATATTTATAGTCAATTCTAACTGTTTGAACCAAATAAAATAAAATCCTTTTTCATTTCATATTAAGCAATTAACAAAATGAGATTCTAATCCTTAAAGATTTAGCAATTGGTACTTTGAAATATAAAGACTTTAGAAGCACTTATTATAATTCTCATTTTATAAAACAAATGTAACAATAAAACTCAAATGTTTAATCCCTTTAACATCAACATACGTTCTTTAATAAAACTTATAACGTTAGTCTCTAGTGTCATTTTACTAACCAATATTTAAAATAATGTTTTTAGAAAATAACATAACACTTCATATGCAATACAATATTTTAGTACACGAAGATATCCGTAATCGCTTGTCCCCACAAGTATGGACACACACATATATAAATAACTCATTTTTTAACCAAATCATGCTTTTAGAGAAAAGTCCCTCGAGAAAAGTAAGTTTAATCAACTTACCTCAATTTCAAGCTCCAAATTGACTAAAATGCTCAAACGTTGCCAAACAAGCCGATATCTACATAATGAACTCAAATGCATCAACGAGACATTACGACAAAACAAACTAAGTCAACTAAGTATCCAACGCTTACGTCCTACTTCACAAGTATAGTAAAAATTCATATTCTCATCATAGACGTCGATACTTGAGTTGTTAACTCTAATTCTCTCATTTAAGGCCAACAACAATATTTAGCAGTGAATTGCTCACATAGCTTATAAAGAATATTATTTAACTCATTTTCACCAAATCAACACTATTCATCGTCTTCTTCGCTTAGCTCAACAATGGTGAAGAATTATATATTTTAGGTCTTTTTCAATCCATGTAATACTTTAGTATTTCCAACTAAGTAACACATCAAACAACTTAACAAAATTCACAATTTCACTATTCACCATCTTCCTCTTTCAAGAACCCTAACTCACAATACTCATTTTCAAGACTCCTATAATACTCCAAATAAATAGCATTTTCTAAACCACAATCACATCTGCATACTTAATCCATAATTATATGCAAGTATAGAATAGAAAAATTACCTCTTATAGCTCAAACCCTAACTTGAATTCCTTTGAATGATTCTTGAAGATTGGACGAATTCTTATGGATTTCGATCCATAATAATGTAAATATCAACATTCAATAGTATTAATCCATCATAATTATACCAAGAAACTCACCTTGGAGTGTGGGGAATGCCATGGTCGAGAACTTCTCTCTTTAGAACCCCAAAATCTTCAAATCTTCTTTCTTTTCTCTCTCCCCGAAACTCCCTCTATTTATAGAACAGGGATCTGCGTGGGCCACACATCCTGGCCACATAGCCTGTGTGGGCCACGTAACCTAGCCACGCAGCTTGAGCCCTCTCTTCTCCTCTTCCTCCCTTCTTCTGGAATAGGTCACGTAGCCTGCGTATGCCACGCAAGGCTTCAGTGATTTTTCTATCTTCTTTATTCAATTTTTCAAAGTTATTTCCTTAGACACTTAACTTAGGAACCTCCAGCTCTCATGACCTTCATGTCCAAGTATTATGATGATCTCGACACCCTTGTGTGGGCCCACACATACTTTGAGGTCTCGCTAATTATTCTCTTAAGCTCGAATTAGGCTTAATTTTGTTAGAAAAATTTATGGGGCTTTATACAAACACCGATACCAAAAAAAAAAAAAGTAAAAATTTGTCCAAAAAAGTAAATTTTTTTGTGGCCAAACGGGACCTTACTCACCCATTTTATATTTTTGAATTTTTTTCCCAAACCTATTTGTAGGAATACATGGGTTATGTTACTATTGTTGTATGGCACACTTTGTTATCTTTTGAAATATTAGATAATGTTTGACATATTTCACTTATATACAACTTCTAAAAATTCACATTTATAAAACTAGTACTATTCAATTTTGTGGCTTTTAATATGATATTTTGTCACTAAAACTTTCTTTTCAATCATTAATTTGATAATTTTCTTCCTTTATCACTACTTTGGACCTATATAAGAAGATCAAGCATATAAGCACTAAATGTGTATGCACTTAGAGTTATCGGTTCGAATTAGACGTACGTATATCCAAAATCTAGAAGAATAAAGAACATGTATATTCAATATGTATGTATCCACTATTTAACATATATTTATTTATTAATAAAAGTTATCTATTGTTACTTTTTAAGGGTATAATAGAGATGGTTGAGAAGGTGGATACTCCTTCAGTAAAGACCTAACGGGAGGCTGAATTCATACACATACAAATCCATAAAAGTCCTACAAATATCTATAGAGCGTAGCAAGGAACTTTGGCTTTAGATCTAGTCACCTCACTCAATCCCATAGTGAACACTCGAGTCGAGGCGCTACAAATGAGCAAAGAAGTACTTCTTATAACCAAAAAAACACCATGAATCAGTAAAGGCTTGTTCTGGACCATGCATATAATACATCCACTATCATTACGTGTTAGATTCTATCTCTATTGGTAGGTAGTTAATACTTAAATTTATTTTACATGTGTGTATTTTTTTTACTTATTCTCTTTTTTCATCCAATATCACTCTGATGACACAATTTTAAAATCGAAAATTTGAATTGTTCCTAATGCATTTCAGCACTTGATATTTGTGACGTTGTATCTTCAACCTATGCCTGACATCCTAAAACTAACTCAAAGAAATGTATAGGAATTTTTTCGTTCCTATACACTATTTAAAATATTATGACAAAAAATGTCTCAAATTTGGTATTTACCCGACCTAAACACGTTTTAGCTACAAAAAATATATATTTGTTTAAACTAGACTCCTTTATGCGGTAATCTTTCTTATTTAGATGCAGGATTTTGGGATCGCTTATATTTCAGTTAGATATTTTACTGACGCAATCATCGCACCATAATCAAGGCAACATATTTGTAGAATCCTTCTATTATGCAGATTTTCTCTGGTTATCATCGCACCATAATCAAGGCAAGATATCTGTAGTATCCTTCTATTCTCTAGTTTTCTTTGGTTTCCTCTGGTTTTCCATAAACAAAGCTTTTGAAGAAAACAATTGCAAACAATTAGCTACAATTGAATTGAATTTCGCGATATAATGTCAAAACTAGCGACTATGCTTCAGCTCAATAGTCGGTGGGATAGCGTTGGGAGATACAAATTTTTTGATGTTGATGGAATTGCAGTCAATGAAGAATAAAATTATAGTCAATTGAATTCCGTAATTGCAAAGCATCTAATGATCGATACCTCCGCAAAAATCATCAAAATCAAATACACTGTCAATGAACGTTGTTCTCCAATGGAAATTCGGAACAGTATGGGAGTTCGAGTATATATGGAGACGAAAAAGAAAAAGAAAAACTTAGAAATGTATCCACTGTGTATAATAGTGCGTGATTTAGGTTTGGAATGCAGTATGTCCAATGCGAGCACAGTTGCAGGTTTGCTCTGTTTTCCCAGTGCTGATGTTTTTTCAATTTCAAGTATTCTACAATTTTACTATAAATTATCTACAATAATACTACATAACAAATGTAGTTCAAATGTTATGTCTCTACAAGTATTCTGTCAAATACTGAACACATGAATATACAGAGGTCTGAATTACTATACTTTTAATTGAGTCCAGGTTCTTCTGATTATCGTAATACGAACGTGGTACAATTGTCAAGCAATTGTAACACAATTGGAGAAGTATCAGGAACAGTGAAGTTGATTGATATGCAAATATCTTCGGCAATTGTGGAATATGAAAGTATCATCATAACAGAACATATGCCAAATGTAATTGAAGTAGGCCAAGTTTACCAAGACAAACAAATAATTGTCAGTGCAATGAAGCACTATTCTGTCATGAATAAGTTTCAATTTAGGGTGAAAAGGTCTAGTGCAAGAAGGTAGGAATATTTTATTTGTCAAATTCATATTGTGTATAAGTTGTATTTTTTTGTATATAAATTGTTTAAAGTAAGTTGTTGTGCATAAACAACCTTGTATTCTGTAGCTACAATTTGCATAATATTTTTTGAATTGTTTTTATTCTGTGGCTATTGCCTCATATGTGTTGGGGACAATTGTACGTGGCACTTCAAGTCCACCAGTATAAATGAATCAACATTGTTCAAGGTTTGAAAATTCAATAGCTTGCACACATGCTCTTTGATGGACAACACTATATACAACGCAAACCTACTGCCATAGTAGTTGGCAACATGGTGATGCCAAAATATGCGGATCCTAAGACAATATACACACCAAAATACACAAACTGATATGTTGTCGGATCATGGTGTGAACTTAACATACATGCAAGCTTAGAGGCTTTGGAATTTTTGAGAGGTCATCCTGCTGATTCCTACAGCCGCTTACCGAGTTATTTGTATATTCTGGAGAAGACTTATCCGGGTTCGGTAGTAAAATTGCAGAAGACTGAAGATGACTATTTCTTGTATGCATTTGTTGCACTGAGTACGTCCATCAAGGGTTGGAAGCATTTTAGGCATGTTGTAGTAGTCGATGGCACCTTCTCGAAGTCGGCATATGGGGGAATCATGCTAACATCTAGCACAATAGATGCAAAAGGTAATGTAGATTAATTGTAAAAAGATTATTATAAAGTTATCTTTGAGACTATACTTTTTGTATTTCAAGTTTTATTACTGATATTGAATTTCTTTTTGCTACCTATGTGATAGGTAGCATATTACCACTAGCATACGCCATTGTTGATTCAGAAAATGACGCATCATGGAGGTAGTTTTTTGAGCAATTCAAACATGCATATGGTGAAAAACCAAATATGTGTGTTATTTCGGACCAGAATTAGAGTATATTGAAGGCAACATCTACTGTTTATACCGGCATGCCACATTATGCTTGCATGTGGCATATCTGGACAAATGTAAGGTCAAAATTCAAGAAAGGTCATCTAAAGTTAAGTGAATTGTACTTTTTCACGACACGATCATACACGCTTGATGAATTTAATGAAAGAATGTCAAAGATTGAAGAGATCGACACACATGTTAAAGCATACCTATATGATATTGGATATCACAGATGGTTTCGGGTACATGCTACGATGAACATAACATGGATGATGACATCAAACATTGCAGAGTCCTTGAATGCGGTAACCAAAGATGCGAGAGAGCTGCCCGTAGTAGAACTATTAGAGTACATGAGGACTCTTCTTGAACGTTGGACTAATGAAAAGTTATTGAATGCAAAGCGTACGCTCATATAACTTTGGAAAAAATACAACAAAGATTTGGAGGACAACGGGTCGCAGAAGATGAGAGTAAGTTATGGCCAATAACATCAGATCACAGATTTTATCAAACTAAATATATATTGATAATTGTAGAAATGTTGTTGTATAATGGTAGTTTTTTTATTTTGTATCTCTTGCTGACAACTTGTTGTGTGTTTGTAATGAAAATGTAGGTGAGGGCTTCAACAGATTACATCCATACTGTGATAGATGGTGTGAAGCGCTTCATTGTTTGCCTTCAAAATAAGATATGTAGTTGTGGACAATTCCAGCTTGATGAACTTCCTTGTCCACATGCTTTGGCGGCTTTGAGGCACAGGAACGAGTCTTATGAAAACTATTGTTCTCCTTATTACACAAGAAAGAGCCTTCTGCAGACTTATGAAATACCAGTAGACCCGCTGCCTGATGAAAGAAAATGGATGTGCCATAACATATAGCTGAAGAAGTTGTAATGCCACCTACTGGGAAAAGGCAGCCAGGGAGACCTCAAAAACAAAGATACAAACCATATGATGAAGTAAGTGCAAAGAAGTACAACGTTTCATGTGGCAATTATGGACGAGAAGGGCATAACAAAAGATTTTGTAGGAATGTTACCAAAAGAATAAAAATTGATATAGTTTAAAAAACTTTTTTTATTGAGTACTGTTGATGATAATCTGTCTTTTCAGACATATTAAGTTGTATTTGTTCTGTTCTGGAGAATTATAGTTGTGGTGTTATTGTGTTGCTAATTTGAATAAAGATTGTCTCCTATAATGAATGTTTGCTAAACAGATTTCAACTCTTAATGCAATTGGTTTGTAGTTGTTTTGTTCAAATACTGGGTTTATTTATTAGTTTTTAGCCTTTCCTAACAACACTGCTAAAATTGAATAGATTATGTATTTTTGTATAATAGTTGTAGACATAGTTGTAGTTATGGTGTAAAAAATTGTATAGCACCAATATCGAGATCAAGTACTAACAACTTTCAACCAAAAAAATGCCACAAATCTTTTTTACTCTAAGTTGTAGAATTCTGGACAAAATAACAAAACAAAAGGTAAAACAACTGTAGCGCAAATCTGCTGGTGCAACTAATTCAGCTACAACTGGTACAACTGTAGCACAAATCTGCTTGTTCTTAATAAATAATTTTCCTACAACTTTACTACAATCCAGCTACAACTAAACACTTTAACTATAATTTTTCTACTGAAAAGGGCAACTAATTCTTTTTGTTCCAGACTCGTGTTCTCTCCTTCACAGCTGGTGCACCTTTTCTTCTTGATAATCTGCTAGTCACCTCACTTTCACTAATTGCACCAAGCTCTTGCTTTTTCCTAGCATAATCCTAAAGGAGCGCTCCATAGCATCTACGGTGTTGATCAATATCAGAAAGGTCTTCTTTTGAAATCGATAGCTCTCCAATGCTTATATATTCTGCAAATGCCGCCACGTATACACCACAGTCACTGCAAAAAATAATAGGGGAAAAGATTTAGCATTCAATGTAAAAGACAATAGGTTAGATATAAGGCAAAGCAGCACATACAGTGATCCCTCTTTTTGCTAGGGTATCTCAGTGATCAACCACTGAATGTCAAGAGGATCAGTAACACCTTTTTCAATGTATGTATTTATGTTCTTGCAGTTGATGTCTGGACGTTTGCCATAGAAGCCGGTGCATGACAAGTAGAGGGGGATCATAATGGCAAACTAATCGACAACAGATTCAACAAGTTTGTGATTTCGTGAAGAGACCATAGAATCATAAACATATAGAACCCTATTGATTATCTCAAACACATCCAACAACCAATGAAATTTCTCCATAATGTTTACGGGCATAATCACAAAATCAACTTTGTCCCATGCAACATTTGCAAGTAATCGGTACCCCAATATATATTGTGATACGACGTCCTAGGGTTTGATAACAGCAAGCTTCCTATCGGCAGGAGCATTAATGTACCTCTCATAAATTTGTTCAATTTAGTCTTGAAGATACAGTCAGTGGTTGTAAACCGTGTTTTGTTTTCAGGACCATACTTTTCTTTCTTCCTCAAATAGTATAAAAATAACACCAATGTGCTGCAAAAAATAGATTTTATTATTTCTCAATGCTGAATACAATTTAACAACAATTTTCAAACAAAAAATCTACAGATATCTAAAATAATAGAATACTACAGCTAGTCATTAAATTCTGCCAGGGTATGTATGTACCATGTAGTTGAGGATTTGCCCGGGATGTGCCAAAGTATAAAATCAGTCCTTTTTATCAACTTTCTCTACTCCAAGATCAAACCACGGGTTGAACTGGTTATCTTTTAAAGTATAAGGCGCCTTCTTCCTATTTAAACACATAGCAAGTACAATTATTATGTAGTTTCAATTGGAAATCCATAAATTATATGCACTCGATAATATAACAAAAAGTGTATAATATAACTTCTTTGAAACCGTATCAGTACCTAAATATAACTATTTATTGAATTCTTCCAACAAGTCAGGATCAGCATCGCCGCCAATAACCCCAGTAAATGGATGCTTGATGTTGAAAATTGGAGGAGGTCCAACAAAAGTGCTTCCCCCAGAACTGAAATAAGGGAGAAAGGGTTCCAGGAACCCTTGTTCTTGCTTGATGCACAAGAATTGTTTCATCTTCATTAACCTCGGCAAACTTAACAATCTGTGAGAAGCTCTCTGGCAGCTCAAAATCATCAAGTGTTACTGCCCTTTTTTCAAACCCGGAGTCATTGTCCGAATCACCTACATTGATGTAGTCAACTGGTTCACCTACAAAATTAAAAACAAAATAACAACATTGTATATTGGTTGCATCAGTTCTTTTGGGAAAATTGAAACTTATATGAAAGATGTTGTTTTTTTTATAATTATATTGTAATATATAATACCACTGAAATCTTCATTGCAATAGTTTCCTTGTTGTATAACATTTGCTTTTTGAATTGGAGATTGCAAATGCATAGTCTCCTTCTCCTCATTTAAATGCTCTCCTTGTATGCCAACTTTTGTATCCTGTTTTGGAGAGTCCACATGCATAATTTCCTTCTCTGTTATAATAAATGTGTACAACTTAATAAAATTGTAGATCATTTGTGGTAAACAAAAACAACAATGTAGATAAACAATAGTTTAATTGTAGTTAATTTATTGAAATGATATCCTATAGCTGAGATGTAATATGTATTGTGAAATATGTAGATAAAATGTACTAAATCATACCTACAGTTTCTTCCTCCAATACCCCTTGAAATTGGGAAGATAAGTCAACACCTACAGGGCATGATATAGGAATATTCTCCTTATTTTGAATGTCAAACATGTGTCCTGTATCTAAGACAACAATTGGAAATATAATGTAGATTATTTATTGGTAATTTAGGCTATACATAGATATAATGTAAATATAATGTAGATTATTTGTCATGAAATTGTGTTAAAATTATTAAAATACTGTTGCTGCCCAACACTAGTTTAACACTACTGCCACGATACTGTTGTTTGTTCTTTTTTTTGCAATGCTCATCATTTTTCGCAGAACTGCCAGTAAAGTGCAAGCAGAATTTGTTAGGCTATATACTTTATGAATGCTAATATAAACATAAACATGGTAAAAATTATTGTCCAAAATGAATATATTTTCAATGAAACCTTAGCATCAATGTTAGTATCATGTTGACGTTTTATTGCCTGTAACACATACTTAATGGAATCATTGAGTAGCAGTCGAATGCTACTTAGTTCTTAAAAAACCTAAAGAACAAAAAATGGTTATAATGTATCTACCAATTAGAAGCTTACAGATATATAAAGAAGACTAAAAATCAAGAATTAGGTATACCTCTTTCTTGAACAATCCAAGGTCTGAACCGACCTACCTATTAAAATAGAAAGAGTTAAAGAAATAATTTGCATAACATAAATATAAGAAACCAGCTAGGAATATCATCAGTTGTTACCTAATCAACATTGTCACGACCCAAAATCACCTATAGGTCGTGATGGCGCCTAACGCCGCCTTCAGGCAAGCCAACGGTGGTTGATTAATTTAATTATTCATTTTATTACTTTCAAATCATGAGTCCCATTGAATTAAGTAGTGTAAAATCTAGTACTCGTAGAAAACCCGCATTTTTTTTCAATTTCAGTATAAGGTATAAGTTACAAGGTGAAATGATAATAATCATGCAAACTACAATAATGAACACCCACTAGGTACCCAAAAACTCGGTGTCACAAGTGCATGAGCATTTACTAAGGAGTACAATAATAATACAACATCTGTCCATAATGTAAATAAGACAGGGTAAAATAAATAGTACGATGGAGACTCTATGGACTATGATGCGTAGCTTGGAATGCCGCTCACAAGAAGTCTCCTCAACAGTTGCGCCTACGCGCCAAGATGATCATCAAATGAACCTGTCAGATCCTGCATATTTAGTGCAGAAGTGCAGCATGAGTACGTAAATCAAAGCGTACCCAATAAGTATCTAGCCTAACCCCGGAGAAGTAATGACGAGGGGTCGACATCAACACTTACTAGTGGTCCAATAAATCAATATGGTAAATCATAAACAGATAATAGTACAACAATAGTAGTGAGGTAAATACATAATTAATACAATCTTCCAAAATTTCTTTTAATAATATCAATTTCTCAATCTCGTATTCTATCTCGACAGCTTGAAAATTTCAAGTGCCAATAACAAACGGATAAAAATTTCCATTTAAAATGCAAAGGCATCAGTGGGAGGAAAATCTCGTGAATATTCGGACTGCTAGCGATATAACGCATGATTATGCAGAGGTCGTACGGCCAGATCTCAGAAGGAATATAATACTGCCGAGGCGATCGAACCGATCCCATCATAATGTGTACACTGCCGAGGGTTGAGCAGCACGAACTATAGATGCATCTATTATACTGCCGAGGCGAACGACCTGCTCCTATGAGAGTGTGGTACATAATCCTGCCGAGGCTTCGCCGCTCCACAAGAAAGGAAAAGAATTATCGAATTACGAGACACGAGCTTACAATACAGTATATGAACATAAGGTGAGTATAACTTTTACTGTTTCTCAAATAACTAGCCAACAACTCAAGGTAATAAGGCGCGGCCTAAATATTTCTAATCAAGTTCAATTATAATTTCAATTAATTAAGCCAGCAGAATGAATTCAAATATTTCATATATTACATGATAAAGTCCTAAGTCTACCCACATAAGCATGCTTTAGCTACGTACAAACTCTCTTCACCTCATGCATACGGAGCAGCTACAACTAATAGCACATAACAATTACATCACCTAGGGGGTAGTTTCCCCCTCACAAAGTTAAACAGGAGACTTACCTCGCTCCGAAGTTTCATAACCGGATCCAACGCCACACTAACACCTCAAATCAATGCCCGTTGCTCCAAAACTAGTCAAACAATGTGCAAACCAATAAAAATGTACTATAATACCCCTAATTAATCAATTTATAACAATTCCCAACTCCGCTCGAAAGTCAATAAAGTCAACCCTCGGGTCCACGTGCCCCGATTCCGAAATTTTTTGAAGATAAACATTACGCATAATATTACGAACTCAAATATATAATTTACTCCTAACTTCATGTCCAATTTCGTGGTCAAATTCCAAAATTACCAAATTCTAGGTTTTCCACTAAAATCTCAAATTTCTACAAATTTCCATGTTTAAATTCTTGTACAATCCATGTAGTTAGCTAACAATATGCGGGAATTACTTACCTTGCAATAGATGATGAAAATCTCCCCTTAAAGCTCTCCAAAAATCACCCAAACCAAGAGAAAAATGAGTAAAATGAGCAAAATCCCGATATAAAACCATTCTGCCCAGGCTAGTCCTTCATCGCGATTGCGGAAGCTCCTTTGCGATCGTGAAGGCTAAAACAACAGCCTCCATTATTTTCCTCTACGCGTTCGTGACATCCTCGTCGCGTTCGCGAAGCCTTCAGACCCCTGACCCTTCGCGTTTACGGGCCACGAGCCGTATTCGTGAAGGCTAAACTGCTCCAAGCCTAGCTCCCTTTTCCTTCTATGCATTCGCGGCCTCCTTGTCGTGTTCGCGTAGGTTGCCTCAGCTTCCCTTCTGCATTCGTGACCACTGAGTTGCGTTCGCGATGCACAAATTCCTCTCCAGCTCCAGCTTTTCTTCACGATTGTGTCCCTTCAACCGCGATCGTGATGCTTACCAGATCACTAGAAACCAGCAACATCAAACACCCAAACTTGATCCGAAATAATCTCGAAACACACCCGAGGCCCCCGAGACCCTAACCAATCACACCAACCCGTCCCAATACATGACGCAGACCTACTCGAGGCTTCAAATCACACCAAACAACATCAAAACTACGAATCGACGATTGAAACCTTTCTTTCAACTTTCAAACTTTCAAACTTCGACGAACGCGTCCCGTTCATACTTAAGCATTCCGAAATGACGCCAAACTTTACGCATAAGTCACAACTCGTGATTCGAACCTACTTCAAAGCTCGAAACCCCAAAAGAACATCGATAACATTAAAATCTACTTCAATCCAAACTTAGAAAATTCTAAAACCTTCAAAATGCCAACTTTCCACCATAAGCGCCAAAATTCTCCCGGGCGATCCGATACGCAACCCGAACATACGCCAAAATCCAAAATCATCATACGAACCTATTGGAACTTAAAAGTCAAACCTTAGTCAATTCTTCCAATTTAATGCTTCCGAAATTAGAAATTTTTCATCTGAATCAACTCTGAGCTTCCCGAAATTCAACCTTGACTATGCGTAGAAGTCATAATACATGAAGTGAACTGAAGGCCTTAAACCGTCGAATGACGCGCTATATCTCAAAACGACCTGTCGTATCATTACAAACATCTTTTCTTAATTATTTTTGTTGTTTCAGAATATCTTTCTTTTCATCTATTCCATTGCCTGCTTATTGCCAGACGGAGATGGAGCATCTGTCGAATGCTCGGCATGTGTTTCAGCTTCTTCAAGGATGTATTCAACTTTGTCTGACAAAGTCATTCTAGAAAGCTCTTCTGGGCTTCAATCATGTTGGTGAACTGAGTGAAATAATAATGTGAGGGACCTAGTCATCATATGTATAAAATGTGTAGATAATTTATATTTGTATTGTCTGTACAGAAGTATGCGGGGATCGAATTACCAACACTTGTAGCTATATCAATGTTGACTATAGAGCAACACTCATACAACTAGATTTGCATAGCGAGTGGAAAACCTCGAATGAGATAAAAATGTGTAGGAGGGTTCAGCTTATGCCTAACAGACTGAAGCAATTGTGTATAAGCTTCGATACCACATGCGAAATTCGCATATTGCCCCGAGTCCACCAAATAGAAACTAAAATGGTCTATCAAACCATTATCTTTCTCTGAAGGACAGAGGACGAATTCTATCAGATAGAGAATACACAACTTGACTGCATCCTCATTATTCATCCAACTATGTCTGGTTACAATTTGTTTCAACTACGACTTCTCAACTTTTTCCTTGTTCAAAAAATATGTCCTCATTGTTTTATTGTCATATTTAGTTGTGTAACCAAAGTCCGTTATTTCTGTAAAACATCTAAGGCCAGTGATAAGAGCAAACTCCCTCAACCTAAAGTTCAGCCTCTCACCCTTTATCTCTGCTGTAAAAAAATGAGAACCGGATGCGTTCAATTCATACTTCATGAGAAGGTAAATTGCCTGATTTTGGATACATATTTTGGTCATGCAAAGAAAATGCCCAAAACATGTTTTCTTAACCAACTTTAACCCATTTTCAACTAATAACACCTTGATTTGGGCAGGAACAACAGGGTCGAATAATGTCTAGAACCTAGTGATGCCATAATCAACATCTTGTGGTGCAAAAATATTCGATTCTGCACCAAAAGAAACAGTAAGTTAATAAAACATGTTTAAAGACCAAAATACAAAATAATAACAATTCTGCTATATTTTAGTTACAGCCAGAAAGACATTAATATATTGCATACAAATAAGTTACAAAATAGTAAACATATATAAGAACCGAACTACATTGAAGCTACATATGCACTGACAAAATTATATTTAGAGCAAGAAAGTAAAAACTAATAACTAGACATAATATATACAATTTGTTTACAGAAAATGAAACTAACATCTACAAATAAAGCAAATAATAACCAATAAAACCAACTAAATCATGTATTACATTCCTTAACAAAATTATTTCGAATAATATACAAGAAATCTACAATTTCCAGGAAAATGTAAAAAATTTTATAACCAACAACAAATATACACAATATAGACAAAATTTCTACAAATACAGAGAACAAAAAATTATAGTCATGAGAATGAAAACAGGTTTTGTAACTAAAAAAATGAGAACAAAAATTATAAATACTAAAATTTTACCTTCTCCAATGGCTGTTGGGGTATGTTTTTAGGAGATTTTTGAACCTTCTTCTTTTTTGAAGGTTCGATAGAGGAGAAACTTTGATTTCTTTTGCAGGTTTCGGGATAAGTTCTTCCTCAACGAAATCATCATCACAAGCAATCTCTTTGCCCTTCCGCTTTACTGATTTAGCAGATGTCGAAGCTTCACCAGCATCCCTGTCATGCTTGAGTTTTGTTCGAGCTTCTGCCTTAGCTTCACGAGGGCAAAGCTTAGACTTTGTCTCTTATTTTGCATGTATATTTGGGTGAATCCTGTGAGAAAACACCTAGTAGGAATATCACCAACATTAGGTTTTTTAGGGCTATTCTTCGGACATCCTTTCTTCTTTATCGTAAGGGAAGGAAAATTTTAAGCTGTTACTGATTTCGTAGGATTTTGAGAGATAAGTCGAAAGTTTGAGAGAGATTATAAAAGATTTTTGAACAAAAATGGAAGAGAGCGTTAATGGAAGGAGAGAATATCAGACACGTGGGGTATGGACGGAGAACGTGGGGGAAGTGGGTTATGTACGTTAGCGATATTATAAGAGTTAATTGATTCTCATTAAATTCCTAAAATGTATATAATTGGTAAATGTATATGTCTATGTAATTAAATTGAAACTTGAGTATGGAGGGTAATAAAGTTTCAAATAGTGTATAGAAAGGTAAAAATTCCGGAAATGAATTATGCTTCTTTTGTGGGACTAGTTTTAGTATACGTGCGTTACACGTGTGTATAGTATATATAAAGTAAAAATATATAAATTAACATTAAAATAAATGCAATATTTTTTTAAATGATAAAAATAATTTATCTCATAGTAATTATATTAAATATCTTCTGAATATGCATAGATGATGAATTTTGTTAAATTAGTTATACATTATTTTGTAATTATACATATGTTATAATATATTTACAAATATGTTACATTGTATCTCATTTGACATCTCTTTATGAATACATTTTGGCTTATACTATTTCATCCTTATTTCTTTTAGTTTGCATTTAACCAATTTAATTCTTAATGCTATAATTAAGTTTTATTTTATATACTAATTTCTTTTATCGCCGATGGTATTTTTTTGAAAAATAATTTATGTACTCTAAGATTTGTGTAAACTTAAAAAATAATTTTACCTATATGGTGAATTTGGAATGGAAGAAAATTGGATTATTTTTGTAGTTAGTTAATTCAAATCCGGGAAAAAAAGGTCAACTCAAATACTTAATTATCTTTTTTAATCACTAATAGAAATAATTTATCTTTTGAGTAAATAAGTTTTTTTATATTAGCTCATAGCATTAAAAATATTTAACTAATTATAACTATATTTTTATCCACAAAAATTCTTTTGTCAAATGATAATTTTCTCTCTCTCTCTTTCTCTATTATGTAATATTTTCGTAACTATTTTTTCTAATAATGTTTTAAAATCTATATTAATATTTAAATCTAAGTAAATTATTGATCAAAGAATACAATTAATAGTCAATGGACCAATCTCACATAGAATACGCATAGCATTTATAGGTTAAATACTGATTTGAATAAAGGACAAAAGCAAACTACTTCCTTTTTCTTTAATTTTTTCTTTATTTTATTTTGTTTAAATCATAAATTTTTTACCTAAAATTTAGCATGATTATACAAGTTTTTTTGTGATAAAAAACGTTCAGTTATATAAAATTCATATATAAGGGAAAAACTTTAATAATTTTAAATACTAAATGTGAGGACCTCTTACTTAATTCAAATAAGGAAAGGTATAATAAGTAATAAATATTATTTAATTTCAAACTCCTAAATATTAGTTAGAAGAATAATCAAATGACTATTCTGTCTAGTGTGAAATCTAGTGCGGCCTAGAGAAAGGAAAATGTAAACGACCCAATCAGTCATTTTGAATATTTACGCTCCTTTCAACTATTTGAAGTCTTGAATATCTTCATATGATGTATTATGATGTGTTTGAATCGTCGGTTTTGATTTTCAGGTGTTTCGAAATTTGTTCGGAAGGATGAAGTTAAGGTTTGAAGCTTTAAGTTGGAAGAGTTGACCAAGTTTGACTTTTTCGTATTCGACCTCGGATCAAAGTTTTGATGCTTCCATTAGGTCCGGATGGTGATTTTGTACTTGAGAGTATGCCCGGAATTTCATTTGGATTTCTAGAAGGTTTTGACGCTAATTGGTGATAGTTGAAAATTCGAAGGTTTGGAAAGTTCGTAAGTTTGACCGGAAGTTGACTTTGATAATATCGGATTTGGATTCTGGTTTCGAAAATTCCAGTATCTTCATTATGTCATTTATGACTTGTACGCAAAATTTGAGTTCGTTCCGAGTTGAATTGATATGGTTCGGCATGAGTTTGGAAATCGAAAGATTTAAAAATTTCTAAGTTCGAATTTGTGGTACGATTCGTCGTTTCGATTTTTGTTCTATATGACTTGAGGCCTCGAGTAAGTTCATATTACATTGTGGGACTTATTGGTATATTCGGACGGGGTCCCCAGGGGCTAGGGTAAGTTTCGGACGAGGTTCAAATAAGTTTTTGACTAAGTTGAATTTTGGTTGGGCTGCTCGTTCTGGTGTTCCGCACCTGCGATTGGTATTGCGCAGGTGCGATGGTCGTAGAAGTGAGCCAATTGAGCGCAGAAGCGAGAATGCACTACTAGGCAGGAGTCCGCAAATGCCGAGTATTTTGCGCAGAAGCGCAATCGGTTCTGGGCATCGCAGAAGCGGCCACTGCTGGGTCAAGGCTGCCGCGCAGATGCGGACCTTTTCCGCAAATATGAACAATGCTAGGCAGAATACTTTAAGTTCGAGGATTCGATATTTTCACCCATTTTCGAATTTGGAGCTCGATTTGGGCGACTTTGGAGAAGAGTTTCACCACACGACTTGGGGTAAGTATTCTTGACTTACTTGTGATTATATTTCATGAATTAATCTTCATTTACGGCGTATGATTATCGATTTTTCAAGAGAAATCGGAGGAATTTTCTAAAAATTCATAAAATGAATTTTCGAGTTTTGGATATCGATTCGGAGTCGAATTTGAGTAAAATTTATATGGTTGGACTTGTTTGAATGGGCTGTCAGATTTTGTGAGTTTCGTCAGGTTCCGAGATGTGGGCCCCACTGTTGACTTTTCGAGCGGAGTTGAGAATTTTTTATAAATTGTTAAATTGTAAGCATTTGAGTGTATTTTGATTAATTGTACGTTGTTTGACTAGTTTCAGACCATTTAACTTGGAATTGAGAAGATAGGAAGACGTTCGGAGGTTGATACGTGCAGAGTGGAATTTCTGGAGCATTGTTTAGCTTGCTCGGTATTGGATTCGGCTTGTTCGAGGTAAGTAACATTTCTAAACTTGGAGCTGAGAGTATGAACCCTGAATATACATGTTATGTAATTTGTTTGGAGGTGACGCACATGCTAGGTCACGGGCGTGTGGGCCCATAAAAATTCCAGCTTAATTGATTTCGTGGAGTTGTATAATCAAATAATGATGTCATTATCCACATATCCTCTACGTGTTAGAGAAATTGCGCTGAGACTCGTATTAAAGATCATGTTTAGGCTACGTGCCAATATTTTGGGACCCACAGGGGTCACATTTTT
The DNA here is from genome assembly GCA_002018475.1 of Nicotiana obtusifolia. NCBI lineage: Eukaryota > Viridiplantae > Streptophyta > Magnoliopsida > Solanales > Solanaceae > Nicotiana > Nicotiana obtusifolia. The sequence goes on from MCJB01021070.1 coordinate 84,153, forward strand.
GTTGAATTAATTATTTTAAAAATGTAAATTTCATACTCAGTCATGTTCATCCAGTTGTGGGGATATTTATGGGATCGAGCTGCATGTCGCAGCAGGCCATATTGGATATATATATATATATATATATATATATATATATATGAAGTGGGCATTTGAGGCAGACAGCTTGAGTATGTCGAGGGCAAGAGTGCCTGGGAATTTCATCGTGAAAATATTTATTTGACATGCATACTTGGCATGTAGGTATAGAGATGCATTTTTCCTCATGCTATGCGGTATTGTGACATTCATGGTCTGACATGTACATTGACATGTAGACATAGAGATATACTTTCCTCATACCATTTGATAATGAAATTTTTTTATTCTGGAAGAAAATTTTTGGGGAAAAATCACAATTTTCAAATTCACTCATAGTTTGGTGATTTGTGAAAAGAACTGAGTTTTACTATCATCTTCGAAAAATAATGTCTATTTTTCGGAAATTGTGAACGCACAGAGCATTATATCTTGAGTTATTACTTGTATTGTTTTATTTATGTTGTTATAAACTGTTTCCTGACTGTTGATGCTGGACTCGGACTTTTGTCCAAGCTCGTCACTACTTTCAACCTAAGGTTAGGCTTGTTACTTATAGAGTACATGGGGTCGGTTATACTCATACTACACTTCTGCACCTTGCGTGCAGATTTATGATGTTGATGTTTCTGTGTATGGCGGGAGCTGGCATGGAAGATGTACCTATGATCCGGTCATAGCTGCCTCTTGTTCATGGCAACTTTAGAATTTTTAATCTGTTCATGTATATTTCAAACAGATGTTGTATTTTATTTCATACCAGCTTTGTAAATACTAAATCTTAGAAGCTCATGATTTGTACTACCTGTCTTTGGGAAATATGTTGAAATCGGTTATTTCGTTACTTATTTTATAAGTAAATTTCATTTGAATTGGATTTTCGTAAATTGGCTTACCAAACGGGTCGGGTTAGGTGCCATCACGACTAGTTGAATTTTGGGTCGTGACAAATTGGTATCAGAGCCCTAGGTTCATAGGTTCTACAAGTCATGAGCAAGTGTCTAGTAGAGTCTTGCGGATCGGTATGATGATGTCCATACTTATCTTCGAGAGGCTACAGAACATTTAGGATAAAATTCCCATCTTTCTTTCTTTATAGTGCAGCATTGATTCAGCTTAAAGCGTACCTCTTTGAATTTGTTCCACTCACTCGTATGCGTATATGAGTGCTCAGTATCAATTGTGCACTGACGGCTTGTGATTCTATGAACGAGGTACGAGATGTGTATTCTGTATTCTGGTGATGGGCCATTCTGGAGGACTTGAGGTTAGGTTTAGACCGCAGCTTAGACTCGGTAGTTTCAGTTGTGAGAACTTGTACATTTGGACTCATATGTCCAGTAGTGTCCCTATGAGTGGAATTTGTGGCTCGATGAGCAGTGGAATGACTAAATGATGAGTATGATGCGACTGCGGGATGTGTTCAGATGGTTTGAATGTGACGAGAAGAGTTCTCGAGATGTAAAAAAAAAAGGGCCATTGGGTGCTTGATTTTTGTCTTGGTTTGATGTATTGTCTCGAGTTATGAGTATGTTGAAGGATCTTTCACGTTGTTAAATTGTGTGAGAAATTAAATTCTCGTGTTTTGTTAATGAGTTTGGGCTCAGAAAAATTAAGTGATTGTGTAGTAATTGTGATTGCAAAAGGATAGCAAGATGCCAATTCGAGGCTAAGCAGGTGGGTTATCTCCTGCGGAGTAATCTATGTTGGTGTGTTCCTTATAATGTTGTGTGGAGAGTTTCTTTTCTATCAGCAGGTGTATGTGTTGATATTTGAGTTTGAATCTTGTTAAGAAAGTTGACTTGACTGTCAAGAGAATAAATGCGACCTTAGCGGATGATTGAGGTATTTTATGGTTGGTGTTGCATGAGCTTGAGAAGAATTTTCGTTGAACTGACTGCTGTATTATGGCAGTAATAGAGTGTGAGTATTGTGAGTTATCGAGTATCTTGTTCTATGGCTTTGAGCCAAGTGGGGGAGCCTGCTATTGACGATTTGATTTCATGGTTATGTGTTAAATAATAGTTTTGGGTCAGAGGCATAATTGTGGATCCGTTATGAGTGGCGGAGGTTGAGATCGAGGATGACTCGAGTAAAGAAATTTCCTGGATACGGGTTATATCGCACTTTATGAGTATATGAAAATCATAGGGATGAGTGAGTTGTTATTTGTGAAGGATGTAGTGCGCACGGAGTATGAATTCGATCGATGGTGTTAAGGCAAGGTTACTTCTTTGAGTGTTGTTGTTCTAATGAGGCACATGTCTTTCGGCCCGTTTGGGCGATACAATTTAGATTTGAGCAGAGTGGATGACTCTCGAGAGGGTTCTAATGTATTCAAAATGTATATGTGGCAATTGAAATTTTTTTCGAATTTGTATATCACTAGAATCGGTTATTTACATTGGATGGTGTCGGGACTTGCAGTAATTCTGTTTATAAGAAAGAAAAGAGGAACAATTTTAAATTCACATAAGGTCTTTAAGAGTGGTTGTATCGGTTGTGGTATTTATGGGGGTGCTTAAGAAGAATAAAATGGCTTATGGGCCTTAGGGCGATGTGATTTTATGTTAGGATGTCTTGTAGTGAGCTTTGGGTAAAGATCGTAGTGTTCTGACAAGGGGAAGTGTCAACTTCAAGGTAATGCAGAAGAAACTCGGAGAAAATAGGACAACTGGATAGTAGGCTAGACTAATGGTATGCTCGGTTCTTTTGGGTACTTTTGATATGGTGAGGCTTTACGGGTATTTTGTGGCAATACTCTTAGATTTGTCAACCTGCGTGGCTTGGTAGAGTTAGGGAGATTCAGCTCTAATAGCTCGGTTATGTGCAAATGGGTTTCGAAGAGTTCTCGATGGTTTCTACCATGGTTTGAGATGAATATTTTATACCGGCGTAAGGAACATGTTATGTATTGTGATTTCCACCTGGATGGGAGTAAATGGAAGGTTTCTAACTAACCGGGTATGTATTTTGCTTGTGATCAGAGTGTTAATGTGGTTCTCGTGTTTTCATATAATAGCCTAATAGAGGAGGCACGAGGAGTAAGATTGGGATTTGCATGTGCAAATATGCGATTCAGTTTTGAAAGGATGGTCATGAATTCTTAGACAACATGGGCGGTTTTATATGACTAGATGAATACTATTACTACTTGGTATTTCCTAAGAAGGGTACGCATTTCAGAAGGCGCATTGTGTTTTGACTTACGGATGTTCATCGCTATTGCGGTACTCACCTGGTTGATCCACTGTTGATATTCAAATTTTTGCTAGGTGGCACGGAAGAATTATAGAATTATTCTTTGGGGGATGATCGTGCATAAAATATGTGTTAGTCATTCGAGTGCTGGAGTTCGGATCAGTGATGATGATTCATGTGTTCTATGAATTTGAAGACTCGGAGTTCTCAGAAGCATATTGTTTCAGGGTTGCGGCCTGTTTGAGGTGGGAATTTTATTTAAACTCAGGGAAGGCACTAGTTTCGTTAATTATTTGCGATAGCTACGCGCTATGAGTGCGCATATGTATGGGGTTTGAGCCCATGTGCGAGCACCGGCGCAATTATTCGTGCTCGAAAAAATACTTAGGTTATAATATGCCTAGAGATGACTGTTAAACCTAAAGTTATAACATTTCTCCTACTCGTACCTTTGTTGTGAACTATCTGAGTCATACTTGCAGTTACAAAGAGGCTAATTCCCTGAATAAACTTGGTAGTTACTAATTCTGCGATATCTTGCCGATTTGAGCTGTGATACCGCACTTTGCACATGTCTACCTATGGCGTGCTATTTATACCAGTCCAGGAGCATGAGAATCTTTTTATTCATTTAGTATATACATGTGTACTTGTTTAATTGCTCCTTTATGATATGCTTGTACTGGAGGCCTGTGACCATGCCAGGCGATTTATATTATTAGCACGTGAGTTGTCTGTGCAGCATGTGAGTTATCATTGATATCATTGACACGTGAGTTGTTCGTGCAGTGTGTGGAAACTCACTTGTCTGATTTAATTGTGTTTCTTTTCCTCTACATGTTATGATATTATTTGAGCAGGGTATTTGAGGAATTGAGAACATGCACCTACGGTTATTCTTTTCATGAAATTTGAGGGTTGGTTGTAAATATTGGGTTGTGTTGGGGTTGCATGTCAATAAAGTGGTTGTGTTTGATGAGATAAGGTCATTGGACCTAGAATGGGTATTATCATGTTTGATTACAACGTGTTTGGAAGAACAATTGTAGAAATCGGCTTAGATAATTGGCTATGGTACTTGTTCAACGAGAGAAAGCTCCCTGACTTGTTGATCTGATAAGTGGTTATGAGATTCCGCGTGTTTCTTTCATTATCAGCGGTGTACGAAGGTTTTGGAATGATATTTTGTTTGTTATGTGGTTTAAGACTAGCACCGGGTTGGTTTTGAGTAGTTACTGTGATCGGAAATGGTGCTGCGGGTATGCGAGTTGTGTAGTATGTTATGTGATTACATCTAGGGTTGTAATTAAGGCTTAATACAGCTTGTTCAGACTTATACAATGAGTAGATGTGAGATTGGGGTCTTGAAAAGAATTTAGGATGTTAGAAATTGGGGTCCAAGGTTTATGGGCTAAAGTTAAATTAATGATTTTCAATTATATTGTGTTGTCAGGCCTATATGGAAAAGGGTGATATGGTATCACCCCCCGGTACGTGCGTGGTAAGATGGCATAGTGATTTTAAGGTTTAGGAACAACTATTGGCACGTTCGAGGACGAACATATATTTGAGTTGGGGAGAATGTAACGACCTGGCCGGTTGTTTTGAACATTTACGCTCCTTTCAACTATTTGAAGTCTTGAATAGCTTCATATGATGTATTATGACGTGTGTGAATCATCGGTTTTGGTTTTCAGGTGTTTCGAAATTTGTTCGGAAGGATGAAGTTCATGTTTGAAGCTTTAAGTTGGAAGAGTTGACCAAGTTTGACTTTTTAGTATTCTACCTCGGATAAGATTTTTGATAATTCTGTTAGGTCTGGATGGTGATTTTGGACTTGGGCGTATGCCCGGAATTTCATTTGGATATTTTTAGAAGGTTTGGACGCTAATTGGCGATAGTTGGAAATTCAAAGGTTTGGAAAGTTCATAAGTTTGACCGGAAGTTGACTTTGATGATATCGGATTCAGATTGTGGTTCCGAAAATTTCAGTAGCTTCGTTACGTCGTTTAATACGCAAAATTTTAGTTCGTTCCGAGTTGAATTGATATGGTTCGGCACGAGTTTTGAAAATCAAAAGATTTAAGAATTTCTAAGTTTGAATTTGTGGTACGATTCATCGTTTCGATTTTTGTTCTATGTGATTTGAGACCTTGAGTAAGTTCATATTACGTTATGGGACTTGTTGGTATATTCGGACGGGGTCCCGAGGGGCTCGGGTAAGTTTCGGACGAGGTTCGGATAAGTTTTGGACTAAGTTAAATTTTGGCAGGGCTGTTGGTTCTGGTGTTCTGCACCTGCAACTGGTATTGCGCAGGTGCGATGGTCGCAGAAACGAGCCAATTGAGCGCAGAGGCGCAAATGCGGAGTATTTTGTGCAGAAGCGCAACCGCGTATGCGGTTCTAGGCAACGCAGAAGGGACCACCGCTGGATCGAGGCTATCTCGCAGATGCGGGCCTTTTCCACAAATGCGACCATTTGTCCGCAAATGTGAAGAACGCTGGGCAGAATACTTTTAAGTTCGAGGGTTCGATATTTTCACCCATTTTCAGATTTTGGAGCTCGATTTGGACGACTTTGGAGAAGAATTTTACCACACGACTTGGGATAAGTATTCTTGACTCACTTGTAATTATATTTCATGAATTAATCTTCAATTATGGCGTATGATTATCGATTTTTCAAGAGAAATCGGAGGAATTTTCTAAAAATTCATAAAATGAATTTTCGAGTTTTGACTATCGATTCAGAGTCGGATATGAGTAAAATTTGTATAGTTGGACTCGTAATTGAATGGGCTGTTGGATTTTGTGAGTTTCGTCGGGTTCCGAGACGTGGGCCCCACTATTGACTTTTGGTTGACTTTTCGAGCGGAGTTGAAATTTTTTATAAATTATAAATTGTAAGCATTGGAGTGTATTTTCATTAATTTGCACGTTATTTTACTAGTTTCTGACCGTTTAACTTGGAGTTGAGAAGATTGGAAGGCGTTCGGAGGTTAATATGCGCAAAGTGGAATTTCTGGAGCATTGTTTAGCTTGCTCGGTATTGGATTCGGCTTGTTCGAGGTAAGTAACATTTCTAAACTTAGAGTTGAGAGTATGAACTCTGAATATGCGTGTTATGTGATTTGTTTGGAGGTGACGTACATGCTAGGTGACGAGCGTGTGGGCGTGCACCATAGAAATTCCGACTTAATTGATTTCTTGGAGTTGTATAATCAAATAATGATGTCATTATCCACATATCCTCTACCTGTTAGAGAAATTGAGCTGAGACTCGTATTAAAGATCATGTTTACGCTACGTGCCAATATTTTGAGACCTCCAGCGGTCATATTATTGTTGAATTAATTGTTTTAAAATATAAATTTCATACTCAGTCATGGTCATCCAGTTGTGAGGATATTTAAGGGATCGAGTTGCACGCCGTAGCAGGCCATATATATATATATTATTTATGGATCAGGACTGCATGCTGCAACATGCCTTATATCCTTTACTATTATATGGACTGGGGATGCACGCCGCAACAGGCCTTATAGGCGTTATTGTTATGGGATCGGGTTGCACGCCGCGACAGGCTAGATTGGCTTATATTAGCGCTTGGGCAGGGTACACCCCTCCGGAGTCTGATACCAGTAGTGAGCGCAGGCACGATAACACACACACACACACACATATATATACCCACGTGCTTTGGTGAGGGGCTTATGAGCCAGGCACCAGTACAATGCTGAGTGATTTTTGTGTGTTTGTGTGTGATGAAGTGGGCATTTGAGGCAGACAACTTGAGTATGTCGAGGGCGAGAGTGCATGGGAATATCATCGTGAAATCATTTATTTGACTTGATACTTGGCATGTAGGCATAGAGCTGCATTTTTCCTCATGCTATGCGGTATTATGACATTCATGGTCTGACATGTACATTCACATGTAGGCATAGAGATGTACTTTACTCATGCCATTTGATAATGAAATTCTTTGTTGTGGAAGAAAGATTTTGGGGGAAGATCACAGTTTTCAAATTCACTCATATTTTGGTGATTTGATGAAAAGAACTTACTTTACTCTCATCTTCGAAAAACAATGTCTATTTTTCCGGAAAATTGTGAACGAACAGAGCATCATATCTTGAGTTATTACTTGTATTGTTTTATTTATGTTGTTATAAACTATTTCCTAACTGTTGATGATGGACTCTGACTTTATCCAAGCTCGTTACTACTTTCAACCTAAGGTTAGGTTTGATACTTATTGAGTACAGGGGTCGGTTGTATTCATACTACACTTCTGCACCTTGCGTGCATATTTCTGATGCTGATGTTGATGTGTAGGCGGGAGCTGGCATGGAAGATATACCTGCGAGTCGGTCATAGCTGCCTCTTGCCCATAGTAACTTTAGAATGTTTAATCTGTTCATGTATATTTCAAATAGATGTTGTATTTTATTTTATACCAGCTTCGTAAATACTAAAATCTTAGAAACTCATGATTTGTACTATCAGTCCTTGGGAAATATGTTAAAGTCGGTTATTTCGTCACTTGTTTTATCAGTAAACTTCATTTGAATTGGATTTTCGTAAGTTGGCTTACCTAACGAGTTGGGTTAGGTGCCATCACAACTAGTTGAATTTTAGGTCGTGACAGAAAATGTAAATGATAAGAAAGGAACCTTGCACCAGTGAGCATGAGATGGTTGGGTCCCTCCACCATTAAATAATCTTTGAATATAAAATGCAAGAAAAAAATCAATTTGTGACAAGAAATTGACAAGTTGAACCGGCTCAGGTGAATTATAGCCAGGAGGTGGAGGAAAATATTCAATTGGCATGTCAACGGAAGGTTTGGATTTTCTGATATAACTGCTTAATACACTTTTATTATGGTGTGATATTTTTCATTTTGAGCCAAGTCCATACAATTTTTTTCAAAATGCCTCATACCAACAAGAGATCCCTTTAACTTATATGCAGGCTCTCAATTTTTTCAGCTACCAATATGAGACTTTGTTTTCACACCCAAGAAGCTCCTCCTCGAACTAAGTTCTACATAGCCTACTACCACGATACACGGGTTTCCCCGTCGAACCAGTTCTACGTGGCCATACCAAGATCCGCAAGTCAATTTTCGAGATTTACTTTGTGTCACCCACATTGTTTGAGTACTATGGCAACTAAAGCCAACAACTACCTTCTTCCTGTATGTGCATCTCCAAACTCGTAAAGATAAGCAAACTGGCCCGACAACATCACTTAGCCATCACCATTCTCGTCCTACCAAACTTGAGTTTTTATACCAGTTGTGGGGCTAAAAGAATCCAAAGATACTCTTAACATGGTGTGATATTGTCCCCCTTGGGCCAAGCTTGTACGGTTTTCCCCACAAGGCCTTGCACCATTAAGAGATCCCTACAACTTATATGTAGGCTCCTAATCTTTTCGGCTACTAATATGGGACTTTGCTCGAACACCCAATAGTTCTTTATATCTCAAAAGGATTGGAGCCTTCCCAAATTTTTTATTTGGAGCACTTTATTTTGTTTTTTTATCTCACTGGAATGTGTTCTTCTCATTTGATTTAGGAGTCATTTAGATATGATTTACCAACTTCTATTGTATGGGTTGACGTCACTGTGCACGGGTAAAGTTAGGGATTAAAGTTATTTTCGATTTACCAATAAAGAAACAAGAAGAAAGTGAGGCCCGATATGATCTTGAGGAATGCCGGGGGGGGGGGGGGGGGGG
>MCJB01021070.1:93199-146641 GCA_002018475.1 Nicotiana obtusifolia
GGGGGGGGGGGGGGGGGAGGGCTGTAATATTCGCCCTCAACTGGATGTCACGGCGCAAATCTCGCCTGATTTCCACTGCAGATCAACGTTTATTGGAAGGAGAAGATTTTTTTACCTTATTTAGACTTGTACTAGGGTTGGAACTCCGCCACTATATAAAGGGAGGAACCTTTTCATTTTTCACACACTGTTGGCACGCATATCAAAGCAATGAAGTTAATTTTTATCCTTTAGCTATTGTTCTAAGTGTTCTTCAGCTGTTTTTTTATCAAGTTATAACCGAACTCCTTCCGAGGGCTAAATCGGAACCAAATCCCAGACGTTCATCCACTGCATTTGATTTGATCGCTCTGATTTTTTAATTCAATTATTTACTGTTCATAGCTCATTCTGTTAAATTAAATTAAATATCATTTGATCACGTATAAATTTAGTTGTTACTCATGCCAAATCTTTCACTATAGTAAAAAATATATATATTTATACACGCATAGTATATATTTGTTAGGATGGATATAATGTGGTGGAGAGTTAGGTTAAATCGTCAATGTATGATTACCATCAATTAATTAGAAGCAAATGGCACTATATTGAGTTATTATAGAACGGAGAGAACTTCCACACCATAATAATAATTACTCTAAGAAAAAGTCCCCCTAACCAGATTCCATGTTCGAATGTGCCCACTAATCATCGAAATCTTAGGGAAAGACAGAAATAGTTGACCACCATAGTACTATTTCCATTTGCATATATGACCTAAAGATAAACATAATTAAGGTCATCGTTAGGTAGTGACAAATGTGAAACGACAAGGCGATAATGGCCGTCCAACTCATCCCTCGATCTTCTGTTGTTTGATCAAATCAAATAGAATGTAACTTGGGGGGAAAATATAACTTATAACACTAGCAATTAAAAAAAATGCACATTAATTTTTTTAAAACTGGTTATACTATGTTATTGAATAAGTCTATTGTAAGTTACCTGTTGTTATAGCTAAGTCATATACATTGTCAAGAGCAAAAGTTAAGTTTTAATCATAATTCATTGCGTTGAATTATTAGTTAAAAATTCTTCCCCTATTACCCTTTCATTCGCGCCAAAACCGTTCAACTCCAGCCTGAACATCGAGGGCGTCATGGTACAATCACAGACTTGCTGTTATATATCCGGCAGATCAATGTAGGAATTGGACGTGGCAGCTGAGGCTGTAATTGTAATACTTTATGCTGATAAAGAGATACTCTGCTGATACTCTTTCATCCCTCTTTCACTTTCTTTTTTCCCATGAATTAGTGTATATCTGTACCAGAAACTATGTCAAACTCGAAATATATATATGATGCACCTTTCAAACTTTAGAACTACCTTTGCATTAACATAGTATTGTGCATTTAATTCATCGTATAAGATTAATATTGCTCTATACTGAAACAACTGGATTCATTTGCAGGTCTATTCTTGACGTGATTTCAGTCTCATTTTTGTATCGTAGACCAGCTTCTGGTTTCAATATCATAAAGTAGTAGGTGTTCCAAGAAATAAACAATGTTTGATGCATTGTTAAAAAGCAAGTTCTACACCAAATGGTAAGTATCGGATGTTAATTCTGCAATAAAATTAAGTTTCAAAGAAACATGATATGCATTGCTCGTTTTTGTCTCTCTGTGTGTGTGCGGTTGTTTTGTCTGGTGCAGCAAGTCTGTGATCAAGCTGACAAAGACTCGAATCGAGATGATCAGAAAAAAGAGAGAAGCTATGCTTAAATACTTGAAGAATGATATGGCTGACCTTCTTAAATCTGGATTGGATGTCAACGCTTACAACCGGGTGATTTTCTTTTCTTATTAATGTGTTTGATATTCTTATCTTGAAATATTGTGTTGTTTCAATAGATACTTCCATAGTTCAAGCTGAAAGCAATAGTTTCAGATGAAACCAAGTACCTGTCTTAGATTTGCCTCTAGTTACATCTGTTTTCTATTTATTTTTAGTTTCTAATTTGGTGGTTGTTTGCAAAGATGTTCCGTGTTCAAACTTATTGTCAAAGTAGTTTGAAAGCAACGAACCCTCAACAATAATAACCCTATTAGAGGATCCTTAAGACCAAAATTCAGATTTCTGAATTCTTTTTCTGTTTGATGATAATGCAGACTGTAGAATTTCCTAGGCCTTAATATTGTTATTTGTTTCATGCTAGTGCCATTTCTTGAATTTTTAAGCCTTAGACAAAGTCAATATGTATTTTCTCCCTCTTCCCCAAAAGGTTGGAGATTGATTCTGACATAATATTTCTGGTTGTTAACGCAACAGGCTGAAGGCCTTATGTTTGAGCTCAATATCTCGATCTGTTATGATATGTTGGAGCAATATTGTCTGCATATTTCGAGTCACCTCGCTATCATGAGTAAACAGAGGTACGTGCACTAGTTTTTGGGCAGAGGTACTAGTAATATATGTATATAACATATATATTATATATATATATTGATGTATCTTATGAGTATATTTATACTTAATATACAAAACATATACATACATTTTTCAGTTATTATTTTTAGAGCGGCTCAAAAATTTAATTATCCCTTAAATTTTCATTTAGGTGGTCTCCAGTAGTATGTTAGGCCCGAATTATTAATATTGCAGTTGCATATAGTGGAAGTCATGTTAATATGCTGCTTCCTCTTTTCCCCACTTGTTAATATTGCATTTGCATATAATGGGAATCATGTCATATCAATATGTTATACCTCTTCTCCCCCACTTGTTAATTGTTTCTGGGTAATTCTTGTTTTTAGGGTGTGCCCTGAGGATTGCAGAGAAGCAGCGTCGACGTTGATGTTTGCAGCAGCAAGATTTTCTGACCTTCCAGAATTACGTGGACTGAGAGCTACATTCACTGAGAGATATGGAAATTCTCTCGAACTTTTTGTGAATAAACAGGTAGTTACTTAAAGGTAGCATTGGCGTAACTGGTAAAATTGTTGCAGGAGGTCACGGGTTCGAGCTGTGGAAACAGCCTCTTGTAGAAATACTGTGTAAGACTGCGTACAATAGACCCTTGTGGTCCGGCCCTTCCCCAGACCCTGCGCATAACGGGAGCTTAGTGCACCAGGCGGCCTTTTTTACTTAATGTGTTCAGCAACGTACATAATAGTACTCACACAAACTTTCACATGGAGCTCTTTCTTCCTTTATTTAAAATATTCATTTTCATTTTCTTGACAGTTTGTTGAAAAGCTAAAGTCACAACCACCAACAAAGGAGATGAAGCTTCAATTGATGCGAGATATAGCAGTAGAATCTGGTATAAAATGGAACTCAAGGGATTTGGAGCAGAAGCTATATAAACAACTGATGTCTGAACAAGTAAGTTTTCAATAGAACGATCGCAGAAGATATAATATCCTAAAATTGTCGTTGGCTACACATATTGAAGATATGTTTCCACCCTAATCAGACTTCTTTTGCAACTTATTTCTATCTTTCACAGGGCAGGCCCAAGAGTCACAATGGTAAAGAGCATAAATTGCACAAGAAAATGGATGAATCAACTCAGAGAAAAGAACACGATGACACTAAACTTAATCATGAGAATGTGAGACAACATACAACTTCTAAAGCGAAAAGGGAGCATCATTCATCTTATGGCAGAAAGGAAGTCCCTGGTGATGTACATAGTTTGCCTAAGGGAAGGGACAGTGACAAACAAATAAGAGATAATTTAAGTCGCACATCCAACAGAAATTTGGATGACATAACTCCAATCAAAGATGGCAGAAAAGGGAAACAAAACGAACCAGATATCAGTAGCAGTGTATCTAAAGAAGAATCTGATGACAAGAAGCCATTCTATTATAGGTCATTTCAGCCTAATTACACCAAGTCAAGAGCATGCATTACAAACAGCAGTTCAGATGTATCTCCTACTTGTTCCACTGAGGAGGCACAGAAACATACAGAAATGACTCAGATGAGGGTTCAGTTGTCCAAAGAAGAAGATACATGTGTAAATGATACAATCAAAAAGCCAAAACCAAAATCAGTTAGGAGGACACGTCTGCAGCCGATGCGTGGGTCTGAGAAGGACTCAGATAGATTGAAAGGCGAGGAGAAAGGAAAGGGCGTTACTATTGGAGAGAAACATAATAGAAAACATGGCATAAGAATCACAAATGGTGATCATCATGATCAGCGCGATGAAGAGGAGAAGATGATGGACAGGCTTTTGTTACACTATACTTGGAAACAGCTTCAGAATGAAATTCAGAAACCAAAATCAGTTGTTAAGTTACCTAAACTAGCTGAAGTTGACGCTGGTGAAGTTTCAAGGCAGAGATTTCCAAATGGTCCATCAGGCCGAGCAGCAATTACTCCCATTGAATTGAAACAGGCAAGTCCAGTAGCACTCAGAGTCAGAGAAGGGCACAGACAGGCAAATTCCTTTGAGCATGATATGTTGAGTCCAAATGGGCATATCCATCCCAAGCTACCGGACTATGATGACTTTGTCACTCGACTCAGGGACGAATGTAGTGTTGAACCCACTGGTTCAATTTAAATCCTAGATCTGCCTCTAACTCATCTGGCAACTAGCTCTAAAAAGGAAGTTTAAAGAATTAATTTTAAGTTAATTAGATGTATCATAATGCCATTCTTCATATTACTAATGGCTTTCTCATCATATTCTCTGTTAACAAGTTAGGACTGTAATCGGGAAGTAGTATAGAAAATGCTTACCTTATCATTTATTTGTAAATGGGAAATTAATTCTAGAACTTGACTACAAGTTCTTAACATGAGAATTCCGGAGTAAGAGAGATGAGTATTCAACTCTAGTCATAAGGAGATTAACTGAACTCCAACGTGGTAGAGGTAAGTTAATACTTTTACTCAGGGTGGGAGCTACGTTTGGCCGAACCCAGTAGCTTTAATCCTAACTCCGTATTTGTATTATAAGCTCAAAAAATTAAATTTAAAACTCAATTACTAATTTCTGATGTCCTTATTCTACAATTTGGAATCCTTGAAGTTAAAATCTTGGCACCACCTCTGTTTTTACTAGATTACAATTTAATGCTTGTCAAACGATTTTTTACATGTAATTTACCTAATACATAATCTGATTATGTAAATACTTTTTGCATATACTTTTTGATATTATCGGTGCATAGACCTCACACTCTAACCTTTTAATGCTCAGCTATTTCATTGGGTGCACAAATAGTCATTCTAAGGGATGTAATTTAGAGATTAGTCAATATTCATTTTATCCTGAAATTTTAAATTGAAAATCTTAACTTCAGAACAATTCATGATATTTTTTTAGAAAAATTGTACCAAAAAACTGAAACTCGAGATGCATTGGCTAATTTCTAAATAGCAGCCCTTTAAAATGATTAGCTGATGTCATTTTTACGATATTATTGGTTCAATTTCTGCCAATGCGCTGTTAATGGACCCCTTGTACAAAGGACCAGTCAACATCAACAGTTGAAGAAAGCCCATTTAATCAGTTCTGGACCCATATTCTACCAGCCCGAGTAAATATGACAGGCCTTCAAAAAGTATGGAAGAAGGAAAAGAAAAAGAGGAAATAACCCTCTATAATCCCTCAAAATTTTAATAGTTCATATTTTTTTCTATTGATACAAAATATCTCTCCGGTCCAAATATATTATATTTAATAATCCGAAATGTCTATTTTGTATAATTTTTATATAGTGATATTCTATTTTGTATATATTTTATATAGTGACAGTCTATTGTATATAATTATATAGTGACAGTCTATTTAGTATATTTTTTGTATAGTGACAGTCTATTTTATATATATTTTATATAATGACAGTCTATTTAGTATATTTTTTTAATAGTGACAGTCTATTGTATATATTTTGTATAGTGAGAGTATAGTGTATATAAATTGTACAGTGACAATCTATTTTATATATATTTTGTATAGTGACAGTCTATTTTGTATATATTTTGTATCTCGAGCATTTTTATCTATCCAATGTGTATAGACTGTTGTATGATATATAAAAATATATATATTATTCTTTTACCTTAACCTTATCTATCTAACGTGTATATACTATTTTGTATATAAATTTATAATTAAGAAGTTGTTGACATTTCCACTAAAACAAAAATCAAAGAACGGTAATGAACAAAAACAATAGGTCCAACTCACAATAATAAGGCCAAGGATGTTTAACAAGTTCAGGTCACATTTGACAGGCCACACGTTAGTGGTACCAGGGGAGAATTTGGACCGGTACACTCTCAGATTATCGGAGAATAATAAAAAAGAGGTAATGAACGGGACAAAGAGTTGTGCCGTCACGATACCAAGATATGGTAGCACTAGAACAGGGTACAAATCCGGAACCGAAGAGGAAAGCAATATCCCTCTATCTCTCAGAATATTCATTTCTACAACATAAATAAGAATCCTATCACAAGCCATTTCTTCAAGCTTTGGTGCTTCGCCAACAAAAAGATTGATCAAAGGATCCTTATTTTCTTTGTTTGATGGACAAACAAATTCCCACCATTTATTCACCATTGCTTTTCTTGGATCTTGAACCTCTATACCAATAGGTTTTTCTCCCTATAAATATGGACTAATCATGAGCATCCCAAAAAACTTCATTCCTAGAGCTTCGTCTAACTTTCCTGTTCTGATTTCCAGTAATGTGCGGTGAGGAATCGGAGAAGTAGAAAAAAAAATAGCCCTTATTATTATTTTTAAACTATGACTTGTATATGATCATTTTGTAACTACCGAATGATATAAATTTGACCCGAATGGTTGTAAGTAAATTTTGCTCAAAGAAAAAACTTATTTTCAAACATCACGCACGTCCGATTCCACCAGCCTAGCTTGAATATTGTCAGCTCAAATCCTTGCACAAGTAACGGTATAGCAATGTTGGTGATGGAGTTTGTCTAAAAGGTTTTCTTTCACCTTTAACTCGCGCCAAAAACTATTTATATTCAGTATCTAAAAGAATATATAAATTTACATAATTTTTATATATAAAATAAAGAATATATATATATATAAAAGTATATTTTTTCGACTGTTATTTTGAGTGCAACTATACAACATCATTTTTCCTTGTAAAATCATAGCCATTCCTTTTCCACCCTAGGCCAATCCATCAGTTTCTGAGTCAGCTGTCTTTATGTTTAATTACATTGACTCTGCATGACAAATGAGTCACTACAAAACTTTATGATTTTCCAAACTAGACAGTGAATATCTATTTTTAATATAAAGGACAAGTGAATTTGGACAGAAGGAGTATATACCATCACCCATACAACTTAAACTCAAAAAGGAAATACATTACACTGTAGACATACATCTTTTTCGCCTATATATGTTTGTCCGCTCCTATGTTTCCCCATGCATTTGCACACTCTAAAATCTCAACAACCACAAAAACTCAGTCTCAATTCAACTTTCGGATCACAAATTAACACACTGTTTTGTACATCCACTCAGTACTCTAATGGATGATTTAGACAAGGGAATTAGCATGTGCTGTCGGCGGAGCTACTCCGGTAGAGAGTACAAACGTTTCGTATCGTATAAATTGCCGGCCGTTAACAGATCGAGCAAAGCACCGGCCATCTGGAGATTGCTATGGAGAAAGATGAAGAAAGAGAAGAAGAAAATATTTGAACGCTCCAAGTCCAAATCAATGCGGTTTACTTACGATCCACATTCTTATTCTCAGAATTTCGATCAAGGTTCAGTCATTTTGGCTGACGCTCAGGAACTTTCTCGATCATTTTCCGCTCGTTTTGCTGTTCCTTCTAGAATCTTCCCCAAGAATGAATTAATTGTTTGATGGAGAATCCAGAGAACTCTTGAAACTGGAGAAGCATCATTCTTTGTGTCATTGTAGTTGTCATTTCTATTTCTTCTGTAAATATATACTGTACTCTAATTTGGTGTTAATTATGACAATAATTATTTTAGATATGTTTTTTACGTTCTACCGCAAACTCTTTTAATATTATTTCTCTCGCGGCAGCAAGGCTCTAGAAAATTTAGAATATGGATACACCACTAATAAAAAGAAGGAAAAAAAATTTAAGTGGGAATTGATCCTTGATCCTTTAGGTAAATAATTCAACACTCAATCAAGTGCACTATTCAATTTTTTTGAAGCATGGGTGCTAACTAGTTATATTAAATCAATTTTAGGAATTCTATATTTAAAATACTTAGTTTGGTCGAATAAACATGGGTTCACATGCACCATTAATAAAGCATTAAATCCGCTTGGCGGAATAAATATGGGTTCACATGCACCATTAATAAAGCATTAAATCCGCCCTTATTTGCATTGTCATTGTAAGGGATTTTACCATTAAATCATCTTTACCTATTGCCACAATTAACTTGTCTTATTTTAAAGATTACATACCTCACCCGTATATATTCGTTGGGTGATCTAATTATGTAATTTTCTTTACACTGAAAGTGTCTTCTTATAATCATTTGAATTTTCTTATAATGACTTTAAATTTTAATTTGTTAAGAATTTTCTTATGATCTTATCCATGTTGTCCATGAAAGTTCTAACAATTAGCTTCTGTTATCACAAGCAAAGTTAGATGCTTTATGGATATACAGATCTTCTTTTTTTCTCTTTGAACTTTATTTTTCTTTTGATCAGCTATATTTGCTTTACAGGTTATTCTGCCCCCTTATCTTGACTTCTTTTTCTCATTTGATGTTGAAGTAACCCAATAAAGGCGATAAGAATATTTCATTGAGCTCCTTTTTCCTGTTGAATAGATGACAAAGCTTAGCACACAAACGAGAAATGTTCTCAGTGAATCTTTTTCCCATGTGGAAAAATTGACTGCTGACCAAAATGCAGGGCGGATATAGCATTCAACGGACGGGTTCAATTAAAGTAATAACTTTTGAGACGGAATAAAATTTTATGTGTAATAATTAATAAATTATAAAAGATAGAAGATATGAATTTATAACTTTACAAGTATAATGAATTTAATGCTAATAGCCTTAAAAATTGAATTCACAAAATTTAAATCTTAGATCCGCCTATACTAAAATACGGCACAAATCCATAAATGATCCACTGAGTTTCTTTTTGCTATCGTCAAAGGACACCATTAGCAGGGCAGAGCTATTCTTAGTGAAGCTTGAATATCCTTTGTCAAAAAATTATATATTGTACATATATATTATTTTTTTATGTATACATATAAATATTGAACGCCTTTAATGAAATTTTCTGATTCTAACCCTTGACCATATGCAAACGAAGAACTCTTGCCTAAATTTAAGTTTAAACAAGATTAGGTGATGGAATTATTCATTTGAAAGTCACAAGACAACAGTCAAGGCGGTTAAATTTATATCCTGAGAGGCTAGCTAGCTATGGTTGTATTTTGTATTATTAGTGTAAAGCTAAATTAATATATAAATTATGCAGGCCGAATAGGCTTAAAAAAAATTCTGCATTTCTGCTTACGTAGATACACCCAGCATCTATTATAATGAATTCCATGGTATTAGTATTGGTATTCCTTTAGTTTCAAGATAGATTTCGCAGGAGCTCTATTCAGATAGTTGTTTTTATAACTTTATCCAAAAAGAGACTTAGGGATATTACTCCGTATCATACTTTTCATCATTTTTATGAGAGTATAATTTCGTCTTTCAACGATATTATTCTGCTCAGAAACATTTTGAATCGTGTATTGTGCTATTATTCCATATTCTTATAAAAATAAAGCAAAGGGTCTCGTATATTGATTTCATCATTTTTTTTTTTTGGTGTTCCTTTAATTTCAAAATAAATTTCGTAGGAGCTCTATTCAGAATATAGGTAGCTGTTTTTAAAGCTTCATCCCAAAAGAGACTCAAGGACGCTAGTCAGTATCATACTTTTCACTATTTTCATGAGAGTATAATTTCATCTTTCAACGACATCATTCTGCTCAAAAGCAACTTGAATGGTGTATTATGCTATTATCCCATATTCTTGTAAAAATAAAGCAAGGAGTCTCATACATTGATTAGATTCATCATATTTTTTATAGAACTCACAACTATCGTCAGACCTCACTATCTTAATGGATTTCCTAAGCTATTTTTCTACTTAAATCTTATAAATTTAAAACTTACCAAGTGCTTCAGACTTCTCTTTTTAAAAGGTATATATAATAATATCTTGAAAAATCATCAATAAAAGTAATAACATATTTATGATTGGTCAAAGTAGGTGCATAAGGTCCACTAATATCAGTATGAACAATTTTCAAGAATTTAGAGCTCCTAGCGGAACCCTCTCCCTTAACCTTGGTCATTTTGCCTTTAACACAATCTACACAAGTTTCAAAATCTTTTACACCAGAATATGTAAATATTTTCTCTTTACCACTCGCTTATTTTTTTCTTCAGAAATATGATCAGGACAGCTATGCCATAATAATAGATAAGACGTTTCACTCATTGCATATTTTGTGGAAAACAGTTTCAACATACATTATAAAAAATACTCATTCAACATATGTAAGCGATATAAACCGTCACACAGAAAGCATCAATAACAATATGTTAATCGTAAAAAAGTTTAATAAAACCATTATGGCTTAAACGAATAACCAGGCTTGTCGAAAGTGAAAAGAAACAAACTTCCGTCTCATAGACGGTACAAAATGGTATTTTGCTAAAAATTATTTTGAAAAGACAGAATAGCAATCCCTATAAATTTTACTTTCACTTTTACTCTATTCCCATAACATCCTCTTTTGTGTGTGTCTGCTTGTTAGATCCTGCAAGTCATTTGTTACATGAACAATTGAACCATCAGAAATTTAAAGGAACATCCACAAGACTAGTTTCAAAGCAGACAAAAGCCAAAAATTACTTAGTTTCTTTTTTTTTTAGAGGACATACAAGTTTTTTATGACCTACTTATTTGCAATCCCAACACTTGATTTCTTTCTTAATCAAAGTTCAAGGATCAATAAAATTATGAGATTGACCTTGGCTACCATCAACCTTATTAAAATAACCGCTATAATCATCTTGATGATGACACTGGCCATGTTTTCTTTTATGGAATTTAGGTCCGCTTTCTTTTATAAGAGGGATAATTGATTGATCTATATGAACTACTAATGTTCACTACGGTATAGGTCGAAATCTGCCCCAGAATATTTAGGGCAAGGTAACATTGAGGAAAGAGTCAGCCGAGGTCGACCAGGAAGCAGCGAGACTCGTGGTCGAGATGTCAACAATGGTCAAGTTCGAGCACCGCAGATAGAGCTGTAATGACTAGTGGATATTCTCTGCACTTGTACTATTAGGATTTATTAGGGATATGTCCCATATAAATAGAAAAACAAGACAATGAGTGAGGGCATGGGACATTCATTTGATAAGAACAGACTTTTGATAAAAGATTTTCTCTCTAATATAAAGATATAAACAGTACATATTCATCAAAGTTCTTGTTCATAATATTCCAAACTTTACCATCAGATCCGAGGATAATTTGAATATTCTAGGATTTGTTTGTCACTCATCATTGTCAGGAGGGACAATCATCTAGTTCATCCTTTATTAGGTGAACCGCTTCTCATATTTACTTAAATTCCATTTATTGTTATTTATTGTTAGTTCTTCCTCCATTATTGCTCATACTTTTTGGAACAGTTAATGTATGTTGTTGTCACCCACTACCAGATCTGTCTAACGTGATTCACATTTTCGGAACTCATATTTAGAGATATTATTATTAACTAAGTTTAACCCATTATTGTATAAACTCAACTATTTTAGTCGAAAGTTATATTTTTTGGTCAAACAATTTGGCGCCGTCTGCAGGGATTTTCTAGTTAAATTTTTAGTTTTTTCTAGATCTATAACTAACACGGCTCGCTAACATAAAAAAAAAAAAAAAAAAAGGAAAAACAGGATCTCTTTTCTTTGTATGCACAAATCCAATATGGCAGGTAACAGAGAAAAAAAGACGAAAATAACAAGTGACCTCCTTTGTATGCACAAATCTAATATGGAAGGTAACAGAGAAGAAAGGACGAGAATAATAAGTGACCTCCCAACCAACCTCATGAACGTCATCAATGAGAGCTATGAAACAGCGGACGAAGGCGCAATGCCCAACGCCTCCCCTAGGCGAGATGGGTCACCCCCTCCTCACTGCAGCACCACAAAAACTCTTGCTAAGGGAGCCTCCACATCTTTGGGGGAAGAGACGCCCCAGCTGTAAAAAAGCTCCTCGAAGCATGGCTAGTAGACGCGCTAACTGGCGTCCTTAACAAGTCCGCCCGAGATGCGGCTGTGGAAAATACAAGGATTTGCACTATGCGACAAGCAGACGAACAGTGTGACCAACTCCCTCCACCTCCAACAACAAGTATTACTCACAACGTCATTGATAATACAGGTGATAACGCTCTTGCAACCATTTTGAAAGGGATGGAGGAAATGGAGAATGAGAACAAGGTACTCTGAGATCAAATGAAAGAACACCAGGAAAGGGTCGATAAAATACCGGGCGCCCCCAAATTGTTGCCAAAAAGAGACGCCAGTCGATTTGTCAAGCAGCCATACAGTGACGATGCAGCTCCGCATGCCATACCGAAGACCATCAAAATGCCGCCCTACCTAAAAATATATGATGCCGCGACTGACACCCTGGAGATGATGTGACTCACTACATCACCGCCGTGAAAGTCAATGATCTCGCCGAAGAACAAGTATCCTCCATCTTTTTGAAGAAATTCGGTGAAACCCTCACAGGAGGAGCGTTGACATGGTATTCACAACTACATGCGTGCTCCATTGAAACTATCAAAGTGACGGCCGACAAGTTCGTAATGGCCCATGCTGGGGCCAAGAAAGCCGAGGCAAGAGTGAACGACATATTTGCTATTAAACAGTCTCCGGTAGAGGGACTGAGGGACTTCCTCGCCCATTTCAACCGAGTAAGGATGACACTGCCGAACGTGTCAGAAGGGATGACAGTCGTAGCCTTCCAAAACGAGCTGAGCAGGGACAGTTCGAGGGCGACTAGAAAGCTATTGAGTCGACTGATGAAGTATCTCCCAACCATTTATGGTGAAATACACAACGCGCATTATGCTGAGGTCCAAGCAGACGAGGACGACCTCAATGGACCAACTCATCGACTGACCTCGATACAGGCCGAATCCAGAAAAGCTCGAAGAAATGATACCACAAGGGACCTCGATGCTTCACGACCCAACAGGGAACGACATCAACCATATGTCATAGCGGCCGTTGCACCCTCCTCCCGCCACGAAGAAGGCCCACCCAGATTAAGGACAAGGACTCACCGGAATGAAAGAGGTATGCCTCCTTTATTATCCGCTCACAACTTTTGTGTGTCACCTACAGAAATAGTCTACGCCTTGGAGAAGCTCGGACCAAAGGTGAAGTGGCCACAAAATATGAGGTCAGATCCGAGTATCAAAAAATCGGACACCCTTTGCGAGTTCCATCAAGAACGAGGGCACAAAATCGAAGATTGCATCGCCCTAAGGCAGGAGGTCATAAACATGCTGCGACAAGGATGCCTCAAAGAGTTGCTGAACGACCGGGGAAGGACCAACTTTGCCAGAGAATGCGAACAGCATCAAGGACTGTCGAAACTATCCTCACAGACCGGCCTTCACCGACCCACATCGTCCACATGATCATCGGTGGCGATGAAGATGCTTCCATCAACAACATAAAGTTCACCACTACCCACAAGCTCAAACAGTCAATCACCCGCGAGCGGTATGACGAACTCGAAGAAAGTATCATTTTCGATAAGGCAGATACCAACGGTTTGGTTTTCCCTCACTATGATGCCCTTGTTATTACTTTACGAATTTTAGATACCAATGTGAGATGCATTATAGTAGACGATGGGAGTGGCGCGTGCATTATCCATCCTTGAGTACTTTCACAAATGAAACTCGAAAATAAAATAGTATCGTGTTGCATCACGCTAACTAGTTTTAGCAATGCAGTTGAGCGAATATCAGGTGAAATCAGGCTCCCCGTTCTGGTCGGTGGCATCACACTGGAGACCACGTTCCACATCATGGATCAAGACACAGGGTACAACGCCGTAATAAGGCGATCATGGATACACACCATGAGGGCTATTCCCTCCAGCGTATATCAGGTCATCAAATCCCCAACTCCCTAGGGGATATTCAGCATACGAGGGGAACAACGTACATCCCAATAATGCTACCGCATCGCCCTAGGCTGCACGTCCACTCAACAAGCGAAGGACAAAGAAAAAGAGGTATAGCAATCAACAGGGTCGAGGTCGATATGTGATAATAGCGAAGACGTCATCAAAGACCCCAGTATGGTCGAAGATGCGGAATCGACATAGAAAACCTCGACCTTTAGACACCAACAATCACAAGAAGAAAGTTTACATCGGCTGCAAACTTCAGGAACCAGGTAAATTCCATCAGTTCTTAACTAATGTAGATTTGTTTGCTTTCAGCCATGCAGATATGCCGGGTATCCCAAAGGAAACCGCCATGCACAATCTGAACGTCAACCCATTCCACCCCCCGGGTGAGGCAGGTCAGGCGTAAGTTCAACTCCGCGATTAATGATGCGGTACGACAAGAGGTGGCAAAACTATTAGAAAATGGCTCCATCAGGGAGTCAAAGTATCCAGTGGGTCACCAACGTGGTGATGGTGAAAAAGAAGAATGGGAAATGGCGGATGTCCGTGGATTTCACAGATTTGAACAAAACATGCCCCAAGGATTCGTTTCCATTATCCCATATCGACCAACTCATCAACTCAATGGTCGGACATAAATTACTGAGCTTCTTGGATGGCTATTCAGGCTACGATCAAATCCTCATGGAAGAAGAAGATCAGGAGAAACCACATTCATCACCCATTAGGGGACGTACTATTACAGGGTCATGCCCTTCGGGCTGAAAAACGCAGGGACAACTTACTAAAGGTTGGTGACGAAGATGTTCAAAGACCAGCTCGGCAAAACGATGGAAGTCTATATAGACGACATGCTAGTCAAGTCCAAAAGGAAAGAAGATCACATCGACCATCTGAGAGAGACCTTCAACATACTCAGGCGATACAGAATGAAACTGAATCCCGAAAAATGTGTGTTCAGCATGACCTCGGGAAAATTTCTGGGTTTCCTGGTATCACAACGAGGAATCGAGATTAATCCTGATCAAATCAAAGCCATCGAGGGGATACCAAAACACTTGACCACCAAAAAATAGGTTCAGAGGTTGACAGGTCGTATCGCCGCCCTTTCGAGAGTTATCTCATGATCGTCAGACATGTGTCACAGATTCTTCGGCGTACCCAAAAAGGATAACGGCCTCTAATGGAATTCTGAGTGCGTCCAGGCCCTAAAGGAGTTGAAAGCGTACATGTCATCACCACCACTGCTTTTAAAGCCGGAGCCAGGGGAATGTCTCCTCGTTTACCTCACTGTATCCGAAGTAGCTATAAACGCAGTCCTGGTTCGAGAAAATAAAGGTATGCAGTCTCCCATATATTACATTAGCAAAACATTAGTCGATTCCGAAACGAGGTACCATCACCTTGAAATATTAGCCCTGACCTTAGTCATAACCTCGCGAAAGCTTAGACCATATTTCCAGTGCCACCCCATCTCGGTTGTCATGACTTTCCCCCCTAAGGAGCATTTTGTAGAAACCCGAGATGTCGGAAAGATTGGCCAAACGGACCATCGAACTGAGCGAGCACGATATCACATATCAGCTGCGAACAACGATAAAGTCACAAGTCCTCACTGACTTCGTCGCCGACTTCAGCACAAAAGTAATGCCCAAAGTTGAAAAAAAAGCCGTCAAGCTTCTCCCCAAACATAGGACCTCTGGGTCCTATACATAGACGGCGCATCTAACGCGTCAGGGTCCGGACTGATACTCGTACTCGAAGTCTCAACTGGTAAAGTGATTCGCCAGTCCATAAGGTGCCCAGATATGACTAACAACGAGGCCGAGTATGAGGCCGTAATTGCAGGGTTAAGGCTAAAACTCAAGTATGGGGCAAAACGGTTAAGACTACGCTACAATTCCCAACTCGTAGTCAACCAAGTCATAGGGACTTTCCAAATCAAGAAACAAAGGTTATAGAAATATCAGACCGAAATCTGCAAGTTGCTGCTCGAGTTCGATGAATGTCAACTCGACCAGATCCCACGAGCATAGGACACCGAGGTGGACGGTCTCGCCAAACTAGCCGCAGCCACCAAAAGCATTGTAACTGGAGACAAAAATGTAGTCCACTTTCTCAACTCATCGATAGACCGAATCGAGGTAAGAACCATAAACCTGACTTAGGACTGGCACAACTGTATTGTTACATACTTGTAGGACAGCGTACTCCCAGGTGATAAAAAATTGAGAATGCAAGCAGCCAGGTACAACATCATCCACAACGACCTATACAAGAGAACGTACGGCGGCCCTCTGGCGAAATGCTTGGGCCTTAATCAGATGCGGTGCGTCCTTGAAGAGGTCCAGGAAAGCCATTGTGGAGCTCATTACGGCAATCGGGCTTTGGTCAGATGCCTCATACAAGCAGGGTATTACTGGCCCACCATGAAAAAAAGGATGCGGACTTCGTGAAAAAATACGAGCGATGCCAAAAGTACGCCCCAATGATTCACCAAGTAGGCGAACACCTCCACTCGGTCACCTCACCTTGGTCATTCATCAAATGGGGAATGGACATCGTGGGCCCCCTCCCAACAGGGCGAGGTAACATACGATTCCTTCTGGTTTTAACTAACTGTTTCTCTAAGTGGGTGGAAGCAAGAGCATTCGCCCAAATACGTGAACAGGAAGTGATTGCCTTTATATGAAAAAACATCGTATGCCGGTTCGGCCTCCCCAAAGAGATCAGCTGCGTTAACAGACCTCAATTCACGGGGAAGAAGGTTGCTGAATATTTTGAAAAGTGGCGTATCAAAAGAATACTTTCAACGCCATACTACCCCGCGGGCAACGGGCAATCGGAGTCCTCCAACAAGTCGATACTGAACATCATGAAGAAGAAACTCGAAGACACCAAGGGACTGTGACCGGAAATATTACTAGAAGTATTGTGGGCCTACCGAACAACGCCGAGGACAAGCACAGGAGAGACTCTCTACTCTTTAGTCTATGGGACTGATGCAGTAATACCGGTTGAGGTCGGGGAGCCCAGTCTAAGATACTCCCATGAGAGCAGACCAAGGAACTATGAAAGTAGAAGCCAAGAACTCGACGAAGTCGAAGAATGAAGAGACATGGCCTACATAAGAATGATTGCCCAAAAACAACAAGCAGAACGCTATAACAACAAGAAGGAAAAGGTCAGGCCGCTCAAAGTCGGGGACTACGTGCTTAAAGCTAAAACGCAAGAAGGCAAAGGCCCACGAGAAGGCAAACTAGGAACAAATTGGGACGGTCCATACAAAATCACAGCAACAATGAACAAAGGGTCATTCCAACTAGAAATAATGAAGGAAAGATACTACCAAACAACTGGAATACTACCCACCTCAAGCACTTCAACTTTTAAGAGATAAAGCGTCCTCCAAGTCGTGCTCTTTTTTTCCTCACTTGAGTTTTGTCCCAATTGGGTTTTCTTAAGGAGGTTTTTAGCGAGGCGATGAAGGGGACACTTCAAGTTGAAGCATGCGAAAACGGAGGCACAGTACGGTTAGTTCATTGCTCGACCTCTCAAGCCTTCTCCAGGTCGACCAATGAAGGGACCAAATAGACTGGGACTGGAAAGCCAGCCAACGCCCGAAAATTTGTAAATTTCTCCAAGTGTATGAACAAAGCAACAATGCATGAAGTTTATTTCCATTTCTCCAAATGTACAACCAAGGCAACAATGCTTAAAGTTTATGATGTCGACAAACTCCGCACCTAGAAGCATATCTTTCCAAGCGTAGGTTATGTTCGACCTTGTTCGAACTAACATCTACTTGCTATCGGCCATAATTAAACGTAGGCTATGTTCAATCTTGTTCGGACTAACACCTACTGGCCTCAACCATAATTAAACGTAGGTTGTGTTCAACCTTGTTCGAACTAACACCTACTGGCCCTCGGCCATAATTAAACGTGGGTTATGTTCCACCTTGTTCGAACTAACACCTACTGGCCCTCGGCCATAATTAAACGTAGGTTATGTTCGACCTTGTTCGAACTAACACCTTCCGGCCTTCGGCCATAATTAAACGTAGGATATGTTTGACCTTGTTCGAATTAACACCTACTGGCTCTCGGCCATAACTAAACGTAGGTTATATTCGACCTTGTTCGAACTAACATCTACTGGCCCTTGACCACAATTTAAATAATATGTTCGACCTTGTTCGAACTAACACCTATCGGACCTTGGCTATAATTAAACA
The DNA here is from genome assembly GCA_002018475.1 of Nicotiana obtusifolia. Taxonomy (NCBI): domain Eukaryota; kingdom Viridiplantae; phylum Streptophyta; class Magnoliopsida; order Solanales; family Solanaceae; genus Nicotiana; species Nicotiana obtusifolia. Next base: position 111,686 of record MCJB01021070.1, read on the forward strand.
TGTGTTATGATTCGATCTCTTTTGAACTAACACCTACTGGCCCTCGGTCATAGCTAAACGTAAGCTATGTTCGACCTTGTTCGGACCAATACATACTGGCCCTCGACCATAGTTAAACATAGGTTATGTTTGACCTTGTTCAAATTAACACCTATTGGCCCTCGATCATAGTTAAATATACATTATGTTCGACCTTGTATGAACAAACACCTACTGATCCTCGGTGATAATTAAACTTAGGATATGTTCGACCTTATTCGACTAAGTGATTACCGCTAGAAAATCAAGGCAACCAAGCAACGAAATCAACAAAAAAAAATACAAGTACGAACCACATGAAGAAATCAGATGCAAATAACAAGGTTGGCATTTCATACTTGGAACATTTTTACAAAAGCTCATGAAGACGCCACCAACTACACACAAAGAAATACAAAAAAGACAAAAAGAAAAACTACTGCCACCACCTTCATCGCCTGTAGCATCCTCACCGACCTAGAAATCAACTACGTCACCCTCTTAACCTTCAACACCCTTGCCATCGCCGCCTTCGCCCTCAGGATATGCAGCATCATACCAGGCGTTATGCTCAAGCTGGTCTACATCTTCGTCCCCCTCATCCTCGCTGGCCTCTGGCATAGTAGGATCATACTCGCAAGCGACTCGAGCTTCACGAGCCTTAACACGAGCATCTTCAAAGGCGGACCCAAAAATAGATCTCGCCGCATGCAAATCTCAAAACATATCCAATTGGGCTTCGGCATGAATCCACTCCTCGTATAACTCTCGAGGAACATTAGGAAAGTAGAAGTATGAGAAGAGGACGGTCGCACCAGTAATTGGGCCCTCTCAGCCTCAAGGCCAGCAACTCGGTCGTAGAGGTCAGAATTCTCTTTCTCTAACTCTATGATCCTCTCATCAAGCCGCTCCTCTTTTAACCTTGCCGTTTCTAAGTCGTTCTCCTGCTCAGAACGGAGGGTCCGAATCACCACCTCAACGACCTCCGTCTTCCTCGAAGCCTTTGACTGAGCTAACTCTGCCCTATCCAACTCGTTCTGCTTCTCAATGATCTCGCCATGAAGAACCTCTATTTGCAGGTGACACTCCTCCAATTTCCTGTGCAACTCGATCACCTGCGTCTGGAGGTCGCCGCACTGAACCTCCACGGCCTTATTGACCTCGAGCTCGTCTTCTTTATTTCTTAATGTCACCTCAAGGATACTGCATTTCTCGATAACCTGCCTCCCTTGCCAAAATGCCCGTGAATTTCCCGACACTTGCCACGGTACTCAAAGTATTTGCGCTGAAATTTCGTGAAGATAGCCTTACGCCTCTCCTCCCTTCATGCGCTTTCAATTTCCAAGATCACCGTCTGTAATCACAAAAGGAAAGAGAGTCAAACACAAGAACGCCTCTACTGACAAGGGAAAAGCACTAAAACACAGACCAAAAATCGGAACAAAGTAGACAAGAAAAAGAAGCCTTGAAAAATTTACCTTGAGAGCAAGACCGGCTATGCTCCTCGATAAGGCAGCGTTGTCAAATTCCGCAAAGGTTTCACCCTCCACGTCGAAACAAAAGGGACCAAGGGCAGGGACCACGTTCTCTATGTCTTTTAACAGATCACGGTCCATGGGGATCGCGATGGTCCGCGTAGACCTCTCCAACCTCACTTCGAGCTGAGTACTTCCTTCATCCTCAGTTCTGCAGCGTCAAGGTCTGAGTCCGTCTCATAGCCATCCTTGGCCACGCCTTTATCTCTCCCATCAGCCGGTGAAGAAGCACCGTCAGTCGGTCGCGAGGTCGATGGCCCCTCTTGCCGTGAAGTATCAGAAACCCTTGCAGACAGCCCTTCGGCTTCCGTCGTTGTAGAAGGAAAGGATACGCCCTCTACAACCTCAGTCGATATCGAAACCTCAGACGCTAGCTCGACGTCGTCTTCAAGTATTATGGTCGCCGTCTTGTGAATAGTAAAATCATCTATCACAGAATCTACAGCCTGGGCAACCCCGTCACCAAATTCCACTAACCTTCTCTTGCGGGGCACCAAATTCCCGTCGCTTGGCGACGATTCCTCCTCTTTGTCCACAAGACAGAATAGAGGGGACGTCGGAAGCTCCGCTGTTGAAATATTTTGCAGACCTAGCCGCGATCGAGGAGGGTACATATATGAAAGAGCGAGTAAGCCTAGCCGCGATCGTGGGGGAGTAGACACCGAAGAGGAGGCAGCTTTCCTCTTATAGAATGCAGGAGGGGAAGCTCTCGGCCTCCTCGAAGATCCTCGGGATAAAAAAGAAAGAATCGAAAAAGTTCATCACTATCAGCAAAAGCAAACTATAAGAAATATGCGACTAGGAGGCCAAAACAAAATATAAAAAAAAAAATTAGACGAGCTCACCGGTCAAGGAAGGAATAGGCCCAAACTTCTTAAAAAAAATCGGCCACTCACAAATGCCCACGAGGTAAGGGAGAACTAGGTCAACCCAATCAAAAATGTCCCCGACCAAATGAGAGGGCATAGTCTTGGCTGCATAAGAAGGGAACAAAAATTTAAAACCCACGACTAAAACAAAAAAATCAAATGTTTCAAGAAGAAAGGTTAGACGCTTATGAGTATAATTCCAAGTCTCGGGGAAGCCGTCCGCGTTGGCTACCACATTTCAGTTCTAACAAAGAAAAAATTATGCCAGAACTGGCGGTTCGCCTTGTCGTCCATCTTCACCACCAAGCATTTTCCCCCTCGATGTCGAAGGTTCAACATTGGTCCCCTTATAGAAACTAGAGGCGAAATGGCTAACGATACTCGAATGGTGATCGGCCCGCAAACCCCGCTACTTAACCAATGCTTAGGGATCTGTTGCATCAGATGCCGGAGTGTGATCTCGACCCCGACCAATTTCGCAAATTTAGTATGCATCCCGATGAGCTTGTAGATATATGGGGCGAGTTGAGCCGGGCAAACACCATAGTAACGGCAGAATTCCTCCACCAATAGGAGAAGGGGAAGGGCGCAGCCAACCTAGAAGGGATATGCGTAGAACGCGCATTACCCGAGGCGGTGGATTTGTACCACATCCCGCCCTGTAGGGACCAAATCGATGCGAGCAGGAATATTGAATTTAGCCCTAAGCTCTGCTAGATCGGTCTCTTTCAGTGCCGACTCAGAGAACTCAGGCTCAGATTCAGGCGCCTTTGAGAAGCCAGACCTGACTTTCTCACCGCGAGAAATTATTTCCTCCACCGTAGGAAAGTTCTCATCCTCAATGGCAATAGAAACACCCTCAGCACGAGGACACAAAATCGCCGTCAAGGGGACCGAGTTATTTTCCTCACTGGGACCAGAGGACACGTTAGCTATCGTTCTGACAAAAGAAAGGATATTCAAGTAAAGAAAGGTTAAAAGCAACTGGAATCAGTGGAACCAGGAAAGAAGACACACAACAATGGAGTAAAAAGAAAAAGGCACAAGGATTCGATATGAAAAATACGTAAAGCATAAATGAATGCCCTCACATCCCTATTTATAAGAACTCGGGCATCAAAACCAAGAAATTATGCCATCATTACCCAGCACTGGTATCGAAACGGCAGATCCAACCGACAGACACACGAGAAATGACGCAAAGTATCAAAAAAATGCGTCATAACGACGCATGATATCATGATGTCATTTTGGTGTAGAAACAACGTAGCCTCAAAAAGTTGCGGCTCATGAAAGCCCACGTTGTCAGCTCGTCCGAACATCACTACCCGACCCACCCGTCCAATCTTCTTGACCACAACAAATAGAATTCGCTCATCAAGGGCGTTTAAGGTTGGCCTCAATAGGGGAAGGGACTAACTGTATAGGTCGAAATCTGCCTCAGAATATTTAGGACAAGGTAGCATTAAGGAAAGAGTTAGTCGAGGTCGACCAGGAAGTAGCGAGACGCGTGGTCGAGATGTCAATAATGGTCGAGGCCGAGCACCAGATAGAGCTGTAACGACTAGTTTTTAGAATAGGATATTAAAGAGAATATTCTAGTGTATATTCTCTACACTTGTACTATTAGGGTTTGTTATGGATAATGTCCCATATAAATAGAAAAAAAAGACAATGAGTGAGGGAAGGTGACATTCATTTGATAAGAACAGACTTTTGATAAAAGATTTTCTCTCTCTTATAAAGTTACAAACACTACCTTTTCATCAAGATTTTTGTTCATATTATTCCACACTTTTCCATCAGATCCGAGGATAATTCGATCCTTCTAGGATTTGTCTGTCACTCATCATTGTCAGGAGGGACAATCATCTAGTTCATCATTTATTGGGTAAACCGCTTCTCCTATTTACTTAAATGCCATTTATTATTAGTTTTTTCTCCATTATTGCTCATTCTTTTTAGAACAGTTAATGCATGTTGTTGTCAACCCACTACCAAATTTGTCTAACATTATTCACTTTTTCGGAACTCACATCTAGAGATATTATTATTAACTAAGTTTAACCCATTATTATATAAACTCAACTATTTTAGCCGAAAGTTATATTTTTTGGTCAAACAATTACGCCCTCACTTTTATCCTTTTGGGTCCTCCCTTCTTCTATAACACAAACAATAATAAGCTCATTAACACTCCACTAATCCTTTTGTACATTATAGGTTGTCTTGAGCTGGTCAAACTACTCAGGAAGGGAACTTAGGGATTGATGAACAAGAAAATCATTGATAATGGTTACACCTAATTATTCAGCTTGATAGCAATGTTAACCAATTTCATTATGTGAGCGCGGACACATACTAAGTCATATTTTACGATGGACAGGAAATCAATCAAGCTACCTATCTCAGCTTTATCAAATTCTAGGAATTTCTATCCAATAGCCTCAAAAAATCTTTTACATTTTCTTTGTCCTTGATTGCACCTTTTATGCTATCAGAAATAGATCTTTTTCATGATCATAAGGCTCAATTTATTATCCTGGACCAATTTCTCATACTTAGCCTTTTCATCAGGAGTGCTAATAATTGTAGGTTCAACATGGTTCTGTTTAGCCAATGCAAAATCAAGGTCCATTAGGCCTAACATTATTTCAACATCCTAGTTTCACTTATTTGGCTAATAGTCATCAATTGAATTCAATTGAGTTAGTTATGTTGTTAACAGCTATATAAGCAAACAACACTAAAGTTAAATAGAAGCACGAGCATGAATATATAAATCAAAAGAGTCAAAGACATCTATTGCACCATTTTTTTTGGGTGGATGATGCAACTGTCTCCCCTTTAAAAATCAAGGAGTCCAAGATATTCATTGCATCCTCACCTTTACAGCTTGTTTGGACGATCGTTATGTGTCGTTGCATAATGTATTGTATAGTATTATACTGTATCGTTTTGATGTAAATAATGTTTGGATAAATTTTATTGTTTTCCGTCGTTTCATAATGTCATGCACCAACAATATGAAGAATAAACTTGTAATATTATATAATAAAAAATAAGGTACAATATAGAATTATTATACAAAAAGGTAGCATAAAGGATAAAATATGATTATTTAATAATATGGAAGGACAAGATGAGAGGAAAAAATAAGGTAACGACGCGACCACTCCAAATCGGTCGTTCCATAAAGTGACACTTTTCGTCGTTATGTAACGACATACTTAACGATACGATACAATAAAATTTAAGTAACAATCAAAATAAATATTATATTTAAAATAACAATACAATACAACATGGAACAACCATCCAAACAAGACATACATCATGTGTCCTTATTTGTATATTTTTTTCACAAAAAAAGGGTTTTCAAAGCCCACTCTTAGATCCACGAACACCATAGAACCTGTGAACTAACCCTCGAGGCCCAATACCTACTTAGTTCAGAGTTCAGTCATCAGTCGGAGAAAGATCTTTCTAGAAGAGTTAACACCTCTAGATACATCTAGGACCACTAGAACTCCCCACCCTCCCGCTTCGGTCAAAAAAAGGAAGAAAAGAAGGAAGAAAAAAAGGAATTCATATTTTTAGTAAATTATAGAATCGAAAATTCTACACAAACCCCTCTTCTCTTATTCCTCTTTTTAGCTCTCCCTTAAACCCCTTTTATTTTATATCAGTATCCTCCGCTTTGGCTCACAAAAAAAATCAACCGTACACACACGAAGTGCGTGGAACATAGATTCCAGAAGTTCTATTCTTCGTATTCAAGGTATTGTTTGAATCACGAAACTCCGTTTCTCTCTATAACAATTTACAGATCTATGATTTTTGTTTTTTCTACTTTTAAGAATTTGTTACCATCGATTGCTTGATTGTTCGTTGGCTTCAGATTTTTAGCTAGGGATGTAATATTATTGGTTAGATTTGACAATTTTCGCTTGTGATTCGCATGCTGCATAAAGTTTTTGCTAGGAGTTAACTAAATTTTGTCTGGTGATGCAGACTGTTGTATAGCTTCATGAAGGCATTATGATTAGTACAAAATTGTGTCTTAGTCCTTCTAATACCTGCATTGTTGGTTGCTATTGCGAACTCTTTAATCTATAATTTAGAAGATTAGAAAAGAACAAATGGTAATTCCTATCTGCCTAATTCTTGGTGGGCATAGTTACCCGATACATGCAATGCTAGTGGGAGATAGCAGGTACCGGGTGGAATACTCGAGGTGCGGTCAAGTCGGTTTGGAGACCAGCGTCAAAATAATAAAGAACAAATTATAAAGAAATGAAGTAACATAGTTAAGGTTATTATCAAAGGTGCAAGATTGGAAAAGGGGAGGATAGAAAATTCCTTAGGCTAGATAAAGTGGTGATTGTAATTTACTAGGTAGCCATTAGCTAGTCCCTTATTATTCCTCTATTCAGTTAGTTCTTAAAATTGAAGATTCTTTTCAGGGAAAATGGAGCAGGCTAAGGTCTGCTTTAGATCAGTGTCTGGCAAGTTTGTATAAGGCGTTCTAGAGAGTACCTTCTTTATAAAGGCTGAGTTTTGGGTGTGTTTGTGTATTCCTAGATAGTAGATTCAAAAATCCTTGTTCTTGTTGGTTCTTTACCAATTGAGTCCCGGCTTGTTGGTATGTGGGCAAGCTCATTCATGCAGGAAAGTTTCCTTGGCAGGAAAATTAGACAAAAATCATACTTGGACTTTGGATTCTGGGCAAATTAGGGGAAAAAAAACTTTCATGATCTTTGAGTCCATGTTACTTTAGTCTGTTGATGTTTTGGGTTGCGCCAGCCAACTTATAGTGCTCTCTTCAGTATATCGATTATTAACACAGTGTAATTGCATTCCACGAAACCCAGCCATGAATGATCAACTTTCTTAGCTCTTCAATGAAAAAGTAGTCAGTTTTTTCATGTTGATTTGAGAGCTATCATTTAAAATGCATAATTTCTTTCTGTGTAGATATGTGTATGGTTCATGCTGGTGTTTTAGTTGATTTTATCTTGTCTTTTGATGTTGTCCAGGTACTTTGTTTTATTGTTGGATATTGAGTGATTGCAACCAGCAAAGATGAGCGTGGTTGGTTTTGACTTTGGGAACGAGAGTGGTGTTGTTGCAGTTGCAAGGCAGAGAGGTATTGATGTCGTACTTAATGACGAATCAAAAAGGGAAACGCCAGCTATAGTCTGCTTTGGAGAGAAGCAACGGTTTCTCGGGACTGCTGGTGCAGCGTCAAGTATGATGAACCCAAAAAACACCATTTCACAGATAAAGAGGTTAATTGGGAGGCAATTTTCTGATCCCGAGCTGCAAAGAGATCTCAAGGCACTGCCCTTTTCAGTAACTGAAGGACCTGACGGGTATCCTCTCATCCATGCACGATATTTGGGGGAAATGAGAACTTTTACACCTACCCAGGTTCTTGGAATGGTGTTTTCGGATCTTAAAACTATAGCAGAGAAGAATCTCAATGCAGCAGTAGTTGATTGTTGCATCGGAATTCCGATTTATTTCACTGATCTTCAGAGAAGAGCTGTAATGGATGCAGCCACCATAGCTGGCTTGCACCCTTTGCATCTAATTCATGAGACAACAGCTACTGCATTGGCATATGGTATTTACAAGACAGATTTACCTGAAAATGACCCACTGAATGTTGCTTTTATTGATGTTGGACATGCAAGCTTGCAAGTTTGTATTGCTGGCTTCAAGAAAGGCCAGTTGAAGATACTGGCTCATTCATTTGACAGAAATCTTGGTGGGAGGGATTTTGATGAAGCTCTTTTCCAACATTTTGCCGCAAAGTTCAAGGAAGAATACAAAATCGATGTTTTCCAAAATGCTAGGGCATGCATTAGACTTCGAGCTGCTTGTGAAAAGTTGAAAAAGGTCCTCAGCGCAAACCCTGAGGCACCTTTGAATATAGAGTGTTTAATGGATGAGAAGGATGTCAGAGGATTTATCAAGAGGGAGGAGTTTGAGCAAATCAGCATACCTATACTGGAGAGAGTGAAGAAACCACTAGAGAAAGCTCTTGCTGAAGCTGGGCTCGTTACTGAGAACATTCATGCAGTTGAGGTTGTTGGGTCAAGCTCTCGAGTGCCTGCGATTATGAGGATTTTGACGGAGTTCTTCGGTAAGGAACCAAGGCGTACCATGAATGCAAGTGAATGTGTGGCCAAAGGATGTGCATTGCAATGCGCTATTCTCAGTCCTACCTTTAAAGTGCGAGAATTCCAGGTAATGTGTTAGCATTGCATTCTCTTGATTGATGTGTTTTCCATGGTCATATTGGACTCGGGGCTTTCAACTTCTTAATGTGTTGCAATGCCGTCGATAATCCTTATTATTTAAGTAGACACATTTAATATGTGAAGAGAAATATTGGTTTGATCTTTTCTTCATTTTATTTTGTTGTCTGAGTGGGACCTAATTTTTGCTTGGCGTGGAACAAGCATGAAAGTGAGGTAATTAATGACGAATTACTAATAAAAAAGGTAATAACTGACACAGTGGGAGGTAGAAGATATTGTCTTCTTGAAGGATGAAAGAAATGCACGATTTATCATAGAATGACCAAGATTCTTATTGAAGCAAATGTCAATTGTGTTACTATTAACCTTTGATAAACGATTATGTTACTACTTGCACGTCTGGCGACAAGCAGAATAAATTGTGCTGATTTATAAGCGTAATGAATGTACTAATAGTTGTAGCTGGCTGATTGAAGGTTAATGAGAGCTTCCCTTTTCCAATTGCTTTGTCGTGGAAAGGGCCTGCTCCAGATGCACAAAATGGAGCTTTGGAGAATCATCAGAGCACGATTGTTTTCCCCAAAGGGAATCCGATACCCAGTGTGAAAGCTCTGACTTTCTACAGATCTGGCACGTTTACAATAGATGTACAGTATGCTGATGTCAGTGAGCTTCAGGCGTCAGCAAAGATCAGTACTTACACGGTATTTCATAGTTTCACTCACTAATTAGATCCTGTGTTTTCATCTATTGAAATAAATAGAAAATGGATCCTCTGCTTTCAGATGAGTCCTTGGCTCACTTGGGTTTTCTTTGATCTCCTTGACAGATCGGACCATTTCAATCTGCAAAGGGTGAAAGGGCCAAATTAAAAGTTAAAGTACGCCTAAACCTGCATGGTATTGTCTCGGTTGACTCTGCAACTGTAAGTCCAGAAATTTGTGGTTTCTCCTCCTTTTCCTTTTTATGTTGCAATGATTTAGTCAATGGAGAGACTATCATCTAAGCTTATGGTTTGGTCCGTAATTTAGCTTTTGGAAGAAGAAGAGGTGGAAGTCCCAGTTGTGAAAGAGGCAGTTAAGGAACCTGCCAAAATGGAAACAGATGAAGCTTCTGGTGATGCTGCTGCTCCAACTACATCGGAATCTGATGTAAATATGCAAGATGCTAAAGGAGCTGGAGATGCTTCTGGGGCTGAGAATGGTGTTCCAGAATCTGGAGACAGTCCTGTCAAGATGGAAACAGATGCTAAGGTAACACGGCACTCTTTCATCTCTTCTCATTGCTGCTTGAGCTAGTTTATATTTCCTATCAGTCATATTTGGTTGTTTTTTATCAAACTATGCATCTATTCAAATCGTTGGTATTTGATTTACGCATTTACTAATGGGAACGCATGGATGGGCTGGTGTTTACCTATATTTTAATTCTTGAAATGCATCAGTATAGTGCCTTTTTCACTTAGTTAATGTTGGATAACATATATTCTTCTTCTACTTCAGTGTATTAGCTCGAAGATGTCAGTAAAGCTTAGCATTTATGTTGTCATTTTCTTGCAGGTTGAAGCCCCTAAGAAAAAGGTCAAGAAGACATCTATACCGGTGACTGAGATTGTTTATGGAGCAATGGCAGCTGCTGATGTTCAGAAGGCTGTTGAGAAAGAATTTGAAATGGCTCTTCAGGACCGTGTTATGGAAGAGACAAAGGACAAAAAGAATGCTGTTGAGGCCTATGTTTATGACATGAGGAATAAGGTATTTGATGGCCATATGGTAGTTGTATGAAAACATGTGATATGTTACTGACGGGTCTCCCTTCTTAATATGTCCAGCTTTCAGATAAATATCAAGAGTTTGTAATTGATTCTGAAAGAGAACAATTTATTGCTAAACTTCAAGAAGTGGAAGATTGGTTGTATGAAGATGGAGAGGATGAAACCAAGGGTGTTTATATTGCCAAACTTGAGGAGCTTAAAAAGGTTGGTGTTTCTTGAATATCCTATTTCCCTTGTCCTTTTGGAATGTACGGAGCTGATTTAGTGTGGCGAATCTGCAGCAAGGCGACCCGATTGAGCAACGGTACAAGGAATACACGGAGAGGGGTTCTGTGATTGATCAATTTGTTTATTGCATAAATAGTTACAGAGAGGCGGCAATGTCAAATGATCCTAAGTTTGATCACATTGATCTAGCAGAGAAGCAGAAGGTGTGCACATATCTGCTTAATATTGCTATTTGCCTTTCCTTTTCTTTTCTTTTCTTTTCTTTCATCATATGCTCGCCCCTCTTCTTCCTGAAAATCTGATTTGAGGTTTATGTTTCGCTTGCACTTCCTAGGTTCTGAACGAGTGTGTCGAAGCTGAGGCTTGGTTTAGAGAGAAAAAGCAGCAGCAGGATGCTCTTCCGAGATATGCCAACCCTGTTCTTCTATCGGCTGATGTTAGGAAGAAAGCAGAGTCACTTGATAGGTACTGTTGACTACTTGATATTTGCCATCAGTTGAAAAATGTAATTTTTTGGGCCAACTCTACTGCAAAGTCTTGGTTGGCTAGTTGCTATATCTGTTTTGTCTGCATAGGGCAGGCCGTCTTTCCTTTTTCTTCCTTTTCCTTGCTTTGCGCTGCCGATTTGTCATTTTCAAGGTACTTTCTGTCTCTACAGGGTTTGTAGGCCAATAATGACAAAGCCTAAGCCGGTAAAGCCAGCAACTCCTGAAACACCATCATCTCAACCTCCTCAAGGAGGTGAGCAACAACCTCAGGGTGCAGAGAGTCCTAATTCAGAAAATGCAAATGCAACTGAGGGTGCCAGTGCTGGAAGTGAAGTACCACCTGCTACTGAGCCAATGGATACGGACAAATCTGAGACTGCGCCTAGTGCTTCATGAGTTAAGTTGATAGTTTGATCTTCAGATATTTTTTGAAGGCAAAGACTTGGTTCGATTTGTATTATTTTGCATTTTAACCATATCATTCGGAAGGATCTGTACTGATCGACATTTTGTCTTTAGATTGTTGAACTTCGTTGTTCCATATGGCCTGTCAAGTTATATTATTGTTACACTGACTCTCTGAAATCCTGCTTTTCAGAGGTTTTAAAGAAATTCAATTGCTGTTGTTTTCTCTCACATCTCTCTTCACTAAGGAAGTTTTACTGAGTCATGTTTGGCTCCTTGTAGCAAAAATAATATTTGCACTTTACGCTTTATAAAAAAAAATAAATTAAACTTTACCCTATCTTTTTCTGCAATATTGTCTCATTGGAAAAGGCTTGGAGGAACAATGACCTTATCAACTTGTACCCGTTCATGAGGTTGGGATTCTTCCTTTAGAGTATTGTCAAACCGAAAACATTAGGATTTATGACATGTAGGAATTTTGTTCGTGGGAAGTGCAGCAGGCTCAGCGTGATTTAGGATGTGAAGGAACAATTTCCTTATCTTGGGTAATACTTCAAACAAGAATTACCTGTTCGAATCTTGGTTTATGACTGTGTATTGATTTTGATTTTGGATCTCTGTATAGAAGGAAGTAGTGTGCATAGGTGAACATCAGTAAGTCTATTTACCTACGTCTGTGGCGATGCTTTCAGAAACACGAACTTTTTCCGTCAAAGGTTCGATATTTGAATCTCTTTTATTATTTTTAGGGAAAAGGGTCAAATATGCCCCTATTATTATATTATCCGGTCAAATTTATCTCTACCATCGACAAACTTTTAAAATTTTGATCTGTTAGATAATTCAAAATCTCTCAATTTTCTTTTATTTAAATCATTTTTTGTTCTTCTTGCTCCATTATTTTCAGAAATTACTATCGATATAAATGCTAAAGGTACGACTATGCAAATCATTCATGGATATTTTTAATTACCAATGCGCCCACTTCTTTCTTGTGATAATGAGTTTGGAATTGGTTTAAGAAATTAATTATTTTTCAACTATATACACACCATAAAATTCAATGGGTCTATTTATTGTGTATTTATATGCAGCTACTCATCGTGTATGTATATGTATATTCGAATATATTTTGCCAATGTCTATAGAGTTCGATCGACTAACTTAAGAGTGCACACTGCGTAGACGTTTGATTAAAGCAAAGTTGAATTCAATAATGTACAGTCTCTGAGGAACTTCAACTTCTATCACTAATTTTTGCAAAGTCTAGATACCTTTTGTGCAACGAATTCATTAAAGTTGGATTGTTGTAAATATTTTTGTAATTTAGACAAGCTACGTAATTTTGATTCTTCAATTTACTATTACTTTGTTTACTAACTGTTCTATTATTTTAATATTTCTTTCTCTTTTTTTTCCAATTAAGAAAGCAGGTAAATTGTCAATTATTTCAAAAATAGTGGATCAAGAAGAAGAATAAAAGACTTATTTAAAATGATTCTGGATCATCCGCTGGACTGAGGAATCATTTTTAAAAGTTTGCTAATGGTAGGGATTAATTTGACCGAATAGTATAACAGTAGGAGTAAATTTAGCCGTATAGTATAACGGAGGTTAAATATAGACAATATCCGAAAATAGTGAGGTATATTTGGCCATTTTCCCTTGTTTTTCTGATAAAAGAAACATAGGAACAATTAAATTTCCTTAATTGTATTATTTCCGACGAAAAAAGAACATTTTCAAACTCTTTTACTAACAGGGTTGGCACAACATAAGTTGCACGGGAAAATGTCGAGATCTTTATACAAATAATTGGCTAGATTTACTATTTATTTTTTCTAGCACTTTCACAAATATCCACTTTTGGGGCTGTCATTAAAGTTATATCCAGATTGTACAAAAACTACAAGATTTATCCATTTGAAGTTCTTCTATCTCTTCAATTCAACTTCAAAAGTCAGATATAAAGTTCTTCTATCTTTCAAATGCAACTACAGAAAAATCCATATCTTAGATTACTCTTAAATGACACTTTACACTTGGATTTGCAGTTCTTCCATCTTTTCAATGCATCTTCAGAAAAATCGGATCTTTAGTAGTTCTATCTCGTCACTGCAACTTCAGAAATCAGATTTTAAATTATTCTATCTTTCCAATGCAACTTCAAAGTTCGGATCTTAAGCAGTTCTATTTCTTCAATGAAACTTTAGAAATCGTAAGTTATCGTAAGTTCTGAAACATAAACTTGTTCTTCGAATTCCAACAATCTGGCACACGATTCAGTGCCTAAATTTACTCCATATTAGCTCAAATTTAAAACATAACTTTCAAATATCATAAAGAACAAACTTCAATTATTAAAATAACAGTAAATTTAATAAACTCATTTTGCAACTAAGAAGACGAAAAAACCAAGCACAACCTACAATGGTATTTTGCAACTAAGAAGAAGAAAAAGAAAAAACTTAATAGCTCTTGGATACACGGGACATAAATACAGAGAAGAAGAAAGCAGCAACAGAGCTCTTGGATACACGGGACATGAATACAGAGAAGAAGAAAGGAGTAGCGGAGAAGAAGAAGAAAAAGCGTATATGAAGTTACCCAAAAATTCGATATCAATTAAACTTTTTTTTTTAAAAATGTGGGTCAACTTAAATGAGCGTGACCAAATAGGGAATCAAGTAAAACTTTTATACCGGTATAATAGTTTAAATATAATTATTTATTTATTATACATCTGTCGGCTATATTTAATTAAAGTGATTAAATAGACGGCTATTTAAGTGTAAAAATTGCATGGGGCGCCCTATTTGGTCGCCCCTTTTTAACTTGTAACCGTGTTGTGTTTTCCATTTGCATCCGTACCCGATTTTTTTTGTTAAAAGTACTTTAAAATGATGATTTTGCCCTTCTTTAATAAAAGACTACTTTCTCTCCAAGTATACGACATATTGTCTCTTGTCTCTGTCTCTCTCTCCTTCTTCGCGGTTTTGATTCTTCTCTAAAATCAAACGGTTTTCGCCATTGCATTCTGCTTGATTTGCAACTGTTTATTCTCCAACAAAATTAAGTATAATCACAGGTACGATTTTAATGGTTGCTTTTGTATATTGCATTAACTGTGTATGGGGTTTTAATTTAGGATCAGTTTTATGATTTAGTTTCTAGGTTTTTTGTTGTTGTTGATAGTAATCTTAGTTGAATTATTTTTCATTTTTTATTTGTGCTAAAATAATAGGTTTTACTTTGATCAGTGTTAGTTTTGTAGGTTTTACTTTTGTGATTAGTGTTTTAGGTTTTTTGAAACTATGTTTGTGTTTTTGGTGAGAATGCTATATATTCTTCAGTGATTTTTGGAGATGTTGAAATTTTTAAAAATTTTGAGACTCAAATAGATGACGCTATTAAAGTCTGAAGTTTATAATGCTTCAAACATAACTTAAGACCGTAAAGTCTTAAGTTAGAAGGCTTTAAAATACAACTTAAGCCAAGTTGTTCTAAAGTTTTTTAACGATTCTTTTGATTTGGTTTGAAGTTATAAAAGCTGTAAAACATATATTATGCCATAATTTTCTGAAGTTATTTTTTCCGCTGTAAATTTTTTCAACAGATGGTATCTACGAAATCCAAAGTACCTAAAATACCTAGAATATGTAAAGCTCCTTCAGTCCCTGTTGTTGTACCTACAAAACCAAGGGAGAGATATTATGAGTTTCGAGATTGGTTTAACTACCATACTTATTGGAAGGGAACCACGATTTGAAGGGATTAATTGCATCTTTCTTGACTCTTGCACAACAGGAGAAGCTGAATAGTGGTACATTTTGGTATATCATGGCTATGGAGAATTTCCATTGCAGCATGAAGTTAGTTCATTGTTTGATTCTTTTTCCCGTATTCACCAATGATCGAAATTTTATTAGTTTCAAGATTTTTGGCCATGATGTATCGTTCAGCCTTGAAAACTTTCACATTATGAGCGGTTTGAGGATCACAACACATAATATTGAAAAGTCAATTAAATGAGATAGTAAGATTTTGAAGCGCTATTTTGGGAAGTCTGATGGTGTGACCTTGAAGGACATTCGAGGGTATATGATACATAATCAAATTAAAAAGGATGATGTGAATTTCAAACACGTATGCGAGAGTGATGAAGATGTTGTGAAGCTTATGGATATTTTTATTGTGGAGTCTATTTTGTTCGGAAGAAAACATGAATCAACTGTGTTGGAGGAGTATGCAGCTATTGTTGAAGACGATGAGGATTGTGTTAATTATCCTTAGGGTAATGCGTCTTATGATAAGCTTATTACCTCAATGAAACATGCTTTAGACAACAAGGACAAAATCAATGCAACTGAATATACTGTAGGTGGATTTCCATATCTATTATGTGTTTGGTTCTATGAGCGCTTCCCAGATATTCGGGACAAGTATTTAAAAGATGACGAATACAGTGATGTCCCTCAGGTTCCCAGGATGTTACGTTATCCATGTTTGTGAGAGCCTAAATTTAAGGAACTTCATGCGGATTACTTCAGTAATCATGGTGTAAGTTAATATTCTTTATTTTTTCTTTTTTCTATAGTTTTGTTAATATGTTGACGTATCAATTACCATGCAGTCGCAGTCGTTCGAAGGTAGTGAATCCAGTTCCTTTAACTGGTGAATCACCACGTAGTCAGAGTCAATCAAAAGAAACGAATCGAACTCCTGTAATTGGAGAATCACTCGTACACGGAGTCATTCTAAATATTCTACAACGGCATTTGATGATGAATTAGTTAACACAATATGTCGTTTATGATTTTTTTTTTGTGTTTAGTCTGAATTTTTTCATACTATTTTTTGCTTAACTATAACATGTTTTTTTGTTCTGTATTTTGCTGAACTTCAGCATTGTTTTGAGCTAAAGTTTTTGTTCTGTGTTTGTAAAACTACATCATATTTCGTTTGCAGTTTTTGTTCTGTATCTACTGAATTTCAACATTCTTGGAGCTGAAGTTTTGTTCTGTGCTTGTAACGCTACAACATGTTTTTCTCTACAGTTTTTATTCTGTTTGTGATGAACATCGGCATTGTTTTGCGTTTGTAAAATTAAAGCATGTTTTGTTTGTAGTTTTTGTTTTGTCTATAGTTATAAATATGTTCTATGTTATATATATATATATATATATATATATGTGTGTGTGTGTGTGTGTGTGTGTGTGTGTGTGTATTATTTTAGGTCATTGATTTTTTTCCCCTATGAATATGCAGTGGAATTTGAAACAGTAGTTCTTTAATTGATACTACTCAAAAATTCTCCGATGATGCTGCATTGCATGAAGATAGAGACGAGAAAATCCTTCCGCAAAATACTCCAAGGCTCGCCGATGATGCTGCACCATTGAATGAAGCTGGAGGTGCTGAGATCGACAAAGATATGCAGTCTGGCGATAGCGCAGTGGGCAAGCGTCAAGGTATTCTATACATCAAGAACTTATTACATTTTATCCAAGTTTTTATTTTCAATTTGAAATTTTACATACTTTTTTTTCTTTTTTTGTGCCTTTTGATGATTATTCAGAAAGACTTGATGCAGCCGAAAAAGAAATTGATGAGCTCATTCGGCTATATGAAAAAGGAGAAATACATCTCACCTATTGGCTCATAGACAGGTGTGAAGTGTCTTTGTAGTATTTTCAAAATTAGTCAGTATTATTTAATATTTTTGCCTTCTTTTTGCATGAAAATATAGGCATATCTGAGGATAATTAAGCAAATCCATTGGTATGCAAACACCATCTGTGTCGCAATACTTAGACCATGTAGTTATTTGCTGCAATTCGATTACAAGGCATTTTTTGACTAATGTGTGTTTGTATCAGTTGTATTAATGTATATATTTTCCTTGTTTTTGCAGATATCATCTGATGCAAACTTCTTCTAAATCCTAAGAGAAGGAAGTTGTCCAGTTCTCCTAACATTTTGCGTGACACTAGCGATATCCCTAACTTCAATTATGTTCATTTTCATTGGCTAGTATACAAGAGACTGGTTCAGAAGGTAATTCTGCTGTTGTTGTTGTTGTTGTTGGTGAAGAGAGACAAGAAGATCATGAAAAGTATGGAGTTGGAGAAGTATCTATCCCTATAGCTATGGATTGTGCCCATGCTGTTGAACCGCAGCAGTCAGTTGAGAGAGAGTAGTAGGAGCAGCAAGCAAAAAGAAAACCATCTAAAGTACGGAAAATGATTTGTATGGAGAGTATTTGGTTGAAATCTCCTTACGTCATTCCTAAACAAAAGGATGGGGGCAAGATTAGAAAGCAGGAAAGATGACACGAAGATGTACCTTCCATTATGTCAAACAAGACAGCGGATTGATGCAGAGATTTACAGACTGGTTGAAGACGGATGCCGAGAAATATGATTTCAAGCCATTCAGATTAGCTGGAACTGATATTCCAAAGTCATTCTTTACCGAGCTTGTGGACCATAACTCTGATCTTACGGATGATTTAAGTTATTAAATTTGTTTTTGCATTGGTTTTCAACTGTATTTCCTAAACTTCAGCCTTATGTTTGTGTAAGTACCCGATCGGTTTTTTTGAGAATTAGCGCTCCGTTAAGTGGCTTAAGGTCTCGAGCGGCTCCATTTTATGTATTATGATATGTTCACGTAGTCGAGTTCGGATTTTGGATGATTGGAGATTTATTTGGATGAAAGATTCATGTTTTAGAAGCTTAAGGGGTAAGAGTTGACCGGAATTTAACTTTTGTATAGACGACTCTAAAATGGCATTTTGATGGTTCAATAGTTTCGTATGGTGATTTTGGACTTCGGGGTGCATCCGGATTTGGATTTGGAGGTCCGTAGGGTAATTTGAAGCATTTCGACGAAAATTGGAAAGTTAAAGTTTTGGAAAGGTTGAAAGGTTTGATCGAGAGTTGACTTTGGTGATATCGGGCTCGGATTGCGGTTTTGAGAGTTGGATTAGCTCCGTTATGTCATTTGGGGCTCGCATGCAAAATTTGACATTATTCCGGGTTGATTTGATATGTCTCGGCACGAGTTTCGGGAGTTAGAATACTTGGAAATTCATAAGTTCGATGTCTGATGCGATTTGTAGTTTCGACATTGTTTGATGTGATTTGAAGCCTCGAGTAGGTCCGTGTTATGTTATTGGACTTATTGGTATATTCGGACGAGGTCCCGAGTGGCTCGGATGAATTTCAGACGAGGTTCGGATCGTTGGAGCATTGTTTAGAGCTGCTGGAATTTTCTGTTAACTGGTGTCTTCGCACCTGCGCGTGAGGGACCGTAGGCGCGTGCACACAGAAATGTGACTTGGTCGCAGAAGCGAAATGGGCATATATGGGCAGTTGCCGTAGGTGCGAAGGATATTTTGCACCTGCGTGATCGCAAAAGCGGATGGGAAAGGCACAGGAGTGAAGAGGCAGCGCAGAAGCGCAACACTGGCTGTACCTACGTTTGCGTAGAAGCAGGTTTTTTCCGCAGGTGCATTGAGCGGTCTCCAGTGATTCTCCGCAAAACGGATGTTTTGTCGTAAATGCAACGCTGCAGAAGCGGCTAATGCATCGCAAGTGCGATCGTGCCAAGGCAGAATCATATAAATCGAGGGTTTGGCCATTTTCTCCATTTTTTGAGTTTTAGACTTCAGATTTGAGCGATTCTTCGTGGGTTTATCAAGCAAATCTTTAGCGTAAGTGTTCTTCACCCGAAGTTTATTATACTTCATTATTTCATCTTTATTAATATCATTAAATTAGTATTTGAGTTGAGGAAAATGGGAATCTTTGAAGAAATCTTTCAAAATGTAAAATGATAATTTGAAGGACGAATTGATATCGGAAATTGATAATTTTGGTATGGTTGAACTCGTATCGGGATGGGTGTTTGGGTTTTGTAAATTTTATCGGGTTCCGAGGTGCGGGCCTCGAGTTTAACTTTTGGGTTGACTTTTTGTTCTTGTCAAAGATTGAAGCTTTATTATTCAAAATTATTTTTTATGAGTTTAATTTATGAATTGAAGTTATTTCAACTAGATTTGGACCGTCCGGAGGTTGTTTCACTCGAGAAGGCCATTTTAGAGTAACGGTCTAGCATCTTTAGGAAATTATCTTGCCTAACTTTGTGTGAGGAAACTACCCCTTAGGATGTGAGTCTTTGGTGCTAATTGCGTCATGTGAAGTCCGTGTACGCGAGGCGACGAGTACGTGCTAGGGATTATTTGTGAAAATTTGACTGTTTAGGACTCTTAGGTTCTTATGTTCATTAGATATGAAGTTGTTTTGTTATGATAAATTCTCCATTTACTAGTTTCACCTGTAAGTATCTTATTTGGAATTGATCGCTTCATGTTCCACTCTTATTGCCGATTAAACTCTTATGTATCTTAACTGACGTTGTTGCTTCTTTTATTGCCATGTTATCTTTTCCGTAATTGCCTATCATTAGTTGAATTTATATTATCTTTCCCATAATCTTCTTATCCTTAATTGAGTTTGTCGAATCTCTTCCGTAATTGCTCAACACTAATTGAAGTTTTGTTATCCATTATCATTGTTGACTTACCCTTATTTGGAGTCATTGATTCACGCTATCCCTCTTATCGTTGAATTGTACTTATGTGGAATCATTGCTACACAGTGTCTCTTCCTTGTTGAGCTATTGCTATGTTGTACCATTGTTTCCTGTTGTGAATTTCCTTGCGAGCTCGTTCTTCTGTCTCTTTGTGTTTTGGAGTTCCTGAGTTGATTTACTTGTCGTATTCTTGTGTTATTGTCGTCGTCGTTGTTATTGTTGTTGTATTTAGTGTTGTGTTTGCACAAGGTTTCTACCGTGCAGTTGTTATTGTGGCACGAGGTTTTTGCCATGCGGTTGTTATTGTTGCACGAGGTTTCTGCCGTGTGATTATTATTGCGGCATGAGGTTTTTGTTGTGCGATGGTTATTGTGGCACGAGGTTTTTGCCTTACGATCATTATTGTTGCATGAGGTTTCTGCCGTGCGGTCGTTATTGTTGCACGAGGTTTCTGCCGTGCGGTTGTTATTGTTGCATGAGGTTTCTGCCGTGCGACTGTTATTGTGACACGAGGTGTCTACCGTGCGGTTGTTATTGTGGCACGCGGTTTCTGCCGTGCGATCGTTATTGTTGCACGAGGTTTTTGCCGTGCAGTTGTTATTGTTTGCAAGAGGTTTCTGTCGTGCCGTTGTGATTTATTTTATGATTTGATACTACGAGGCGGTACCTCGGGAGGGCTCTATTATCATTTCCCCTTTTCTGTGCACTTGTCTTTGGTTGTTGTTTTCCTTAGCAATACTCCTAGTTGTTTTCCTTCGTGTTGCTCTATTTGCTCAGTTCTATGTAGCTAATATTGTTGTGCTTGTCGTTACGTCCACTTCATTGCTTTCTTATTTACCCTGTATATTTCGTGCTGATCTTTTCTTATATTCCATTCCTTATCTCCACTCTTAATTGCGGACTTGAGTTGTTTGTAGAACACTTGCACAAGCATACACGTAGATGAATCACCCATATCAATTTTAGGAGATGAGTCCTAACGTTATTGACCATTACATGTACTTTTGTCTTTTTTCCTTTTGTGTGAGAGTTGTCCTCTTGGCACGTGATCTTCCGTGTGGTTATGGATTGAAATGTGGGCACAAGGTTCCAAGTGATTAGGGTTCAAGAATTAAGACCTGTGAGTTGTGATAATGAAGTTTTGTACCTCGTGGAAATGCTTGAACAAATCTAGTGTGAGAGCGGTTGTTCTTATTGAGTTGTTGCTGGTTTTCCTTTATTTGGCTTCAGTGACTTAAACTGTGTTCAATTTACTCTACAACATTATTACCTGACTGCTTCATGTTAAATATTGTTGTTATTAGTGTATTATTGCAAGTATTAATCTGTGATCCCTATCCTGCTTAACTTTATATTAATATTGTTTTCTCTGTTAGTTCACCTTCACACTTGTTCGGGTTTTTTAGTTCGGTAGGTGTCTTGACTGTCCCTTGTTACTACCTCACCGAGGTTAGTCTTGATACTTACTGGGTACGGCTGTGGTGTACTCATACTACGCTTCTCCACATTTTTGTGCAGATCCAAGGGCCACGGTTGTTGTTGATTATTAGCTGGCGGGTCGAGCTGTGGAGACTCAAGGTAAACCTGTTGTCGCGTTCGCAAGCCTCGGAGTCACCTTCTGATTTTGTTTTTGTACTGTTTGATTTCCATTTCGAACAGTTGTACATAAGGATTCTCTTAGCGAACTCAGTAGAACTTATGACTTGTACTACCGGTTTTGTGAATTGTAATTGTGTATAAGATTTTTATCTCATATTCTTCATTTGATGGTTGATTTCTTCTATTAATTCAGTAAGCGTTAGGCTTACCTAGTCTTAGAGGCTAGGTGCCGTTGCGACATCCTACGGAGGAAAACTGATATCGTGACAAGTTGGTATCAGAGCTCTAGGTTCATAGGTGCTACGAGTCATAAGTGAGTTAGTAGAATCTTGCCTATTAGTACGGAGACGTCTGTACTTATCTTTGAGAGGCTACAGAACTATTAGGACAGTTTCACTTCCTTCATTCCTATCGTGCGAGTTTATTGATCTTGGAGTTTGAACTTGTGTCATTCTATTCTCTCACAAATGGTGAGGAAACGAGCTACAGTTACCGACAACGCTGCCCCTAGACCCGGTGTTGCTAGGGACCGGGGCAGAGGCAGAGGCAGAGGCCGAGGAGGAGCACGTGCTACAGCTAGAGCACCTATCAGAGCAGCAGTTGAGGAGCCGCCAGTAGCTCCAGTTGGGAGGCAGGTACTGGAGGTGCTTGCTGTGGCCCTAGGACTTCGGGAGACTTTAGCACAGTTCCTGAGCATGTTTGGTACATTGGCTCAGGCGAGGTTGATTCCGATTGCATCAGCTAGTTCACAGATCAGGGGAGGAGCTCAAACTCCCGTCGCCCGTACTCCAAAACAGCGAGTCCACGTTGGTCAGGTTCCAGGTGTCATGCTGACATAGCCGTTTGTCCCAGTTTAGCCCGTGGTTAAGGCAATAACATATGAGGAAGAGCAACTTATACTTGCAAGGTTCAAGGAGTAATACCCTCCTAATTTCAGTGGTTTGGCTTTAGAGGATGCACATGGGTTCCTAGGGGAATGCTACCGTATTCTCTGCACTATGGGTATTGTGAAGACAAGTGGGATTGCTTATACTACGGTCCAACTTGAGGGAGCAGCATATCAGTAGTGGCGAGCATATGAATTGGGTAGTCCGGCCTATGCAGCTTCACTTTCATGGGTTCAGTTTTCATAAGTGTTCTTGAGAGAGAGAGTTCCCCAGACCCTTCGGGATGCATAGCGCGTGGAGTTTGAGCAGCTGCGCCAGGGCACTATGTCAGTGTCAGAGTATGCTATTATATTCAATGAATTGTCCAGACATGTACCTACTTTGGTTTCCACAGTTAGAGAGTGAGTCCGCAGGTTCATTGGGGGACTTAGTCATGATATCCGGTTCAACAGGGCTCTGGAGTTAGAGTCGGATGTTCCATTTCAGCAGGTAGTGGAGATCGCTCGCTGATTAGAGGGCATGCGGAGCCAAGAGAGAGAGGGCAGGGAGGCTAAGAGGCCTCGTAGACCGGAGAGATCTACTGGTCCCTATTGTAGAGGCAGGGTACGACATGGTAGAGGTTTTGTAGGTCAGCCAGTTCAGTTTGCACTTCTAGCTTAGCACGGTGTTTCAGGTACCCATGGACTCAATGTACCCGTACCAGACAGCTTCCACAGCCACGTCAGTAGAGAGGTTGCTTTGAGTGTGGAGATACCAGCCACATGGTGTGAGATTGTCTTAGACTCCGGATAGATGTGTCACAGCGGGGTAATCGGGCTATGAGTTTTGTTTCAGTTGCTAATATCCTTGCACTACCAGCTTGGGGTGTAGGTTAGGCCAGTAGAGGGCGCCTAAGAGGGGGAGGCCTGGCCCATTGATGTGTTTTCTACAGTAGGGCTGAGGTCGCTGCACTATATGATGTCGTACATGTATGGGTTTGAATTGTTATAGAGGAGCATCATTCGTATTTTGTTTCGGTTCTGCTTATCAGGGTGAGTCCTTCTATTTTACTTCACGTGTGGGTGAGTTTCGTGATCTTGTATCTGCTTAGGTGTTTACCCCTGTGGGAGATTCTATAGTGGTAGCCCATGTCTATCGTGTTGTTTTGTTATTATTGAGAGCTATGGGACTAGAAGTGAATTTTTGTTTCTCATTACGGTAGTTTTGATGTGATTTCCGTATGGTTGGTTACGGTTTGTGGTTTAGATGTTCTACTAGAATGGGAGTTCAGTATGTGTTGTGATTCTTGTTGGCGGAATTGAATTAGTGGAAGGTTTCGGTTGGTATGATATGTATTCTACTTGTGATTCAAAGTTGAGGGTGAGACCCTCGCGGTGTCATATGTTTCGATGTGTTGAACGGGGTTGCATGACGCGGTGGAGTTATATTAGGATGAGGCCCTTGTGATTTTTTATTCATATATTTTTATTCTCCCTTGTGTAATCGGTTCGTAGTATGGTACTGATAGGGAGTGGTATCTGTCGGGCTTGTTTGATAGCTCTTTATTTGGAATTAATTGCTTTATGTTCCACACTTATTGCTGATTAAACTCTTATGTGTCTTAACTGAAGTTGTTGCTTCTTTTATTGCTATGCTATCTTTTCCGTAATTGCCTATCATTAGTTGAAGTTATTATTATCTTTCCCATAATCTTCTTATCCTTAATTGAGTTTGTTGATTCTCTTCTGTAATTGCTCAACCCTAATTGAAGTTTTGTTATCCCTTATCATTGTTGACTTATCCTTAATCGGAGTTATTGATTCACACTATCCCTCTTATCGTTGAATTGTACTTATGTGGAATCATTTCTACACTGTATCTCTTCCTTGTTAAGCTATTACTATGTTGTACCATTATTTCTTGTTGTGTGTTTCCTTGCGAGCTCGTTCTTCCGTCTCTTTGTGTTCTGGAGTTCCTGAGTTGATTTACTTGTCGTATTCTTATGTTATTGTCGTCGTTGTTGTTGTTGTATTCAGTGTTGTGTTTGCACGAGGTTTCTGCCATGTGGTTGTTAATTTGGCATGAGGTTTCTGCCGTGCGATTGTTGTTATGGCACGAGGTTTCTACCGTGCGGTTGTTATTATGGCACGAGGTTTCAACCGTGTGGTGGTTATTGTGGCATGAGGTTTTTGTTGTGCGATCGTTATTGTTGCACGAGGTTTCTATTGTGCGGTCGTTATTGTGGCATGAAGTTTCTGTCGTGCGGTTGTTATTGTGGCACGAGGTTTCTGCCCTGCGTTGTTATTGTGGCACAAGGTTTCTGTCGTGCGGTTGTTATTGTGGCACGAGGTTTCTGCCCTGCGGTGGTTATTGTGGCACGAGGTTTTTGTTGTACGGTTGTTATTGTTGCACGAGATTTTTGTCGTGCGGTTGTTATTGTTTGCACGAGGTTTCTGGCGTGCCATTGTGATTCATTTTACGATTTGAGGCTACGAGGCGGTACCTCGGGAGGGCTCTATTGTCATTTCCCCTTTTCTGTGCACTTGTCTTTGATTGTTTTTTTCCTTAGCATACTGCTAATTGTTTTCCTCCGTGTTGCTTTATTTGCTCAGTCCTATGTAGCTAATCTTGTTGTGCTTGTCGTTACGTCCACTTCATTGTTGTCTTATTTACGTTGTATATTTTGTGGTGATCGTTACTTATGTGCCATTCCTTATCTCCACTCTTAATTGTGGACTTGAATTGTGGTAGAACGCTTGCACAAGTATACACGTAGATGAATCACCCATATCGATTTTAGGATATGAGTCCTGACGTTATTGACCATTACATGTACTCTTTTCTACTTTCCTTCCGTGTGAGAGTTGTCCTCTTGGCATGTGAGTCGTCCGTACGGTTATGGATTGAAATGTGGGCACAAGTTGCCAAGGGATTAGGGTTCAAGAATTAAGACCCGTGAGTTGTGATTATGAAGTTCGGTATCTCGTGAAAATGCTTGAAAAAATCTGGTGTGAGAGCGATTGTTCTTATTGAGTTGTTGTTGGTTTTTTTTTATTTGGTTTCAGTGACTTAAACTGTGTTCAATTTACTCTACAACATTATTACCTGACTGCTTCCTGTTAAATATTATTGTTATTAGTGTATCATTGCAAGAATTAATCTGTGTTCCTTATCCTGCTTAGCTTTATATTAATATTGTTTCCTCTGTTAGTTTACATTCACACTTGTTCAGGTTGTTTAGTCTGGTAGGTGTCTTGAATGTGCCTCGTTACTACCTCACCGAGGTTAGTCTTGATACTTATTGGGTACCGCTGTGGTGTACTCATACTACGCTTCTCCATATTTTTGTGCAGATCCAGGTGCCATGGTTTCTGTTGATTATTAGCTGGCGGGTCGAGCTGTGGAGACTCAAGTTAAACTTGTTGTCGCGTTCGCAGGCCTCAGAGTCACCTTCTAATTTTGTTTTTGTACTGTTTGATTTCCATTCCGAACAGTTGTACTTAAGGATTCTCTTAGCGAATTTAGTAGAGCTTATGACTTGTACTACCGATTTTGGAAATTATAAATGTGTATAAGATTTTTATCTCATATTCTTCATTTGATGGTTGATTTCTTCTATTAATTCAGTAAGCATTAGGCTTACCTAGTATTAGAGACTAGGTGCCGCCACGACATCCTACGGAGAAAAACTGGGATCGTGATAGTTTGTTTTAAAGTTTTTGGCTGTAATTTGGAAAATTTCAGACTTATACATGCTTAAGTTTTTTAGTTCATTTGCTAAAACTTCATACTAAAAATGCTGAAGTTTTTTCCTGCAGTCTGTAGTTTTGTAATGAGTTTTTTTCTAAACTTCAGACTTATACATGCTGAAGTTTTTTAGTTCATTCCCTAACACTTCAGCACACTTCATACTAAATATGCTGAAGTGTTTGTCCTGCAGTCTCTAGTTTTGTAATGAATTTTTTTCTAAACTTTAAATTAAACATGCTGAAGTTTTTTAGATCATTTCCTAACACTTCATACTAAACTCGTTTAAGTTTTTGTCTTGCAGTATGTAGTTTTGTAATAATTTTTTTCTAAACGTCATACTTATGCATGCTGAAGTTTTTTTTTAGTTCATTCCCTAATACTTATACTAAACATGCTTAAGTTTTGTCCTGCAGTCTGTAGTTTTGTAATGGATTTTTTTTTCTAAACTTTAGACTTATACATGCTGATGTTTTTTAGTTCGTTACCCATTACTTCATACTAAACATGCTGAAATTTTTGTCATGCAGCTTATAGTTTTGTAATAAGTTTTTTTCCTAAACTTTAAACTAAACATGCTGAAGTTTTTTTGTTCATTTCCTAAACTTATTTTTTACTATGAATTATATTGTGGTTAAGTTCACATGTTTTATTTTTATGTTGTTCATTTGCAGCATATTGAAGTGGT
Organism: Nicotiana obtusifolia; assembly: GCA_002018475.1. Lineage (NCBI taxonomy): Eukaryota > Viridiplantae > Streptophyta > Magnoliopsida > Solanales > Solanaceae > Nicotiana > Nicotiana obtusifolia. The sequence continues at coordinate 138,773 of MCJB01021070.1, forward strand.
CGTATATTTCTTGCGCAAGCAATATTGATATCACCTTCCAAGTTATCCACAATCAAAATTGCAGTAACAAATTTAGTTTTTCATCAGTTTATGACTAAGTTGGCATGTCCTTCAGATGAACAGAAGGAGAAAATTAGAATAAGGAAGGAAAAGAGAATGGAGGAGAACAAAGAGCAAACAAAAGAGAAAGCGGACTGGCAAAAAAAAAGTGATTGAGGAAGCTGTGGATTCTGAAGAAGAAGTGGAGATTGAGGAATTTACCGAGTTTACCTAGAATATTGAAGAATCAACTGGTGAAAAGGTGGCCAACTACGTAAGAGGAAGCTGATTGAGGAAGCTGTGGGTTCTATTGAAAAAGTATTCTTTCCATTCCACTTAAGGCAAAACTATATATGTGTACGATTCCTTGAGTGATTTACCATATGACAGTGCATTGGAACATATCCAAAATTATGCCCAGTTGTACTTGCTCGAATGTTTGCAATTTGGCGCACAAAATAATAATTATGGGGAAAATACTCCGAAATTTTTTACGATTAAGTGGATGAACACACCCCTATAGCAGCACAAGTAAGTGTTTGGCATATGTTTACCATGCATCTTATTTTTAAGGTTTTTTCTTTATTTTTAGAGTTGTGTTATTGTGTTAATTAATATTCAATTTTTTTCATGTTCTTTTTTGTAGTGTTGATTGTGGTATATTTGCTCTTAAGTTCCTTGAGATGCAGTTGAAGCAAGATGATGTCTTCAAATTCAAACAAAGTGATGTTTTGACATTCAGGAGAGATTGGCTGCGAATCTTTGGGCTCATGGAAAGTGGAAAGAAGAAAGTGGTTATGAAGCTCCAGAAGAGCAACTAGGACATGACGATAGAGAATATGAAGACACTCTATGTGAATTTTTTTCGATAGAGAATGAATTGTAAATGAAAAAACAATTTTCTTTTGTTATTTTTCAATGATATAAGTGTCACGCCCCGACCTTGGGGAGTGATACTGGAACTCAACCAAGATACCCTGGTCGAGCAAGCCTGCGCAATGCCATCTACCCAATTCACCCATCAATAAAGAGAAGATACATATAGTAAGAGGTCATGTGAATAACACCAGTTTATTTCCATTAGTTACGTCATTAACAAGTCTCCAAAACAGTACACAGTACATTCGTGATTGAGGTGGAACATGTGATACAATTTCAGCAAATTTGGTTTAACTTCCCCAAATAAGATACAACCCACACAACGTCTATGGAGCTTCTAACATAAACAAAAGAGTATTAAGACAATTCCGGCAACAAGGACCCGGCTATGCCTCAAATGCTATGTAGAAAGGACAAGAGATATAGGACCCCGAAATGAAGTGGGGCTCACCACCGTCAGCTGAGGAGAAGGTGTGCTGCTGTCACTGATTAATACTACCTACTATGGGACGACCTGCATCCATTAAAATATGCAGCGCCCCTGGTAAACGAGACGTTAATACATATGGAATAGTACTAGTATATAAAACTATGCACCCTTTCATTAGAACAAATAAGGGTAATGGAGAAGGAAACATGAAATCATTAAGAGACTCAAACCGCATCAAGGTGTCAAGTTAGGGGAAAGGTAATTTCAAGTAAGTTTCAATCTTTTTAAGTTGGGAGATCTTTAGCACCGACACACCATCATGTTTTTAGCACGGAGTCCGATCTCAGCCCGATCGGCTAAGCCGTCTCACATCGTGACATCCACTCATAATACCACCATGTGCACGACATATGGCGTCCGATCTCAGCCCGATCGGCTAAGCCGTCTCACCACAATGTCGTGTGGGTCGATGTCACATCACATCTCGCTAGCAATAATCTCATCCCATTCAAGGGGAAATATCTCAACACATCATTCGCATCCCATATAAGGGGAAACAATCTCATCAAATTAACACGGGGATTTACCCCTCAATCACTCCTATATCGGCACTTGTAGTTTCGGAGTTAGCCCTTCCTCGGTGACTAAACGATACTCCCAAAGCATTTATTATTAAAAGGATTCACAACTCATTTCAACATCTTGTTCACGCCTCTTTATTTTGTTGGTACTAGTGGCCCCAAATGTAATATCATTTTTGGCACGTTGGCCGTATTTCATATTCCTTACTTACTGTTTCACTTTCAAATATCATGGCGGATCGTCAACAACAAATATTTCTATTCAAGACTTTAAGTACCCATTTGAGCAATTAAGGGTCTTAGGCACAAGTGATTTCTTAGACAATTCGACATGATAGCTTTTATTAGAATCACGTTTTCAAGTCATAACATATTAACACACAACCCATACTTATATCACATTCTCAAGTAGTAACTCAACACAACAAAAATATTTGGAATATATATTGAAACGCATATATCTTTTGACACAAGGCTTATTCGGAAAAATCAATTTATAATGAGCAACACGGGACTTACAAGGACATTGTGGGGTTCAATTCTAAAAGAGGAGTTTGGCCAACATACCTCGCTTTGAGCTTTCCTTAATTTACTACACAGTTCTGGAAATCCTAGCAACTTTGATCTATTTAGAGATATAGCAAAATTGAACACAAATTAGGAAGGAGTTCATGTTTCCAGCTCATTTGAGCATTTTATCGAACACTAAGTGCGCATTATGATTTCTAGCTTCTCCTATGGTGGATTTCCTTCACCCCACAACCCAAGGTCTACCCATTTGAGCTCAATTACCTTCCCACAATTCATGATTGTACATGCATGCATAGATACACTCTCACACCCAAGAATCACACCCTTCATTAACCATCTTCTACCCCTCGAAATTAAGACTAGGACATGGAACCTTACCTTTTGGATGAAGAACTTGTGAGTTTCTCCTTGTAAATTCTCTAACTTTGAGCAAGGACTGATGGATAGTAATCGTAGGAACTTTCCCTCTCATGCTATGACACTTCCTCTCTCTAAAAATATCAGGTTTTTACCTTACAAATGGTCTTCAACGACTATATTGAAATAGGGTCGGGTTAAAAATAAAAAAATGAAGCCTCGACGCAGATCTGCGGTGGCATATGCGACCGCATTACGCTTCTGCAGCCCGCATAATGGACCGCATAATGGCTCTCTAGAAATGGACATTTCTGCTTCACTCAGTGACAGATCTGCGGTCTGTGGTCGTATAATGCGCCGTAGAACTTCCCTCCGAAATTTTTTATGTTGGATCTATGATGGATTGTGCAGCCCGCAAAATGATTATGCGGCCGCATAATGGACCGTATAATGGTCCTAAAATTAGCTCAAGTTTCTGCTTCATTCTACGACAGATCTACGGTCCGCAGATCAGTTCTGCAATCGCAGAATGGACCGCAGAAATGCCTACACTGCCATCAACGCATAAGTCTACCTCAGCACCACGAAACCCCGGGTTTTAGGTAAAATTTTACGAAGCTTTACAATAAGTGAAAACAAAATTGGGTTTGAGAATATAGATTATTTTTTGTGAATTATGTGTTGTCTATCTTTTAAAATTTTGTTCTCTTCGCATTAATTAGTCTGAAGTTGTCTTGGATTGATCAAATACCTTTGTCTCTTTTATCATGAACTTAAGCATATTTTGTGAAACTTCAGCATGTTTAGTATGAATTGTTAGGAAATAAACAAAAAAACTTTAGCATGGATAAGTCTGAAGTTTAGCAAAAACTCATTAGAAAATTACATGCTGCAAGACAAAACTTTTAGTCTGAAGTTTTAGCAAATGAACATAAAAACTTCAGCATGTTTAGTCTGAAGTTTAGGAAAAAACTCATTATACAACCACAGACTATAGGAGAAAATTTCAGCATATTTTAGTATGAAGTTTTAGTAAATGAACTAAAAAAACTTCAACATGCATAAGTCAGAAGTTTTGCAAAAACTCATTAGAAAATTATAGATTATATGACAAAAGTTCAGCATGTTTAGTCTGAAGTTTCAGCAAATTAACATAAAAACTTCAGCTTGTTTAGTCTGAAGTTTAGAAAAAAAACTCATTACAAAATCACAGACTGTAGAACAAAACTTCAGCATGTTTAGTATGAAGTTTTAGGTTATATATCTTTAAAGCTTCAGACTTTTTATGCTATAGTTTTGAGTAAAACACTACCAGTTATTTTTTTTGTAGAACTTTACAGTCTGACGTTATTTTTTATATATGTGTGAAGTTCTCTTTCTATATCCTTGAAACTCAAATCTTTTGTGCTGAAGCTTTCTTGGAAAACACTAATCATTTAATTTGAAGTTTCATGTATCCTTGAAACTTCAGACGGTTACTCTAAGTCTATATCAACGTGAAACAACTTCATGCTAAATTAGCATGAAGTTTTAGCTTATACTTTCATAACTATTGATTTATTTGTCCGAAGTTACATTCCTTTACCAGCTACTTTTTGAAACTTCCAACTTATCTTTTTTGTATTTACCGGCTACTTTTTGTCTTTTAACACCTACTTTATATTATATTTAATTTGTCTGACAATATAGTAAATGACCTGAAAAGTTACTTTTGCATTTATAAATAGTAAATGAAGTCTTTCAATTGATTAGGTGCAAACTTTGGCTTTTCAGCCTGAAGTTATATTTTTAATATAGAAAAATTGTGGACTTATTAGGCGGAAGTTGTATTTCTTTTTGCATTTATCACCTACTAGTTGTCTTTTACCACCTACTTATCTTGTTACATTCAATTTCTCTGAATATAAAATAGTAAACAGACCTGAAAAGTTACATTTGCATTTGTAGATATTGGATTGATTAGGTGCTAACTTTGGGTATATTAACAACCTCTTCACTCGAAAATTTTATAGTCATCCATAGCCTTCTACCATATTTCTTTAAATTTTATATTCATCCATAGCCTTTTAGCTTTTTTTAAAGAAACAATATCTAATGCTAGCGGAAGCAGGAAGCTTACAATGGATGAACTTATGCAGAAGTGGGAATGTTTAAAGTCTGATTGGAATAGTAACGTATCATAGACTAATCTTATGTAGTAGTGGGAGCAAATAAAGGCTGATTGGGAAAGAATCAAACCACAGTTTTTTGCCAATGAATCAATCTAGAATTCCCTCGAACATAGTTGTGAAGGTTATTCGACCTCGTTCGACAAGATTGTACGGCAGTTTGATTCTTTTAAATTTCCCATCAGGGATGACTATGCCAAGTTGGAAAATAGCTTGAAGAGTCCTCATTTTATAGATAGAGTAATAATTGAACAAAATCAGTTGCGTGATCAATCAACAAGTTGTAGTGCAATCTCATGAGACTTTGTGGTATTTTTCCCGAGTATCCGATAATTATCTCTCATTCAGATGATGATGAGATATATCGAGAAATTGATAAGTACTGTCCCGATGATGGTGGTGATACTTAATTTTTTTAATCCCCTGTTTATGTTTTTCTTCTATTTTTTTGTTAATACTTTTATGGCTTTCTTTTGTTTTGTGTGGGTTTTTTTCATATAATATGTTATCTAAATAAAAATCATGTTTTGTTTTTGTGTATAATTTACTTGAATTTTGAAGGCTGCATTCTCATTCTAATGTAATAATATAGTACGTGTCAACCTAAAACTCCATGCCTTATAAAGATGAAGTTAGCATATATAAGTTATAAACTTCAACCTTTTTGGTCTGAAGTTATCATCTATAGCTTTTGAGAGTCCACTTTATAGGCTGAATGTTTTTCAAACATTATCCCTTAATAGACATATATAAGACTGTAACTATTGCTTTTAAGAGTCAGACTTATCCATAGTGAAGTTTTTTTGTTTATTTCCTAAAACTTCATACTAAACATGTTGAAGTTTTGTCCTGCAATCTGCAATTTTATAATGAGTTTTTCCTAAACTTCAGACTAAATATGCTGAAGTTTTTATGTTCATTTGCTAAAACTTCAGACAAAACATGCTGAAGTTTTTTCATGTAGTCTGTAATTTTCTCATGAGTTTTTGTAAAATTTCAGACTTATCTTTTTAGGCTTGAAGTATTACTTTATATATATGAATATTTCATGCAGAAAGGTCTGTAGTTTTTTATTATATATATGTGTGTTTTGTCTCTGTGTGTGTGTGTGTATTAAGATGATGTAAATCATTTATAATTTTTTCTCGCTGAAGTGATTGCGTACTTTTTAGAATGCAACCAAATCTGTAAGCCGCCAACAAAAATGAGTGATTTGTACTTCAAACAATATATAAACGAGTATTTTCAATTCAAGAACTTTTTTTTATTTCTATGAAAACAATCACATTTCACATATATCAATCAATAATGAAAGTCTAAATTCAGAATCTCTATCTTCCTTTAGAATGAATTTTTTTCCAAGGATTATTGAATGTTGGAGTATTTTTCAGCATGTTTCTTGAAATATGGATGAGGCGTGGAGAAGACAAGCAAGTTGTTTTGTTATTTCCAATTTGTTTACAAAGACTGCATTTGGTATACTTCAGTCATACTTATTCAGTCGCAGGGATATACCTCTTATTTTGTCTTCTTCCTTATAGAATCTCTACATCGAGAGGTTTTTTGATTTGAGATTCTACATTTTGTGGTATATCCCATGAACTTTGATCTCCCACAGTATTGACATGCCCTTCATATGTTTTGAACCATGTTTCCCTTGAATACCATTTTGAGCAGCAATCAGATTTCTACAAATATCTCTTATTGATTGCAACAATTGCGTGTGGACAGGATAATTCATCAAGTTGGAATTCCAAACAGTCACAAATTCTCTTCTTTAAGTCTACAATGAGTTTCATCCCTTCATTATTTATTCTAAACAACATTGTTTCTAGGTTAAACACCTAATAAGGAAAAAAAATAAAAAAACTATATTAGTGTATTATGGCTTCAAAAAGAAAAAGTATGAAGCTTTTTCTTTGTCAGCAGTAAATCACTTCAGACATAAAAAGCTAAAGTAATTATGCATTAGTTACTTACTTCAGACAAAACATGCCATAGTTAGCAAAATACAGTATGAAAAAACTTCAGACATGTGTTTTTCTATAAGCAGGCAGTTAGTGAGATCATACATGCTGAAGTTAATAAATTTACTTACAAACATTTTGCAAGCCAAGTCTATCTTCTTATTCATCTCTTCTTCTGCCCATATTGATACTTTGTAAAAATTTCATGTGCTGTTTTTCTCCGTTCATAAAATCAGTGTTGTAACTTTTCTTGGATGAAGTCCAACATTCTTACAACAGGCATCTCTCTCGCTTTTAGTAACACGGAATTCATTAATTCTACCATGTTTGTTGTCAGCATATCATAAAATCAACGTGGGAACCACGATCGAGCCCATCTCTCTAGTGGCTCTTCCATTATGTAATTGTATATTTTCTTGTCAACACTTTTGATCTAGGACATTAACCGATTAAAATTTTCACTGTCTATATGACCTTCCAACACTTTGGAAAAGACTTATCACCGTGCTTTTTATATGTCTTTGCTTTAAATTCTTCTCAAAGTGATAGAGGCAGATACCATGGTGAGCTTCAGGATAAATTTATCTAATACCATGTGCGATCGATTGGTTTCTATCTGATAAGAAAACCAGTTCACGGCGAATTTCAATTGCTTTTCTCATTTCCCCAAAGAACCAAATGTATGCATCATTGTTTTCTGAATCGGCTACACCAAAAGATAGAGGAAAAATTTGATTGTTTGCATCATTTGATACAACAACAAATAGAACACCACAATATTTTGACTTTAAAAACGTTGTATCTACTGCAATCACGGATCTACAGTAACGTCAATCAACTATTGACACCATAGGAGCAAAGAACATGTAAGAGATCCAACTTTTGATTCACCCGTGAGATCTGAGTGGTCCGGGGGG